>VZTR01030783.1:801072-815223 GCA_013400775.1 Chaetops frenatus
TCCTTGTGCTTTTGTACTGTGGGAGACAGCGCATTGAAAAGGTGTAATTCTTAAGTTTACCATGTAAAGTAATCTATTTTATTACCATGTAAGTAATCTACTAGTGCCAGGAGAATGTCTTTCACTCTCCACCACAAGCAGTTATGTTAGCAATAGACTTTAATAGAAGCTGCATTTCCTCTTGATTTTAAGACAAGTGGGATACTTCTCTTTTGTTAGCATCACTGAACAATTTAAGTTCACTGCCTGTTAACCAAAATCACCAGTTGCTCACTCCAAGAAGTCATATTGGAACACCAAGTCATCACTACACCAAGACATGCTNCTCCAAGGCTGTTCAAAACTACAAGCTACATAACAAGCTCCAGAAGAAGCCAGGTGCACAAGCCCACAAGACACCTTCAGACCAGCTCAATCCTGACTTCATTTACTTCATCCCTATTTATACAGGATCCTTCCAGAAGAGCAAACATTTAACCTTCCTGCAAACCTAAACAGCAGCAAGTACTTCTTGTCAGGACTGAAGCTGTGGCACCAGATCTATCTACTCCCTCCCAAGCCCAAGCCACACTGTGCTCATTTCATCTGTTCCTGGAGGGTGCAGCTACATCCTTTATGTGGTATCATTAGTGTGTTTCTGTGAGGTTCAAAGGAGCTGACAGTCTGATATAATCAATAGCTGATCTCCTCAGTACTTTCATACCTCAGGAAGATGAAAGCTGGCTTTATGCATTTCTACAGATCCAGTGTCCCAAAAGAAAAGTTCAAATACACGCTTTGGACGTGAGCATTGTAATTTAAACAGAACCCTTGAGAGATGTTAACCACATGACAGTACTGACTTTTATATCCAAATCTAGAATTTCAGTTCTTGAAAAGGCAAAGGATTTTCAAGATTATTTTATTATTCCCCTCTTGCACATACCCCAAGAATATACCTCAGCCTTAAGTGAAAAGGATATGCTCTTCTATCTACAAGTGGAGAGGTTTAAGATTTTTTAAGAGATAAAGCTTCCTTAAGGAAACATAACCTTCAGACTTGGGCCAAACTGTCTCTGTACACTGGTGAACAGCATTACAAAGATCACAGATGGTTCACTGCCCACACTTGCTCCTTGTTGTGGCCACAAAAGGAACACACCTACCAACTTCTCTGCAGAACTGCATGAACGTCAAACACGCTTTCACAGCTATTCCAGCTAAGCAGTAAAGTTGTTAATTTACAAGGGCACTGCAGGAAACCAAGACAAAAAATTCAGATTATTTCAAGTGTGTGAGAACTACAGTGAATCTTCTGGAAACAGAAACAAAGTTGTCAAGTATTTTGGCATTTACCTAGGAAAAAATTAAGATATGATACATAAAGAAAATTAGCATTAGCTTTTTAATATATAAGCCTTTACATTTCAATGGTTTAGATGGATGTTAGTTTAGCAAACTGGTTAAGCTTTAACAGGGAACAGGTGACACTGAGTAACTATCAACACAGCTGACTGAGCCAAAGGTACCTTTTAGATGCAAATTTCCTTATTTCAGAGAGGTACCTTTTCTCTCAGACTTTAGGGCAGCAATGCACTTTGACTATTTGTTAAAAATCATTTGACTGATTATACTTAACAAAATTGTAGATCACAATTTCTATCCTACTATGCCCCGAAAAGTTAAAGGAAACCATCGCAACTTAACAAAATGTGAATGAATTAAATGCCAGAAACACTGATTTGGTCTGTACCCTTTTCCATGGCAATTCAACGGTCTGAAAACACCTCAAGCAAAATCAAAACACTCAAGGTATGATGTAACAAGTCATCCTGGGTCTCCCTCTCCAGTTCCAAGTCACAGTGTGTAGCAGCAGGGCACAGCAGCATAACCACTGACAAAAACCTGCTTGTACCTTTGTTCTCAGTCAAAGCACATCATTTTCTTCACCACTTTTCTTAGAGGCAATACCTCAATTATTATCTGTACTATGCTATGATTGCTGTGTACTTTCACTTAGCTGCCTTTAATTCAGTAACTTTTATAAATGTTTTTATCACTTGCAGTGCTACATAGTCCTGCCCCTGAAATTTTAAGTTTTTTAACTTCCAAAGCTCCTGAAGTATGAAAAGTTAAGGATGGAAACTAAAGAGATTTATCTATTTACTCATTTGTCTTCATGCAGAAGCTGCTCCAATCTGAAGTCAAACTATAAATTGCTTCTTTCTGCAATATAATGCAGAAAGAGTCGAGATTAAAGAAATGGTCACCTCATAGTTTAACACCTTGTGTACTAGAACTGTAATACAGTTTGCAAATGCAATTTTTTTTCTGTCTGACAAATGTTTCAAGTTCTATACTTGATTTTCACTAGAATAGAAACAATAGGACTGATGTACACAAGGCCAATATTGGCTACTAGCATATTAGCATATTCTTTATCCAGAAATCCATGTGAGCTGCTATACAAAGCTAAAATCACAACAGTCCTCAAAAAATATTTTATAAAACACTAGCAGGAAGTTTTCACGTAGAAGAAAAGCAGCAGTGCCAATGTAAGAAATCTATCTTTTTAACAAGAGTTCTGTTTAATGCCCCAACATACAGATGAGTTTGGTACTAAGGTAGCTCTGAAGAGTGTTTCTAACCCTCCCTTATCCCATGTCAAGTGACATCCTTTACAGAAGGACAGTTACTGCTCTGTATGACTTGTAGTACTTCAGTGCCAAGCACAGGCACCTGAATTTTACATTCTGTAAAAACATGAAAGAGGAAAATTAGAGGTGAAGAAACACAGGGAACTTGCAACCCATTCCAAATCAAAGTACAAAATGTATCCAGCTAATGATTTGACTAACTCCAGGTTTACCTTGCTTGTGTTAGGAAACACATGGAATATAAGTAATCAGCTACTGTACTATTGAGTATATGACAGGAAATGAGTAAATATATACCGGTTTTGCCCTTCCCATAAATTTCACATTAAAACCTGTTTATATGAGGTTACTTTAAAAGATTTTAAAATTAGCAGATAAAGCAGAAAAGCCAAAAAGCTATTAAACTAAACATGTGATCCATTATCTTTCTCCAGAGATTAGTAACCTTTACAACAGACCAGAGAGAAAGGAATTCAAAAAGCAGTACAATTTGTTCTATCTTGGCTAATGTTCTGAGTTACTTGACACTACATGCCAAGAACTATACATATGTTAACATTACATTTTATATAAAAACTTTATCTTGCAGGTACAACTAACATACCATCTAAGTGAATGGCAGTTTAGGAGTCATGTGCTCATAACAAACATAAAGTGAGGTATGGCAACATTTCATGTTAACCATTATGAAACACTGGAGCAGAAGAAAAAATTGAGATAAAACATGTAAAACTAAACTGCTAAGACATCATATTTGCCAGCACAAATCTAAAAAGCAACAAATGGAGATTTAATTTATATGATGGAAATCATCAAAAAATAATTAAAAATAACTGCAGGCATATTTTCAAAACTAAAGGTAGTATTCATTCAGTAAATGCAAGGTATTCAGAGACAAATGAGAACCAAAATATCAACATGATTTTCTCAACATGAACTTTATGACATTACAATATATAAACAATATATTATGAACTTCAGCTGCCAACAGAAAAACCATGCAGAAAACTGAACAGTCTGATCACAGTGAGAAAAAAAATTACTAAGTGATAGGTATGGATGGGAAGTTTCACAAAATGAACAAGCGCAAGAATGAGATTTTATGAAGCTAAAAAGAAAAATATCCAATACGGTGTCCTCTTAATTGCATTCCTCATTAAAAAAGGCAAATATAGAGAAGGGAAGAGGTAACATTGTAAGAATTAAGAACTGTGCAATCATAGTGTGTAATTTTCAATTCCTTCATACATTACAATGTTACTTGATGCTTCTTTCTTCATATGGCAAACAAGTAAGTTTTACTTTACCAGTTCTCAAGGAAGTTAAGATTCCAGTCCCAAATGGGAGTCAGCTGTCAAGTCCCTTTACCTATGCTTGTCCCTTTAACTTGGGAAACACAGTGTTTAGAAAAAAAGCACTTACATTTTATAGCCACGTAAGTTTAAAGGATAAAGTTCTGATCCTGGAAGCTATTCTGTGCAGTTCCCTTCTGCAGGCAGCCCTGAAGTGACACACTGTTTAGTGGGCATCTCAGCTTTTCTTGGAGCATATAGACATGGAAAAGGAAACTGTCCATCAGCAGCATTCTCCACGGCTGAGCACTGCAAAGCCACTTACACTTTACTGCTGGATAGAATGGTGGTGCTGTGCAAAGCTTTTCCTCTCCAAACAGAGCCCAGTTTCTTCAGACTATAAATACCAAAAAAATGAAAGTCCCTTAAGAAATGTCTTGACTCACATTCACCTTTCAAAAAAGAAAATTTCATTCTTGCAGCCAACATCAGTATCTTAGAAAGATGTGGGGAAACTTTACCCAAATAGGTCAAACACTATTCTTTCAAATTCTCATTAGCTCATCTTACATAAATCAAAATACAGCTTCGTGGGGATTGAAGCTGTTCCAATGTAAAAGTTATCTAGGCTTTTCCACATTACACTGGATTTCCAGTCTAGTTCCAGGCTCCATGACAGAAATTTCCCACCACACTTCACATTAATAAGTGTACTCATGATACTTCAAGAGTAGTTCTATTCCATTATTCTAAAAATTAAATAGTGACTTCTCAGCTCAAGAGCTAGATGTCAAAAGCAGAACTACTGGTAGAAAGCTTGCCACTGATCTTTAGGATTAGTACTGCTTTACAAGCATTGATGCAATGAGGGGTTTGAGCTTACTGTAGGAATTAAAGTCTCACGCCTGAGAAATCAGAGCTCTGCCTCCCATGGTTCCACTGCTGGACACAGGAAGGCCAGGGAACAGCTCAACAGCAAAGTCTCTATTCCCAACAGGTCCATTAGAATGAGCAATCCATGCAGTTATACAGCTAATAAAGTCACCTTCCTCCATCTCATCTCAATTTTATGCCCTTTTATGATCTAGGGTGGGAAAACAGAAAAAAACCAAACAAGTCTAAGTTTAAGAAACCACATTGCTTTAAACAAGTTGATCATTCTCAGCAAAAAAGCACAATCATATCTACACTGGCATATTCCCAAAGAACTCATGCCAACCCCAGTATTTATTTTCTTTGTTTGTTGAGTAATTCCACCTTAGTTGGCATTTCAGAAATTCTTATAACCAAATGTAGCCAAAGGCCAAATTATATCACCTAGTCTTCACTTGCCATTATCCAATTTGCTGGATGAAGACTTGCTGAAAGACTGACTTCTCTTCAGATACATTAAGTATATAGTATGAAAATAATTGAAATAAAATCTGCTGGCAAAACATGTATGTAATGTATTTGACAACCACTGCTTTCATCCAAATTGATCCATTGAAGTAGTTTATGGATGAAGCTACAGAAGTATTTGTTATTCCAAGAGAAATTCTGTTCATTCCTCTATGCCTAATTTCTATGGGTTCTTTTAATCCAACAAAACCTACAAATGCCTACAGAATGTCTATTTTTCATCATCTTCAACATAAAATCAATGAACTGCAGTTCCATTAGGTCTCACTGTTTCTGTTTCTAGGAATGAGTAAATTGAATATACTCTGAAAAAGACTAAACAATCAAGACAAGAAGTATTTTACTTAGCACTTTGTAAAATAATCTGAGACTTTCTTATATTTCTTGAAGGAAATTAAGTCTGATAGGAAAGAAAAACTCTATGAGTTTATTAGGAAAGCAAATTCCAGGAGTTTTTTCTGAAGAATAAATACTGCCCACGCTCCAATTTCTGGCCTATATTCATTCAGATATGAGGACCTTACAAGTTTGTATAACCAGCTCAGTTCCAAACAATACTTAATGTATTTGTCCTTCCCATATTTTTAAGAAGTTGGGAATAAATTATCATCTGGTTCTTTTATGGGAACTGAGGCAATGATAGCTTAAGTAGCTTACTTTTGCTTGCACAGTAAATTGAACTAAGTGTAGAACTCACTGAGTGAATCTTATATACCTTAAACATTGCACTGCCATTCCCCAGTGCATAATCCTTCACCTTTTTGATAAGATACAAAACTACCCTTTTCA
Source organism: Chaetops frenatus (assembly GCA_013400775.1). Taxonomy (NCBI): domain Eukaryota; kingdom Metazoa; phylum Chordata; class Aves; order Passeriformes; family Picathartidae; genus Chaetops; species Chaetops frenatus. The sequence goes on from VZTR01030783.1 coordinate 807,191, forward strand.
CCTCAGCTTTTCACCCTATTTATTGAGATTTCAACAGTCATCATCCCTGATTATAGCATTTCTATATCTACAATTCTCTCTACCTTCAATATAAGATTTATTATCCTCCTCTGCTTTTGTTCCTTACTTGAGGCAGCAGGTGCTGGTTTACAAGCACAAAATAATCAAATGATTCAAAGTCAGGGTTAACACAGGGCATCTGATGTGACTATTTTTTTTGTTTAGTTCCTGAACCTTATATACTACTTGAACAAAGCTCTCTCTTACCTTATATAGTGTAGAACACACCCACACAATCAAGCCTTAGTTTTCAAAATGCTAAGTTACTTTAAGTCCTGAGGCAGTGCCGTGTATTCTGTTGTGACTTTAGGACTCTGGGAGAAAAAAAGATGAGTGTTTCATCAAGTAACAGACTTTTTTTTCTTAGTTAACAGGCCCATTAATTTCTTTAACTTAAATAACCTTCACTGAATTAGCCATCTAATAAACAAGAATAAATTACACCTAAACCTGAATAACATTAATGGACTTGCACTACAAGCATGGGTTCAGTGTAGGTGAGGGGTAAAGTATTTAGGGAGAACAGAACAGTGATGGAGAGTGGCTTCTAATTCCATCCTTCACCTATTAATCTATTAGCTTCATGAGGTTCTTGGTCACATGAGAAAGAAGCTCAATTTCTGTTTATGTAGCCCAGTGTTACATTTATGTAAATGCCACAATGATAATGTAGCCTTAAAACCTGAGGTCAACCTAGAGCATTCCCTGTTCAAGAAAGCTGATCTTTAATGATAACTGAATAATCTGAAAGCATACATTATTTAGATTGCCATTTAGTGTTCCTTTACTAAACTAAAGAGAAACATCAGGCTTATCTGAAAACTGATAAGACAAAAGAAAACAGGATAAGCTTTTACAAATTCCATGGTGATTTTAACTCTTTTAGTCAGAGTCAGAAGACCACAATACAGTAGTCCTTCTGAAACCAGAAAATCCCTTACTAATGATTTGCAGAGACTGCACCTTACCAGCATTTCAAAATAAGCTTACCTTCAACATACTGGCTTTCAATGGAAAAAAACCAGAAGAGATAAAGTAGAACAGGTTAGACATTATCTTGCCAACATTGACAAGATTAGACAGTAAATAATAATCAAGAAAAACTTGATACAGTGTTTTCAAAAATTGTTCAAGTGTGCTCAAGAAGGGACAATGTAATTAAAACAGAAATATTTCTTTTTCTGACCTGTTTTCTCATTCTGAGATTCCTCTGGGATGAACTATACAATAGAGATTTTTGTGCTGGATCTCTGCATCCAGTGGGCACCATGAACAACCCTGAGGTCTGTGAAAGATGACCAAGAAAATGTATCACAAAGACACTTTTACTATTTTTTCTTTTCCCCCAGGAAATCCATAATGTGTTGAAAAATATCAGCCAATGTACTCCTGGGCTTTTCTGATAAACAATATCAATTTCAATTGTACCAACCCACTTGAACAGCAAATGATGCTTTGTATCTGGGCTTCACCCACCAACATATTTCACAGAAGATTTAAGCATTCAAACGTATTTTGATGGTCTTGATTTCCATAACCACTCTTCCAAAGTCAAAAAGGCTAAAGTTGATTTTGCTAATAGAAATGCAAACAAAAGCACTACAGGAGGCTAGTATTCTCTAGTTCATAAGAGCTTTCATGTTTGTTACTTAAACAATTCACACTATGTTTATGTCAACAACTTCTGATGGTTAATTGAGTATTAAACCAAGAAAAAACTGGTTTGCATCCTCTGATGCTGTGAATTCCAGGCTGGAAAGATCTGGGGTATAATTTTCAGCCAGACAGCCAAGGACACCTAGAGTTGCAAAAAAGATCCATTTCAATTACAGATGTTACTTTCAAACAATTCTTATTTCACTCCTGGCAAACCACTTTCTACTATCTGCATTTTGCTATGTCCACTGAAGTAGACAGGAATTTTCTAAAAAACATAATTTCCAGGAAACAAACTAACGAAAGGACTTTCTTTCCCTCCTAACCTTATTTAAGAGAACAAAGCTGGCATGCCCACAGTGCATCTGTGGAAGATTTATGCCTGTGTATCTACCAGCTTTCCCATTATTAGCCCTTTCATCAGCTAATTTCAAACACATTTAACAGCAAGATGAGAACCACAAATATTTCAGGATTGGGTAACTATATCATGCCCTCTTTTGTCTTTTAAATTAGAAACGAGGAAATACCAGTCAAAAGCTAAAGATTATGCCACAATGACACAAACCAGCTGCTTACACAGATTCTCACTGATACAGGAACTGAGAAAGGAGAAGCCTTCACAATGACCCACAAAAGCCTCTCTCATGAAGGGCCACATTGATGGAAAGGTCACCGAAATCAGAATAATTTGTTACTGACTTCAGCAAGTCAGACTTTGGGTCAGACCTGCAGCCTCCAGAGAGAGTTACTTTTTGTCCTACCCATCTGAAAACCAGAAGTGGTGTTACAGGAATAAGTGTCACTAAAAAGCATATTTAAAATTTATCAGTCAGATTATCTGGCAATACTCATTATCAATATATTGATAGTCACAGTATTGAAACATGGCCCTGAGAATTTCTGTGTATCTATAGACTGCCTGACCAAGAGATGAGAGCATCAGCTCCTGTACACATGAAGAGCTTTTTATATCTGCTCTGTCACAGAGCTGAAGTAACCAGTTGGCAACATCAGTCATCATGCACAGCAACTATATAAACAGATGGAGACAGAAGGTCTTTAAAGCTAATAAACATAAGCACCACCACTTTTCATGGCAATTAAAAATATTTACTTATGAGGTAGTTATCAGAATTTATTCAATATTTTGATTACTGCAGCAGAATTATTAACTAGTTAAAAGCTCAGAAGACTGCTCTGAACCACTTACTGAGGGTTTTTCCAAGTACCTTTCACTTAAGAATTAGGAATCCCTGTCAAATTCACATTCTAAATAATGGGCTGATAGATCTACTGCCAGAATTTTGAAATAAGAATGCTATCTTGTTGCAGAAGTCCTGGAAAAGTAAAAAAAAAAAATTAACAACTTACGATTGAATAAACAATAAATTTAAGTATTACTTTGCTCAGCTACAGATTATTTTTGTAGCAATGCCTCAAGTAAAAAGACAAGACTCACTTTAGCCTAGTCCCTACTGAACTTCCTACTTTACTTGCACAATTACAAGTTTCACTCCCTACTTTTACAGTGCAATAAACAAGCAAAAACATTACTATCTACAGATGAAGAAAATGACAGCTTATCACTTGAACTTAGCAATCAGGAAAAACTTCAATTTAATGTCAAGCAATACATAAAAACATAAAATTAAATAATCAGACCACAGGTACCTAAGCATCTCATTAATAAGACAAAGTATTGAAAGGTTCAAAGCCTTTATCTCAACAGGAAATTATCCAAATACCTCTTCATTAATTTTGTAATATTGCAGAAAGCACTTCTCAAATTTGCAGCATGTGCAAACCAACTTCTCCAGCCTGCCTGGAAAACCACCAAATTCAGGTTCTTTTTTATCAAGGCAAAATGAGTAAATGAAGAAAACCTGCAAGTCTGCTCTCCAGATCTGCTCTGGCTCAACAGAGCTGAAATTATTTATAGAGGAAAGTCTCTAAACCAATATATCTCAGTATTGATATCTTATGCTATCAGTAAAAACGCTTTTAATAAGCTTTAGTCTCTAATTGGTGCTAAACAGATGACTGAACTGAAAGTTTCTAGTCAGATGTTCATTTGGTAAAAGTGCTCATACACCCAGTCACAAATTAAGGGAATCTCCCGGGATTCACCTAATTCTTGTGCTGCCTGTGACAGCATCTTACAGGGACAGCACTCCAGCAACAACAGAGCCAGACAACTGCTCCACACATCCCAGTTCATTCCTGTTACACCATGTACTGGCTCAGCATACAAAGGGAAGAATATAATCAAGAAATATGGCACTTAGAGTACAACAATTTATTCACTAATTTGGAATTTAAATTAAACTCAGATTACATTAATTATTCCTTAGACTCTTTAATCTGTAGCATATTTGCTTCATCTAAAAACACATCTTTGAAAGAAGAAATGCTGTATCAACGTTACCTCCCATTACTCTGAAGACTGAATGCTGGTACGTTTTCCTGCAGATAAAGAAACTGCCATCTCTATATTCACATCCCATGCCAAAACCAATTAGACATGAAGTGTCTACTTCAAAGCATTGGAAAGGTGGAAAATAAAATCCATGAAACTCAAGAACATCTCAAGCTAAAGATCTGGAAAATACTTAGATTGCTATTTGGTACTATTTTAGTACATTTTCTCACAATATGCAGGCAGCTCCCATGCAGGAGGATTTCTGTCAAGTCCTACACACTTTCTGCTCTCCTGTGTTGTCTCCATTTAACTCAAACACACAGGATTTTAGGCAAGAGGTGTGTGAACAGTACTACACTTAACATTCCTGTCAGATTCACAGCCTCCCATTCACCCAAAAATCACTGTGCAACTGAGATCTGTTGACGCAGAGGCTGAACAGTTTCTGCAGCAGTTTGGGCTAAGAAAATAACCCCAGATCTCATCTGTTTAGTTACACTACCAAGGTCTACATAAAGCAGTACAGCCTAACATTTAAGTCTAAGGAAAAAGAAGTATTTTTTTGCAATTTCTGGTGAAATGAGGAAGGGAAACATAGATGCTCATATAGGCAATTCAAAGGCAAACAACTTGCTTCAATTTTCATAGTATTTTTAAATCAACCCACTGGGCTAGAACCTTAGATTTACAACTTGCAAAGTTATTTCTGGAATCAATAGGAAAAAAAAAAGTCTTTGTATGTAAGTGTAACCAGTATTTGGAATTTATCTCAAGCAATTCTTTAAGCAAAGCGTGAGAACTGTCAAGTGCTTCATGTGGTGTGGCCCACAGCTTAAAATTAAATTTGCTGGAACAACTGTAATTCCATTTGGAGATTATTTCAAAAGCAATTTGTCTTTCCAGACGACAGTTTACCACACAAAGGAATTGGTGCTCTGTAGAGATCAATCTTCCTCCTGAGTGTGTTGTCTAATGTGTGCTCAGACTCTGAACTGGAGGCAACCCCAGGGTTACCCTGGATTTGAGGGCTCAGTCAGACAGGGGCAGAGATATCCAGAGCCCTGGGTGGATTTGCAGCTTCTCTGCTTGCTTCTTCATCTGCTCTGGTCAGCTGGTAAGAAGACTGGGATGCAAGCTGAGAACAGCTATCCTAGCTGCTGAGGGAATTCAGCACCAGTACACCCTGGGAATGTTTTAGCCAAATTGACAAACTTTGATAGGTGACACTAAGCTGGACTTAAATTACCTTTTAATTTCTATAAAAACATGTCTTCCATTTATGACACCACTATTAATTATGTTAAGACATAGAAAAAAGATTATCCTAGTAACCTACGTATTCCCAAATAGCTAGAACTTCAAATAATTTAATGGATTAAAGCAGAAAGTATTTGATTCTTTTGTTAGATCCCTTTTTTCAATAAACTTTTAAAATCTGACACACAGAAAATCCCTCCACTTGCTACTAAATTGATAATATACACCTCAAAACAGCAGGTTGCTTTAGGAAGGCACAATACAATAATAAACATAATAGTGTTTATTATTGTTCTTACCTATAATAAAAGTAATCTCTTAAAATTTATATATATGTTTTAGAAGCAGCTCGGAAGAAATTAAATCAAGTTGTTTGTCTCCCTCAGTTATACTTCACAGATTTTAAATAGGAACTGATACCTATCATGTACACACAGTTGAAAGTGACCTTGTTGCAAAGTCCATGAATCATAGAAACAGTTCCTACCACACAGCTATTTTCTCTATGTACCTCTCTCGTCAGATGCAGTCCTAAGACCAAAACTTTATGCGAAATTAATGAAGTTAGTGAAACTTCTGGCTATGAGGACAAGAAGTTATCTCTTAATCCACCCAAAGTGATGGTTTTTTTTAACTGATGCTACTCAAGTGTGTGTCTTCTGATGGCACTCCACATGCTATATGAGAGTAAAGAAGATTTAGCTTCTCTTTTATTACTGCAATTACCACTTTCATGCCTGCTAGAACTCATTCTGAAGCATGCCATTTTTAATTTCCTCTGGCAAATCTTAGCACCTAAGAATACTGGAATGGGGTACACAGTGTCATTACTCTTGCCTCCAGAAGGGACTTGAACCAAACAGAAATATGGTACAGACCTGCTGAGTTTGATGGAGTGCCTGTAAACTGTACACATGATTTCAGTCATAAAAATGTGCAAAATAGAACTCCCTAGTTATCTTCTCTTTTACAATATTTAAAGACTAGGAAATTTAACATGCTGATTTAGTTAATCTCAGCATTCAACACACAGCTTGTTGAATATTTTGCCCAAATCCAGTCTTGTTTAGTAGGGAGGGTAGGTATGGTACTGCCATTACTTCAAATACAACTGTGTGACTGAGCTCCTGGAGAGATCCTCGTGGTTCCCACATTGTCATGTCCCATGCTCAGTCTCAAATACATCCACCAAGGTGTGCTGCAAACACAGGCTGATACTGCAAGCAGCTGATAATTGTGCTCATAAATCAGAGAGGACACAGCTGAAAGCAGGACAGGAGCTAAGCACACTAACCTTAAGATCTAAGCCTACATGCTTGAGCAAACTGGCTAATCACATTCTTCATTTAACCTCTGTGTTTGTGAAATGGTGTTCTAACCTACACAACACGGTGGAAATAATTACCTGATAAGGACTAATGGCTACAATACCTCTCACCACCTTCTTTCCTGTGCTCTTACAAAATTTAAGAACCTGTAGAGAAATTGAGCTCTAGATAATGAGAACCTGCAGATGACTGAAATCAAGTAGTGGCTCAAAGCTGATACAACCACTGAGAACACTGCCGTTCTGTGAACTAAAAATTAACACCAAAATAGAAGTTTTCCATAAACCACCCATACAATGGACAGAAAACCAAATCAATAAGCTTACTTCTGAAGCTCTGTGTGAACACCCAAAGAACAAACTGACCAATGAACCACCTCCTTTCTTGCTTTTTATTCCCCATATCACTATCAAGGATAGTTTGTTCTCTAGACTACAGCTATAAACCACCCCCACTACAGATAAAAACCAGCCTTACAAGTGGTCCTTAAGAGAACTTCTTCAGAATCTTAGAACAGAGAGCAACATTAAATCAAGATACAAATTGAGCATCAGTTGCCTGAAGAGTTTATGCAAGTTAAAGAACCTGTGACTAATCTTCCTGCTTACAAATACAAAAGTTACATTACTTTCCCACAAGCCTTGCAGCACAGCTCATAGTGGTTAGAGAGAGATTCCCAAAGCGATAAATAAAGTCCTGGTTATTCCTGGCTTAGGGGCATTGGTCTCCCACAAGCTTAAAAAGAAAAAAAATCACTATATTTTCTAATTAGCAGCCCAAACCGACAGAAACTAGCCACCTAATTCTTCTGAAATTAACCTGATTCAATAGCACAGCACCCTCTCTCCCATGCTTTGAAAGCAAATCTTACACAGTTTAAAGCAATATTTTTAAGGAACGTAGCCTGGGCTGCACACAAAAAAAAAAAAAAAAAAAAAAAAAAAAAAAAAAGGACTTGAATGGACCAAGACCCAGCAAAACGAAAAACAGCCGAGCAAACAAAGTAGATAAATCTCAAGGTCTTTTCCAACCTCAGTGATTTCACTGAAAGCAGCCATGTTAACAGCTTTACTCGAAGCCTCTGTTCCCTCTCGGCAGGGCAGCCACTTTAACACAGGTGGAAAAGCTGGGTTCTGCCAACAGGAGCCTTCCCCTGTGAGTGCTGAACGCTGTGTGTGAGCGCGCCCTCACTTGCACTGTACTTGCGCTAAGGGAGGCCTCGTTTTTCACGCGGCTGCAGGGCGGCGTGTGAAGGCTGCTTGCCCCGGGTTCTTCACGGGCCGCAGCGCACGCAGCCGGCGCGGGGCCCC
>VZTR01030783.1:815760-912333 GCA_013400775.1 Chaetops frenatus
TCGCCGAGGGCCGGGCCGCCGTGCCCGTGCCCGCCCCGCCCCGCCGTGCCCCGGCCAGCCCCCCCTGCCCTGCCGGCCCTGTCCCGGCGAGGGCTGGCGGCTGCCTCCCTGTGCCACCCGCGGTATCCGATACCCGAGGGGAGGCAGGCGCAGGGCGGTTCCTCCGCAGCCCGTCAGCGCTCCGCTGCCCCGGCCCCGCGGGTGACCCCCGGGCCAGCCCCGGTGCCGGCTGTCACGGCTGCCGGCAGGGGCCTCCCCGGACCCGCCGCCGCTCTGGCCCTAGGCATGGCTAGGCGAACCCCCGCTAATTTTAACTCGGTGTGACTCAAACATCGATAGTATTTGTAGGGAAACGTGGGAGCACCATGCTAGAAGTGCCTGCTCGAGTCGAGAGCTAGAGGAGCCACTGTCTCTTTACACTCTGCCTGTTGTGTTCGCGAAACCCTAATGTTCGCACAGAAAACGTCCGTAGAGAAAAATAACAAGTTTTAATAACATGTTAAATGTGTATCCAGTTACCGGCTGGATACATAGTTAGACAAAAGTGATTTTTCCGGAAGTAGCTAGTTCAACAACGTGAGACCAAGGACATGCCAAGGGACCGAGAGGGTGAATCCCACTGGAGCTGAGCAGAGCTGGGCTCTCGTGGGACTCGGCCGTGATCTCAGAGGAATCAGACTTTCTTTTAGTCTGGGATAGATGGCATTTCCTTGAAAAATAAATACAGATGTCCTTCAGCATAACTTACTCAAGAGCTCTGATCTTTGTGGACATTTAAGAATTGGAAACCATTTCAGGTCTGTGACTCAAACCAGACCTTCTGTAGTCTGTAAACACTTCTTTTTTTAAGTGTAAATTAGCTCTAGGATAAATAATGATGGTTGCAGAAAGCAAGCGATTTCTTATAAATGAAGTCCTCTAACTTCGAGACCAGATTAGGAAGGGTGTTCTTAGGTAAATGTATTTGTGACAATCAGTTCAGCTGGTGTATACATATGACATGAGGATTTCTCTCTGCAGCACAAATAGTCTGTCCCGTTATAGTGATTCCTAACATTCCAAAATCAAATATCTAGCGACTGTCCTGTGACATGCTAAATTCTTACCCAAAAGAGGCTAACTCAACTTTTGGTTGTTTACTTGAAGCAAGAATTAGCATCAGACTTAGTTGTAGCTGAAGTTGGGCGTGGCTGAAGTTTACTCTGTGTGAAGCTGCTGTTCTATGCCATTGCTGTAATTTCTTCTGAAATACTGATGGATATCACACTACTGTTGTATCACTGCTTCAGTGAGGTTACTCTTTGCTGCTGCTTACAAAAAGTCCTTTGCTGTACAGTGTGTGTTACTCTTAAGATCCTGCTTGCATAACAAAATGCAGTCCAGTGGCAAATGAAGTAATAAAATAATATTAATATATGATAGCTTGTAATATTTCACATTAGTATTGCTCAGAAGTGAAGGAACCAATGTTTAATGTTATAATTATAACAAATAATTATAAAATGCACTGTACATGAACAGACCCCACCAACTGGGTGATTGGACACGCTCTATTCTGATACCTACATTTCTAAATCCTCACCAGAATTTCTTGATTTTTGGTGGCATTTCTTATGCCTGTCTGCATTCACACTGGAGCATTTACAGGCAATTGAAAATGACAGCTAAACAAGGTAGGAAGTCTCAGTAGTCTCAGGCCTTCTTGTGCTGCTCCCCACCCCCTCTGAATTTAGGGAATGAATTGCAAATGTTATTTCCTTTCCAGTCTTCAGCACAGAGATCATTAATGAATTTTACCTTCTGATGTTCTCTAGAAGTTTGCTCACTATTGGGTAACAGATCAGGATTTGCAGTAAATTTAAATGGGATACATGATAAGAGTAGATCAATTGCTTGAAACCTGCTATGAAAAAGCTGTGAGGAAGCAGAACATTACTACTTTAATGGCAAAAGAGTAGTAAAGATATTTCTGCATTTACTGTACATTTGATCCACACAAAATGCACCAACAACTTGAGCTTTTGTTCAAAAGGGATTTTTAAACTACAATCCTAGTAGAGTTCACAGGGATAAAAGCACGAAGTCCAGTGAGGTACAGATCCATATAACAGTATGAAATAGGGAAACTTGCTGAAGTGAGTGTCCCACACACTGTGGACCCCAGACAGATGCAAGTAATTTGCACCAAGAAACAGCAAGGGACATAAGGCCCCCTTATAAAAGAAGGGGTGAGTTGACAAGTGGAAGGCTTGCAAAGACATTAGGAGGAACACAGCTTCCACATCTTTTCACATGCAGAATTGTAACCTTTAACTTTGTGTTTCCAGAAAAGTAAAATTTGACAAAACAAAGTTACTATTCTGCCTTNTATTTGGTACTAAGAAAGAAATGATGTTTAGTTGCTGCTAGGTAATTGCTAGCCAGTAGGGATGCTTTGTCATGTCTGTTGTTCTTTCAAGGAGCATTGTGCTTTAAAAGATCATCTCTTATATTTCTTGAGGTTTATGTAAACTGAAGAATAAAAGATGCTGTTTAGAGACTACTAACTACTGTTCTGTATGCAGATTAGACAAATGATTGAAGTACACTTTAAGATTCAAGTATGAAATGTAGGAATACAGAAGTTTTTGGGTCTTTTAAAGGCTGTCCTCCTTTAATTGTTCCTATTTTTTTTAGTACTTTCATACCAAAATACTTCATTAGTGATTGTATGTTACTTCTGTATGCCTTTCTGTTTATAAGGGCGTTTACAGATTTAACCCTGAACTAATGAAGAATTTATACTGTAAATCAAACTTAAATATATTGATTTAAGTGCCCTAAACTTGGAGGCAGCTGAATTACTCAAAGAAGAAGAGACTAAATAAGCATGTTAATTATATTCACTTTAGCAGCACCTTCTCATTTCAACTAAATGTTTGTAGCTACCAGTATAACATTTGAATACTGTTCCTTCTGTCAGAGATATCTTCCATTTCTTTGCCTGCTCATTCTCTTCTGGAATGAAACCTCAATCCCCAAATGTGAAAACTGGCAGACTCTAAATGCAAGGTTTATCTTTATAAATCTCACACGTGCATGCAAATGAAACCTGCTGGTACAAACCAGCAGTTCCTTGACTAGTAGTCCTCCTGCACCTCCTCTGTGCTGGCTTCTTGTTTGCCTGCAAAGCAGAAATACCTCAGCAGATTGAATGCCATGAGAGGATTGCTTTAAAAATACAAATCCTGAGTGGATGGATGACAGATACAGCTGCATGAGGGTGAATTCAAGATCAGTCTTAGATTTTTTTGTATAGGCAAACTTCTACACCTTGGTGGGAAAATTGCCTGTCATATTTCTATTCAAGAAGTACAGTGCTCCTAATACCCTAGTTCTAACAAGCAAAAGCATTGTTAATAAAAATAGGAGTTTATTTAAAGGCTTATCCTACTTTCCTCTCTTCCCCCAAAGCTCATGTAAGAACACAAGTCAGCTTGGTTGTGTTGGACACAGCTGTCACTACATGGTAGTGCAAGTGATTCTTCAGAGGGTGAAGGAAAATGCTTTTCTGGAAGAGAAGCATGAGGTACTGAAACATGCTTTCTTTTCAGTTTACAACTTTGGGTGGTTTTCCACCAGTTTTCTGGGTTTTTATTGAGAGAACCCAGAAATAATACTTCTTGTTGAATCTTGTGATGCTTACCTATTTAATTGTTGTAGAAATTAATCCTTAATTCTGCTTTGGGGGATGCAAACTTTTGCAAGTTGAGAAGGTGGTGATTCTTTTTCTTAGTGGTGCTTCTCTGCTGTACTTAAGGATTCTTTACAGAACAGTCATGAAGATCCCCATTTAAATGGTAGGTCTTGCAGTATGTCCAGCATGCAAATCCAGGTTTTAAGGACTCCATTTCCTGCACTGTAACTGTTTGCTGGAAAGGAAAAATCAGATGCCTCCTCATCCCACTGAGAATATGGAATAAGTAGTTTTCTTGTGAGTTGGAATTCAGGCTGCTTACGCTCCAAACATAGTATTTATACAACTGGACTGATGCTGCCTGGTAGCTGGAGTAATGCTGTGGGTCACATCACTCTTTCCTTTGCTAATGTGGTGACTTGCATGCCAGTGGCCAGCACTAACAGGAAACCACAGCTGCTCTTGTTCACTGCACTGACATCTGCCTAAAGAAGTAAAACAAACCAAATTGGGTACAGGAAATGAGATGTCTGAATGCAGATGACTTTGTTGGAAAGTACTCTGGCAGTTCCTACTTAAAATAATAAATGTTTCTAAATAATTTCATCAGGTTTTATGAAAGGTGCAGCTTTTTATGTGGTTGCTGATGGCTGTTTATTGTTAATTGGTCAGTTTCAGGAAACAAAATAAACTTGCTGAAATCTTACTTGCTTAGTAGTATGGAAGTAATTCCATGTTTGCTAGGCAGCATTTACTATGGGAATAATGCTGTTAAGTGGTTTTAAAACTTTTTCAAGCCTTTCCATGTTAACCAACTGTCTGACTGGTGTGTTATAAATGAAACCAAATGAATCAGAGCCAGAAACAGCCTAACTTCTGTTTGTGCTCACCCAAATTGCTGTAACCAAGTCTCACCTGCTTCCTCAGTTCAGAAAGGCTTCAAAACCATCTTGAGTTCTGGACTAGATTTAGTATAACTTTCACTTACAGAGGAATTTTGAAAAGCTTTGTCAAACATTACTTCAAAGTTCACTCTTTTATGTAAAGACAAATGAGTCTTACTTTATTTGTTCAGTTGACTTGGAGGTGAATGAATGTGGTTTCCTGTGTGGTGCTGCCTTGGCTGGTTTGTGGAAGGAGCTATTCTGCATTACAAAACTTTTCTGTTGTCTGGTCTTGGCTTTTATTCTGCCTATCAGGATTTATCCTTCTCACTTGGCTCATGAGTTCATGTTAATGAGTTTCTTACCGCATAAGGTGACTTTTATTCATGCCACCCTTGCCGCAGTTTTCCAATTGCAGAGGTCCAAGGCTGGCACTGATCTCAGTGCCCAGTCACAAAATACCCTCTGTTGCAGACTTTAAAACAGTGTACATTCATGATGATAGAAACCTTGCTTGCAGAAGAAAAACCTCTACATGCAGGAGTTGGACCAGGACAACCCCATGTGCTGTGTCAACATTATTTGCTCCTTTTTTAAGAGGGTAAGGAGTAGAGCTATAAGGTATCTTCATTTCAGCAGAGCTGTTTATCTTGGGGTTGAAATAGTGACTTTGCTTTTTTTAAGTTATGCATGGGTGAAAATTAAGAGCTTGTGTCTTTGGCCCAGGGTCTTTCAGAGTAAGACATGGAAATGTACCCTGTGGACCATGCAACAGATGAAACTATAACATGGCCCATCTATAACCTGAAATAAGCTTTGGAAACTGATCTAACTCCAGAGGAGTGTGAGAGTTTTATGGGGGGAAAAAGAGGTTATTAGCTTAATTGTGATAATGCAGTGTTATAGCTGAAGCTTATACAGGTGCCTTATTTTCATAGAATCATTGAGACTGGAAAAGACCTCTAAGACTGAGTTAAGCCTTAGACCAATTTTCACAGGTTTCTATTCTCATATTGTAGTTTATCTAACTTCACAATTAGTACAACAGTGAATATACCTTTAAATTCCAAATTTTAAAAAAGGAAAGGAATGGGCATCCTGTCTTTTACTGTCCTTTAATAAGCTAGTTGCAATGTAAGCCATGACAGGTTTTTGTTTTTACCTCTGATAGTCTTGTAGGAAGCTATGCCTTGCTCTTTTGGCTATGAATCTTTTTAGTCTCAGCTTTTTCATATAACCAGCTCATACCATTTGTGCAGTAGCCAGCTTTGTCCTTGATCTGAAATAGTTGTTTTCCCATGCTACTGTTGGCTCCCTGTCTATTTATAGAGAGATCATACCTCTCTCAGCATTGGGCTTTCTGACTAAACACGTGTTGAGGGGTGGTGAGGGGAGGAATCTCCTGTGTGATAGTCTCCCTCCTGTTCTCTGGGTGATCCTAGCAAGCACTTTTTTGTTGCATGAATTGCAACAGCTCCATCTCGTTAGGAATTAGACTCTTAGGAAGAGCATGGAACGTTCCTGCCTCATGTCAGCACTGCGGTGGCGTCTTGTTTTGTGGCTCCTATGGCATTTGGACCAGCCAGGGCCAACTTGTGTATTATTTCCGCCCTCTGCACACACACCCCCACCCTGTGTGTGGTAATAATATCTGTGTGGAAGCAGTTTACTGTATCTCCCTGTTTCTGTCCTTGTTACTACAGTGTTGAGTGCACTTTAATGAGTGACCTAATCCTTTAGGTGGGGCTGAGGTAGTTCTATAGCTGAGAGCCTTAACTTCATAGCCATATTCTAAGTGCATAAATTCATGCACTATTTGCTTACCTGGTAGTGTACTAAATTTGCCATATTCACATGTGAAACACCAAGTCCTATCAATGCACCAGACATAATTTTTGAATAGAGAAAATTCTTGGCTTTTCTCAGCATGGATTGAAATAAACATATATGTATAAGCATATTTCAAGTGCAGCTTATTAAAAACATACAATAAGTGGTATACTGAAGTATTCTGTCTGGTTGAGTACCTTATGGTTATTTTATACATACTAGTTCTTAAAGCAGAATGGTGGGGTGCCTCTATAGGGGAATGTCTGTCCTGCCCTAGCTTTATAGCTGTCTAGTGCTGTGTGGGAAGTGATAAAAATATTTATCTCCTCTCTCTTGGCAGTTAGTGAATTGAATTTAGGAATTAGTAGTTCTTGTTGCTGATTGGTGTACAGTGTTCTTGTTTTCCAGTACGGAATTACTCATCTTGCTCTGTTAGGTTTATCTGGAATTTCTTTGTTTTCAATGATTACAAATTGGTCACTGTGCTGTTTACCACACTTTCCAAATGGTTAAATAAGGCTCAGCAGTTTCCTTCTTGGGAAGACTGGATTGTTTTTCTGAATCTAGAAAAAATGTGCATGTTCTGAAAGAGTCTAAGAGTTGCTTGGACAATCTGTCCCTACTGAGTTAGGTGTCAGTGATTACTTAGTTTGATAGTAGTACAACCACAATTGCTCTTGTTACTTACCAAATGTGAAAATATGATACATAATCCAGAGTTACAACATTAAGGAACTAAGGCGCTGCAGTAAGTGCTGGGACTGATTTCTGGATTTTGCAGAATCCATAGATGAACATTTATACTGAAGCTCCTTCAGACTGTGGGCTTAGACTCAAGCCTTTGGACAGGGTAACCCTCAGAGCTACTGCAGAATCCAGTGTTGCTAGCTGGGAGATTAATGTGCCTGTAGTCAGTCCTAGAAACTTCCAAAGGAGATCATGGCATCTGTGTTGCTGAGTGCTGTATGGGTAGTGTAGGATAAGCTGCTGCTATGGAAGGCTTTTTTTGATGAGCAAGCATTTTGCAAATAGAGGTGAGCAGAACAAATGCACCATATTAACAGGAATTGTCGTCTGTAAAGGACCCAAATTAGTTCCAAAGTTCGCAAGAACATCACAACCAGAAGAAAACACCAAAGTCAAAGCAGGACAAAACCCTTGGTTAGATATTAATAATTTAGGCTGAGATGCAAATGTGTTCCATGTTCTGGGGAACTTGAGAGACTTACTAAGATTTGCAAGATATTTAGTGCAGGAGGAGTAGTTTACCAAGTGTTTTTCTCTGAACTGTTGCTATGGCAACTGTTTAGTTGGGTTTTTTTGAGACTTGAATACCTCGTGCTCGTCAGTGGTGAGGCCACACGTAGGTACTACTATTTAGGATCACTGCACTGAAAGCTCAGAAAATAGTGACACTAACTTCCCTAAACAGATTTGTAGGCGTACTAGAAAGGCAGTAGTCATCCTTGAGAAGTTGGTGGTTCTGTACACCACGTTTTCTAAGGAAGCATGATAAACACAATGAACATACTGAAGTCTGTACAGTGTAAAATCTAGTAGGATGTATAACCAGTTTTCTTGGAAATCAAGGTCTTTGTTATGTGTATGTTAGTACATTCCTTGCTACAAAATGATAAAATGATTAAAATTATAATTGACTGCTGTTACTATAGAATCCAAAGTAGCCTTGCTGGTAATGACTGCTTTGATGTGAAGAGGTAACTGAGTGAAGTATAGTATCTCTATAACACAGATCATAAAAAAGAAGTTTTAAAAGCACAGACACTGCAGTGTGGTGATGAAGCCTTCTCTTTATACTGACCGATACTAAAAAAAAAATTTAAATGAAAACATTTCCTCATCTAGAAGCCTTTGTGCACAGAAAAACAAAGTCACTCTTAGCATACTGTTTAACTTTTTGGGGCGTGGTAAGGAAAGAGAATTCTCAACTAGAACAAGAATTCATATGTTTTCCAATGAAAAGTATTTTCCATGGGAGTGAGTCATACTGTAACTTGAGGCTTTCTTCAAACTATTTTTTTATAGCTAGTTTGCTGTAAAAGGCACAAGTTTCCAGAGACTTACTGCGTGGGACTTGCCAGGGTTTAAAAGAATTATAATCTTGCTACCTAACAGTAACTTTTGTTTGCTTTTATGTAGTGAGAACCTTAAAAAAAAAAGCCAAAAAAACAAACCCAGTATTTTATCTGTGCATATGGTCCATTTTTAGACTCAGGCTATTGAATGCATAGTAGCACTGCCAAAAGAGTCACACAAATGCGTGGCAATACTCCTGCCAAATTAGGAAGCTGTCAAACTAAATTTCAATGATGTCCAATAGAATAGAAATTAAATAAGTCTCTTATCTTTGTGCATCCGCTTGCAGAGGAATGTACAGCATTCTCAGATGCCTGCTTCTCATCAGTCTTAACAGCTTAGCACAAATAACTTCTCTGTCAAGAGGTGGCCCTCCTGTAGAGTAATTACAATTCCTGGAAAACAGTAACTGGCTGAATTGTGAAAAGGAATGAAATGTTAGCACATCTGAAATGTTATGTGCTCCTGCCAGGGAAGGGAAAAACTCATCACACCTGTCAGAGAACCTGAGTTCACAGCCTGAACTTTGCCTAATGAGAGATTTTACCACGAAAACTAGAGAAGATTGACTAGTAAAGTCAGCACAATTCTCAGAACTGACTGGTCTTCCACTTATGAAGATAAAGCCAGCAGTCAAGCCATTTTAATTCCAGCTGTTTAAAAGCCTGGAAAAGGAGTTAAACCTTATTCAGAAATATGAAGTTGTCCAGAAAAGAGCAGTTTCAGCCTCGAGTCCAAAAGTTTTCTGTGTTCTGGTATGTGTACATGGCTGTCAGATAGGCAGCTCAGTTGAAAGCCTGTCAGTACTTTGTTAGTTTTGGGTCTTTTTCCCTATTTACCTTGATAAGAAAATTTAATATTTATTACATCAAAGTTTGCAGTAATCCTTGACTGTAATACAAGGAACCGGAGCTCTAACTGTTGCACATGCACTGGAGTGAGTACATACACTAGCACTTCTAGTTGAAGTGCTGCTTGTTTACCTCTTCAGATCCTATCTTCTGTGTGATTTGCAGAAGAGGCTTCCCTCTGCTTTTGTACTTTGCTTCTCTCTTTAAACTGTACAAGATAACTATACCTAAGTATTCAGTCTCCTTGCTGGTTTTCATATATCAATAAACAACATTTTTTGTGCCTGCAGGAGTACATTTATAGCAAATCTGCTTTGTATACACAGCTTGGAAGTTTAAATAAGTATATGGGTTGAATAAATACGTGGGATCTAGTTCAGCTGGGGGTGGAGGAGCAGAGTTCACTTCTGGCCAACGTAGGCTGGGACTCCAAACTTGGCTGACTTGAGCAATACTCAGATGAGACCTGTCCCCAGAGTACCTGCTCAACCAAGAGGGAATGATTTCCCCAGACAGGACAGTCAGTGCCATAGGCAGTGCTCGTTCTTGCTCAGAGCTTGACAGAAGGATAACTGCTCCTCTGAAGGATCAGAGTAAGACATGTTAAGAAAACCCCAACACATTTATGTTCTAACTTTGACTGGTCTTTTGGGCTCTGATAGGTTCTACTTAAATTTTGAATATTACTTCCTATGAGGAGGTTATTGAAAGCTCAGACATGAACTCCTTGCAGCTACCTAAGTCAGAAACGATTTAGTTTGCTTTTGGAGATCACCCTTCCCCCATATACACAGTAAATTTCAATTCTGTTTTGCAGAGGCATGGTACTTTCTTTTACTGATTGAACTCACATAAGAAAGCAGCACTTGGCCCTCAGTTTTGTTTGAGCAGCACTTAGTTCCTTTGAAACTGGGATTCTTTCCAGAGCATTCAGGAATGGCTTTCATAGCAGCACAGTGCTTTAGTTTGGATAATGTATGCTGGCCTTTTTTCACTCTTGAGAACCTGAATATGGTCTTCTCTTTACATAATAGGAAATTTGTGGTGCCATGTTCTGGCATCTAAAGGACACTCTGTGCCTGCTAGAAACCACCGTGCAACTTGGCACAACCTACAGCCAAAAATTTGGGGAGTAGAGATGGGAATAATAAATTATTCATGGCTCTGTTATATGCTTAGTTAAGTAGGAGAAGCTTGGATAGAAACAAACATACAGCTGTAGGACCTTTTTGGTTGTGGCCATGTGACTTTGGACACATGTTGATCTTAAACATCATGTTTAGGCTTCCCTAATTCTCTACATCTGCCCTGTCAGTTTGGTTAAATATTTCCTACTCTGTAGCTACCTTCATAATACATGAATCTTAATTTTGAGTTCAATCAATTTATTGGACTTTTCCATTTTTCAGAAGACTGGTAAGAGTCAGGCAGGTGAAAGATCTCCTTACCTTTGTGTAACCATTTTTTTACTTAGTTTTGAACTGCCTTGAATGCTGGGCTCACCCATTTTGCATCTGAGCTGCTGCCAGCACACAACAAATTGAATTTGCATTTGTACTGTGTGCCAGCACACACTTGCAGCCCTTCTGAGTGACTTGGAGCAGGGAATGCAGGTGTGGCCTGGTCTCACAAACTCGCTGGTGTAGAACTATTCCCTCAAAATGTTTTGAAAAAATTTGAACTAGCAGAGTGGTTTGTTGTTTGTTTTGTGGCTTTGCCTAGCAGCCAGAGCCTTGAAGGGAAGGCTTAGAACTTAGCAGGAGCTGGTATTACTCTATCAAAAAGACCTTGATTATAACCTGCGCTGATAAGTTATGTTCAGGAACAAAGTTAATCTTGTATATACAATGAATGAAGTCCAAAGCTAAAGGCCTTGTGGAATGCTGAACAGCTTTATCAGCCTCTTGAAAACTCTGCTCTGACAAACCTGTCAGCTTGATTCATCTTTGTCATGAGGAATATTCACTTTTTTCTCCAAGGCTGAGTGCTGCCATTAAGCTACTTCATAGAAAATTACTGAAGTCTTGAATTTCTGCTACATAAAAGATAAATATTTAAGTAGGGGAACAGGATCTTGTTCTTTACCTCTTAGAGTAGATAAGTTGGTAAATTACATACTTGCATGTTAAAGATTGTTGGTGTACAATTACCCTTCCCAATATAGAAATACTTATGAAGTTGTTTAGTGAATTCCTATTTTTTCTCATGTGTCTTTTGCAGGTATTCGTTACAGTACAGATGTTAGTGTGGATGAAGTGAAAGCCTTGGCATCTCTCATGACGTACAAATGTGCTGTGGTTGGTAAGTGTTCATTTTTCAAGCAAGATTTCCATCTTCAATTTCAATCAGTACTGATGTAATTATATTAAAAAACCCAAACATGTGAAGGATTAAAATTAATTTCAGACACTAATCTCTAACTTAAATCTGTAGCAAGATGGGAAAAATCTATAGTGATCAAAATAATAATACATATTTCCTCTGCTGTTACTGAAAATACTTAAATAAGGTTGCATTTTCATTTGAGAAGTCCAAATTCTGCTAACTACCCTCTCCCATAAAAACTTGAACTCAAATGCAAGCATGACAAACTTAGATTAGTAAGGGACTAATTTTAGGGGGACTCACAAACAGATGGAGGCTGTAAAGGATTCAGGCAGGGAAGCTGTAGAGAGAGAAGGATAAAATTACTTTATGGATTATAAAGAAGTATAATTTGTACACAGCTACTGAATTGTAGAGGAGTTTGGAGAGAATCTGCACATTATGTGTAAGAAAAAATACTTAACACTTAGGACTTCCAAAGTAAAATTTTTGAGTTAAACCAGTAAAATATAAATGGTAAAACTTATTATTTCTACAAGTGTCAAGGACAAGAGATATTTAAGCATAGAAAAATCTAAATAATGAACTTTTGAGTTTTAAAGACCATCTTCAAAGTGCCTTGAAAGATCTCCCATTTTTATAAGAGTACCTAGATCAGATTATAATTTATGCTTGAGAAGCCATAAATGCAGCAAAATGAAAATCACTGCTAAAAGCAAAGATATAATTACACATATTTCTCATGTGTTCTGCCTTTATTGTTGAAAAAGTAAAATTATTTTCCTTTGCATTCTTATAGATGTGCCATTTGGTGGGGCAAAGGCTGGTGTCAAGATCAATCCCAAGAACTACACAGTAAGCCTAATCATAGATAAAAATTTGGTTATCTGCAGTACTGAAGCCAGCCAGTTAAAAAAGCTCTTCTAAGGGCATTATTGACCACTTAAAACCTCATGCCACTTCTGCCTCTGTAAAGCCTGAATGTAGCCCGTGCATGCAATAGGTAGGAAAAGAATTTTTTAAATGTCTGTGTTTCAGAAGTGGAATACTTCAATTATTTAAATTTTTTTTTCTGAAAATCAGGAGACTACAGATAATTTGGAACCTGAAATTTTTGTTGATACTGTTAATCAAAGCTTAAATTAAGTTACTCTTAGAAAAAAAGTTAATGTTTTTGTTTATTTTGACTAATAGTTTTATGCTCCATTAAACCATTCTATGCAGTGTTCCAGTGTGAATAATAACTAACTTGGCTTATAAAAGGTTTACTGCAGGCTTGCCTTCTTGCCCTAATTAAAACAACTTGTACAGAAAGGAATACTAGAATACATAACAGATATTCTAAGCTCAAAGCTCCTGTAAGGGTTTGTGTGAAGTCATTTGGCTGTGTTGATTACACAACTGGCAGGGCCAGCTCTTGCTGTAGCTGGTTGTAAATCGTTCACACAGGATATCAGATTTGTTTGCTGGAAGTCTCTGCTATGGGCACAGGTGGTTCTTCCTGTGCCACGCTCCCCACTGCTCACGGATCAGAATGTACAGACAGAAAGCCCAATGTTTCTTGTGCTGCCTGAATACCAACAATGGTCTGCTAGGGAGTGGCATATAAATTATATAAATTATGAATCATCCTTTCTTCTAAAAGAAGAGGGCGTTTGCTTGTGCTAAGTTCGAGCAAATACTCGTAAACACTAATGATTTCTTCTGATATTTATTGCATTTTCTCTACAGGACAATGAATTGGAAAAGATCACAAGAAGGTTTACCATGGAGCTGGCAAAAAAGGGCTTTATTGGTATGTTGGGCAGCTTTACTATTCAAATTTAGGAATCTGATTTATTGTGCATTGGCAGTGTCCTTAAATAATATCCTTAAATAACTGTATTTTTGAGAACTGTAAACAATTTGGGTACAGAACTTTCAACAAGAACCACAAAGAATTGAGTCATTGCATCCTAATGCATTTTAAAGGGAACTGTGTCTTTAGCTTTTTCTGGTGGCTGTTCTGCTGTGGGAAGCCACAAAAGCTGAGGTCGCAGTATCCAAAGTGAATCACATTTCTCTCAGAGTTGGATTATAAAATTGTGACCATATTAGTTGCAGTTTTAATCTCTAATAGCCAACTCTTCACTGTTACTGTTTCCTGTAGACTCAGTTGGGGCTTTTGGCAGGTATCTGAGGAAAGAGAGGAAGGAAATAGAAGATCCACCCCAGCAAAAGTTGATGGCTTCACCCCTGGCAACCAGAGGCTGCAAGGGAAGCGTAGGCAAGGAGCATAGGAGCCTGTTGTAACAGAAGCTCAGCTCAGTAATGACAGTAGGGGATTCATTCACACTCAACCCTGAGTTGTTCTGGTAGTTTTGCTGTCTGGACACCTCCTCTGCAGCAAGCTGAATATTACCAGCTCAACTTTTAATTAAAAGGGAGCAGCTTTACTCAGAGAAGATTCTTACTTAAAGGAATAATGAGGCATGTAACTAGTTAAAGGTCTGTCCCATATTCCTGATATCTAACTGCCTTGGGAATGTCTATCCTTTTATCTGCATTTTCTTGCTCTTCAGCCAGTGAGTTTGTCATCTGCTCTTCCAGCCAGAGTATTTATCATCTAAATTAAGCTCCTTTATAAACACACTTACTGAAGTTACATGTGACTAGGGTTTTACTATACACAATGCAAGCTATAGTGATAATTAGTTCAGTTACAATTAAAATGGCTTGATAAAATTGTCTTCCTTTTTGGCTCCCTGGTTGGCGCTACACAACTTTCAAAAACCATTTAAAAATACTTAGAAAAAATTGTTAAGGGCAAAGTTGCATTTAAAATCCTGATTATCAAGTTTCTATAATCTTAAATAGTCTGGAGAAATACTATTTTTATATATCTACAAAAAACAGATTTTTTTTTTTTTATTTCAACAGATATGTGAAACTTCCCTTAAAGGTTTATTTCATCAAGAGAAATGAAACCTTTCTTGAAGTAAGCAGTAAAATCAAATGCATGTGCTACAGTGCAAAGACTAGGAACAGCCTACCTGCAATTTTTATGCTCACCCAGGAACAAAAGGGAAATTCTTATGCAGAAGAATCAAATCAATGTCACAGTATATAGAAATCATACCTAGAAAGCACCCTCCTGGTACAGCAATGATTGTCAATAAACAACCAAACCACTTTTGATGCACTATCTTGCTCTGACTTTTGACTGACAAACTAGCCTTCACCTTCTATCAAATGGATGATAGAATGGTCGGGGGTTTTGACAATATTGTAGAAAGGTGTGATACAGCATATGAAGCTGTTGAATCCAGAAGAGTATGTTGCTTGCATAATAAACTGAGGATTAAACAGGAAAACAGTTCTTTTCTGCCAAGGCCTGCACAGTTCCCAAGGGAATAATGATTGAGAAAAACTATTTGTGTTTGATCCTTAAGAGCTGTTTTCACTGTTGCCAACAGGACCTGGTGTGGATGTGCCTGCTCCTGATATGAGCACGGGGGAGAGGGAGATGTCCTGGATTGCTGACACCTATGCCAGTACCATAGGACACTATGTAAGTCTTGAGCAGAGGCTTTCAAGCAGAAAAGCTGCCAGATCATATTAATTTGTTTACTTATTGGGTGTAAAAATATTCTTGCAAACTGTGACAACTTCAGTGTTGTGAGGATTTTAGGGTACAGTAAAGGAAAAATAGCTTTAAGGATAGTATTCTTACACTAGCCTTAAAAGAAGCTTATCTGATACAACAGTGATTGCAACTGTTCAACAAAAAAGAAAATACACTGTATTCAAAGGTATATCGTCTAAAATTAGTTTCTATAATTTTCTTCTGTTTTTCATTGCTACTGTAATTACTAATTTAAAATTCTTAACTGATAAGTGAATTTGCAAGTTTTATTAAATAAATGTTCATGGTTTTGTTCATTCAAGAGACCATGCAAATTAAGTTCACACTATTGGTGAAAACTTGTAAAAGTCTTAAGGTTCTCTCCAGTCTCATAGAAATAAAAAGTATTCATTGTGGACTTCAGTAAATTCTCCAAAATGTAAAGCAAAAGGGCACTGACATAATTTACAGCCCAGGAGGCAGTAAAAAAAATTTTAAGTTTTTAAAAATTACTTTTTAATGCTAGCCCTTGCTTTGCCCTTTGTCCTTGTGTCAGTGGGGTTATTTGTACCTGTTAACCAAACACTTCCGTTGTATACTTTCAACAGGTCTGTTCAAAGAAAAACATATTGTGGACAACTTATTTGTTAGTAGCTGTGTATTAGTGTGTTAACGTGCTGATCTACTGCATGTTTGCCTATCCCAGCTGCTATTGAAACAAAAAGACTCTTTCCTTGTGCTCTGTGCAGTCCCTTGCAGCTGCTGCCCTGCAGTACAGCGGGGTGTAACGCCTGGGGCGTCAGTGCCGCCCACCACGTGCCTGCCTCTGGCACATCTGTGCAAGACGTGCCTGCCTCTCCTCTGGCAGGCTCCTGGCACTAGGCTTGTCTGAGGCCTTGAACAGTAGGAGGTGGAGTGGCATGGGTTATTCTAAGTCTGAACACTGTCTGCGGTATCTTACAGGAGGAGAACAGGAATGCTGGAGGAATCAGCTGTGGCATGCTGACTAGTTGAGTTAAACACTTTTACACAGAGCTCTCTGTTAGGGATATCACAGTAAAACATTACTTGCTTTTTGCTAGTCACCTAGGTAAATATTTTAATTAAAACTTCAAATCTGATAAAAAGCCAAAATTATGACTTCAGAAGGACTTCAACATGCAAGATGACAACTAGTTCCCTCAGAACTTAAAATTCCAACTTCGAGCAAAACTACTGCCTCAAAGCATTGAGTTTTAAAATTTAACCCTTGCACTAAAAATATGTATTTCATTGTGATGCAACAGCACTGTATTATTAAGACTGACAAGAAGGATCACAGTAAGTGACCTGCTTTAAGATTTGCAGTATTGAAGAGTTCTCATACATTTTTATACAAAAGCTCGATTTTTTAAAAATTAAATTAAACCCTGATAGAGAAGTTTTCAAATGGATTAACTTCTTATTCTTTCCACTTTATAATCTCACTTTATGGTGTAGTCCTACACATTCTCATGATTCAATGACAAAAGAAAACAAAATAACTACTGAGGATTAAAATTTCAATTACACTACAACAGCTTCTTTTTAGAGTCTCTCTGTATGGCAGTATCTTATTGAAAAAATAAAAAAACCTGAAAGGATTCAGGAACATTTTTCTGAAAACTTAATTAAAAAATGGAATTAAGGGAAGTGGTGGGGGAAGTTAGTTTACTTAATTTTGTTGGGTAGCTTGTTTTTACACTCAGGAGAGAGTGGTAGCCACAGTGGAACTCCAGAGCTATTGTGGAGAATGACCAGGTATGGAGAAGGAAAATGAGAATTCTGACAAGGCTATAAAAAGGGGAATAATCCATTAAAACCAGTTTGTAGAGAAGCAGCTGTCTGGTTGGGACACCAAGAGCAAAAATAAAGGTGGTTAAGGAATACTAAAAAGTGACCATGGGGGAAGAAGGGAAGGGAACTAAGAAAAATGAGCAGTGAACAAATGTGAAGCAAGCCATAATTCCAAACACAGATGGAAGCTGTGCAAAGGACTACATTCAGTGGAGTGGAAAGATAACTGGTGAGAGGGAGAAATCTACAGACCTGATGGGTCTGTGCTTACACTCAGCTGTGTTCAGGGAGTTTCAAGTGGGAAGGATAAATCAAACAACAGATATAAACAGATAAGGAAGGTTTGCTCAAAACCTGCCATACAGAGCCAGGAAGCTGGAGAGACAAGGAGATCATCATTGGAGGGGGGGAAAGGGGTTAAGAAAGGAACAAAAGTTAGTGCCTGAACATCACCAACTAAATACATAAGCTACCTGTGCTGATATACAAGTCTTTCATGCTATTAGCCATTTTCCAAGGTTCTCATTAAAAGCCATGCTCTTTGGTTTTGGCCTATGATGTGTTAAAATTTTTGTTTATTGACCTGAAACCAAAGATTTTAGGACTTTGACATCAGCTGTGGTTTTTATATGTGACTTTAGGAAGACCGGTATCTGCCCTCACTTCATGCTCTGTTTTCTTGCCAAACCATGCAAGATGTTAATAACTACCATGTTAACTGTTCCAGAAAATCCATCTGAAGTTGCTGGATTGCTGAATTATATATTGCTGAAGTTTTTTATTAAATTAATCCTTTCCACTCTTCTGTCCTTCCTGACACAATCAACTGACTTTTGGTACACAGGAAAGGACTTTGATAAATACATGCTTACGTATAGTGGGAGACTGTATTTCTTCAGTAATTTATAAAATTTATTTCCTCCTTTGTGAATGCATGAAGGCCAAAGCATAGTTTAAAAACCTAAAAGTCCATCACAACATCAGGCCAAGTCATTCCAAGAAAACACCCCTGCCGATCTTCGTTGCAGCTGACATGCCACCAGAGGGAGCATACAGCTTATGGAGAGCAGCGAGCTGTATTTTGGGAGGCTGATTTAGGAATTCTGTGGCAAGCCCAGCATCACTTTTATTGTTCTTAAAGAGGGTTATATGTTAAGTCACTGTCATTTTCAAGCAGTAAGTAGTTGTAGTTTTCATTATGGCTCTAGTCTCCTCCAGCCATTCTGCCTCCTCTTACTTTTGTCTGCTCCTTTGCTTCCTCTCACCAAGCATCCTGCACCACAGGCATGCAAATGCCTTTGGCACAAGGGATGGAGCACAGGGAGCCTCCCAGTGAATGTGTGGCCAGTGGAATGGAAACCCATCCGGCTGCTGGCACACTCATTTCAGTGGATTCTCTTTTATCCCTACTCTTTCACTTGTGTTGGAAGCCAAGCCACCGTGTGACTGTGCTTCCAGGGTGTGGGTGGGAGCATGGGAACCACTGGTGACAGAAGAGGGAGGTCCAGTGTCTACTTTAGAAGAATTTCTTTCAAGTTATTAATTCCAGTTGGAAAAATCAGCTGTGGTCTTAAATAGCTATTTTATCTTGGCCAACTATCTGGCATATGGAAAACTTAATTTTATTGCCATCAAATTAAGAATAGAGGCATGATTGTAAATGCTACTTTTCTGAATAATAGTAAATACCCAACTTTTCCCATATGACCTTCAAACTGCAGATTTTCCTCTGAGCTAGAGCATCCCTGTATTCTCACTACAGACCTTATACCTCATTTTGTCACTGCAAAATAACTGAATCTGTTATAAAGAAACATTAAACAATGCTTAAAGGTGATTAAAATCAGTTCAAGGGTATTTCGGAGCCCTTAAAAAAATTAAGACACCAAAAGTAATAATGTAAAGAAATTGTGGCTGTAAATAGGAGCTGACTTTGAGAAACATTCCTGAAAGCTTTGTGATTTGTCTTCTTATGGATGTCACCATGATACACAGACTGAAGTTAACATATACACTTAGAGGCAACAAAAAATCATAGATCATATCCACTATTGCGGGACACAGCTTTCCTGACAGAATATTCTAAGGTGTTCACACAAAGTAAGGAAGGAAATAATCTTTACAAACTAAGTGCATTTGAGCTATATCATGTTCTGACTCCTGCAATTTCCATTTTCCCTTATGTCTAAAGTGTACAAAACTTCTTGTTCCAGCTGTTTCTTGATTGATTAATTCCATGTCTCACAAGTTCTTTGCTGTTTTACAGGATATTAATGCACATGCATGTGTAACTGGTAAACCCATCAGCCAGGGTGGGATCCATGGACGTATATCTGCAACTGGTCGTGGTGTCTTCCATGGAATTGAAAATTTCATCAATGAAGCATCGTATATGAGCTTATTAGGAATGACTCCAGGATTTGGAGATAAAACATTTGCTGTTCAGGTAACTTTTTTCCTCAGGCTGTAGGAAAAGAAGTAGCACACTGACGTTCAGTAGAGCTGTTTTAAGGCTGTAGCCCTTAAAGCCTGAGAGGGCTTTAAAACTTTCAAGATAAACTTTACTCTTAAACTTTAGAAATACTTTTCAAGCAACATAGGTGTCCTTTATTTTGGACTGGTTTTTATAAACTGAACCTTCAATTGCACTCTACAGGCACAAAGCCAAATCTCTAGTCTTTATGATCTTGTAAGCTGCAGACACCAAAATGAAAGACTGTTACAGGATTTCTTTAAACTAAGGCATACCACACTTTTCAGTGAGCTGTGACACTGGTTTTGCCTGCACAAAATTTGTTGCAATATTTTACAAACAATAAAAAATTTAAGGAGAGGAGGAATTGAGAGTTATGTTCTTGTTCCATTATGGAACAAGCAGTTGGAAAAATAGAAACCAAGACCTTATCCTAAATTTGTAGGGTTGAGTGTATATTTTTGGTGTTCCTAAGACTTAAGGATTTATGTATTTGAGTTTTGAAAGTGTTTAATAGTATGCATTATTGTTCCTAAAATTTCAAAGAAATGAAACTTATTCAACTTCAAACAGTATGTTAAATGGGGGATTTGAGGAACTGATTTGTTTTGTTGTTTTCAAAAAGTGCTTGTTAGAAATAGCAGAGTAATTGTAACTTCCAAGTTGTCCTCTAGTTAACCTGTGGGCTGGAACAAACATCTCTGCCCTGCACAGGCCCAGCAGCACACTGATCTCCCTACACTTTGGCATTTTCATGCATGGCAGAGGACTAACCAACAGGCTCTTAAGCAAAACCTAGACTGAAAAAATGGCCATAGGAAAAGCAGAAAAATCTTGTAGGAAAATGAGCATAGAGCATTTCAAAGAGACCTAAGGCATGACAGACTCTTCTCTCAAAGTTTGCTTCTAACACATCAGCAAAAATCTCAAGTATAATTGAAGCTATGTTACACGGGAATTTATTATTCAGCTTTTTTTTCAGCACAGAATCATACAACAAACTTTCAACGTTGATCATGTGGCTTTTTGGCCTGCTATGCCTCTTTTACTTCCAGAGTATAAGTATTCTGAAAGTAAAGGAACTTTAATGGCCTGG
The DNA here is from genome assembly GCA_013400775.1 of Chaetops frenatus. Classification (NCBI taxonomy): domain Eukaryota; kingdom Metazoa; phylum Chordata; class Aves; order Passeriformes; family Picathartidae; genus Chaetops; species Chaetops frenatus. The sequence goes on from VZTR01030783.1 coordinate 836,412, forward strand.
AATAAAGTTAGTAGTCATACAAAAATCCACTACTCCCTTTAAGACAGTGCCAGATCCACAGAATGTTCCTATATTGACAAACGTCACAGTTTTGACACTTTCAGAGTAGCATTACCTCTTCATTTCTATAAAACACTTACCACAACTGTACAGTGCAGGCTACAGGGCAGAATTTCTCCAACAGTATTCTGACAAGAATAGAATGTATGTAAATTTCTTCCATCTTGCCTATACACATCATCTAATGCCAAGATGTGCCAATAGATGAAGAACTATTTAAAACTGTATGAGCCTTCATTCTAGCTGGAGAGTTAACAACTTTTCCCTTTCTCTTTCCCCCCTCAGGGATTTGGTAACGTGGGCTTGCATTCTATGAGATACTTGCATCGTTTCGGCGCAAAATGCGTTGCTGTCGGAGAGTTTAATGGTTCTATCTGGAATCCTGATGGGATTGACCCAAAGGAACTAGAAGATTTCAAATTGGTATGAAACTTAGCTGAGCAGAAAGAGTTTCATTTTTGTCAGCTTTGCATGTACAGAGAATGACTGATGACTGCAGACTGGTGTTGTGATATTTAAATCATGCTGCAAATAGTCCTTATAAAATGGCTTAGAAATGTTGATTCTTCTGACTTTCCTTCTTATCCCCAACAGGAATGCAAATGCTGGTGGTTTTTTACCCTTTGACCTGACTCTGAAAGAAATATCTGTATGTGTGCAGACTAATTACTTTATTTTCAGAATGGGAATTCATATTATTTTGCCTTTCTTATGCCTAAAATAGGAAAGATGTCTTAAGGAACCAGGGCAAGGAGGTTCCTGAAGGATTCCTGACTGAGAATCACAAGCACATGGTCATATAAGATGTACAAAGTGTACTTTTACTGTTTCTTACCTGTTGGATGTTTTTGAAAGAATGAAAGCCTGCCTGGCAGTGTGGCTTGAATGTGTAGTTTATAATGAAAACTGGATGTGCTCTTTTTATTTCAATTTCCAAGTGAAGCAGATTTGAGGGGACAGTTCACAGGCACTAAAACACAAACTTATACTTCAAGTTTCTTAGGGGTTTATTTGATGTGTCTTTTTTTTTATATGGAGAGTATTTGAATTTCTTTATCACTCTTTCTCAAAAGAATGAAGATTCTATCACTAAACAAAGGCTGAATTGTAGTACTGAATTTTAAAAACTATCAGAATTTTATGTGATGCGACTTATCCTGAGTGTAGCAGACAGTGAGTCTTTTTTTGAAAACTATTTTAAGAGCTGAGAGGGGCTTCCTTTTTTTTTTAATATTCCAGAGCCCAAATGGTTATCAGTGCATGCAGAGAGCAGTTGTGCTTCAGTCTTGGGAACTTTGTTCCTGAAGCTTCGTAGCTTGCTTTTTATGTCTGAGTAAGAATAGTAATTATGTTATGTGCTGTCTGTTCTCCCTTTTAAAGAGAAAAAAGTCAGAAGAAGGCAAGAAATTGATATGTGTGCACAACACACTAAAAACACAGTGGTTTGTTTTCTTCACACAGCAACACGGGACAATCATGGGCTTCCCTAAAGCAAAGCCACTTGAGGGCAGCATTCTGGAGACAGACTGTGACATTCTCATCCCTGCTGCCAGCGAGAAGCAGTTGACTAAGGCCAATGCACACAAGGTTAAAGCAAAAGTAAGTCAAATAGTTCAAATGTAAATGAAAAATAGAGAAAGTCTGTTTAAATGCTAATATTCTGTAGCCAGCATGAACAAACCCAAATCTATACCTCCGAGTTACTCTGCTGTGATTTCTTTCAGATTATTGCTGAAGGTGCCAATGGGCCTACAACTCCTGAGGCTGACAAAATCTTCTTGGAGAGGAATATCATGGTTATCCCTGTAAGGTTCTATCATGACCTTTGGTTTTCATTACAAAAGAAACAGTTTTGTGAAGAGCACAAAGACTCTAAGTTATTGAAGGCTTTTATTAATATCCATTCGTTCTCTAAGAGTGGTGTTTAATAACTGATGTCTAGGAAATGGGTGTCAATGTTGCTGACAATTGATAATACTTACCAAAGACCTCACTACAACAGTAAATTACCAAATATAACAATTATTAGCTGACATTTGCTCAATTAAAAAGTGCACTAAACAAAGGAAGAAGGAAAAGTAAACATTCTGGCCAGTTTGTAGACATTGTGTGTCTGGGTGATGCTCTGACAAAACTGCATACTGTAGAGCGTATAGAGGATGTGTAGTGATAATTTGAAAGAATAAGACCTATCCATCTATAATGACAATTTTTTCACAGAAAGGGTGTCCTGATTAAGTGGTCTTGCTAGATAGAGTGGCTGACCTTCAAGCCTTTACTCACTGAGGAAGCCTAAGAATGCCCTAATTTCCTTAAACACTTGTGCTAAAATAGAAGTAGTTAGTCAAGCACATCTGAACTTCATATGTTCTGAAGTCCTATTTTAAATTAGTAGAAGTAATCTCTGAACTGAAGAAGAAGGTAAGTGTTGTCCTGTAAGAGTAGGAACTGGATTGTCTTCTGTACTGCAGTTTAAAGTAGTGCCTTGTACATAATACTTCTGCTTGCTTTTGCATAATATGGTAGAGCTGTCTTTGTCACATGGTCACAATTCAAAATATTTACTGTTTCTGTGCAGGATCTTTACCTGAATGCTGGTGGTGTAACAGTATCCTACTTTGAATGGCTGAAAAACTTGAACCATGTCAGTTATGGCCGTTTGACTTTCAAATATGAAAGAGATTCAAACTACCACTTGCTCAGTAAGTACTCACTTCTGCTTTCCTGCACTGTTTAATTAATTAGATTAGACTAACAAACACCAAATGTGGGAGAAATTAATACAGAACTCTTTTTAATTCACCACAATTTCAACCCCAAAACTGTAATTGCTGCATTGCTGTATGAAAAATATTTTATAGGTTAACTGACCTGCAACTCTAAGGACTTAAGTTAAATGCATACTTTTTCAGTTATCTTTAAATTCTTTCCTCAGTTTTGTAGAACAGCAAAGTCAAGCCACTTAAGTGAAATATTTATTACTTCTTAATAAATGTCTTTCTGTTGTACGCTTGGTATTTAAGGAGTATTCAAAGTTCAAGTGGGTACCATTGTTCTTCACATACAACAATAGAGAATTTCTATAAAGGCCAGTAGTATAATAGAGACAGGCACTGGAAAAACCTGCTTATGGCTCACAGCTCCACTTATGCTCATTCTGTGCTACCTGCTTTCTGGGAAACAATAACAATGACATGAAGAGAGGAAGCTCAGTGGAGAAGAACTGGAGGATGTCGCTCCACTTTAAAGAGTATTCTGTAGAAAACGTGAGAATCTTGAGACACTGGACTTGACAAAACATACACCTGCATAGTTTTTAATATAACCTGTTCTCATAAATCATAGATTGCAAGGTGTTTCTAAAGTAGTGGAGAGTTACGGCAATTTTCATTTAAATCCCTTTCTTAACTTTGAGACTGTGTCATCTCAAATAATCTTCATTGATGTTAGGAATTTCAGAATTTCAAGAGCTAAGATGAAATGAATATCAGTGAAAATACCAAAGCACTGCTCATGTCCTAAGGGAAAAAAAAATCCTAAAATTTCACATTTGTCAGTTACCTTGCATCTACTTTTTTTTTCCCCCCTTCTTTCTTTCTAGTGTCTGTCCAGGAAAGCTTGGAAAGAAAATTTGGGAAACATGGGGGAACTATTCCAGTTGTGCCTACAGCAGAATTTCAAGATAGGATATCAGTAAGTAGTTGCTGCTGGTTTTTTTTACTGTTAGGGAAGCTAACAGTATTATAACTGCAAACTAAATTTCACCATTGTAGCTATCATGGAGCACTTTTCCCCAAACAAAGCATTAGTACATAATTAGCCTGATGGCCAAACAAAGAAAGCAAGCAAATGATCTGAACTGCTTCAGAATATTGGAAATAAGCTCTTTTTGATTTCTTTTACTTCAGCCCATGCAAAATACCTCCAATATAGTAAAAAACCTACAGTTTTAATACAGATGCTTTTTTGTATTTTGGAGCTCTCATTGTTATAGTTTGCCTGGTTTTCCAAAAAACTTTCAGCAAGATATCACGCCACAGACAGTTTGATGTTTCTTTAACTCCAGAATAAGAACTGGGTAAAAAATTGTAGCTTGTTCCTCTAAGAGTGAATCAACAGGCAAAGAAATGTCAGGTAAAGTTCATTGCTATCTAATGTGTAGCAATACATGGTGGGGAAATTTCCACATGAAGCGATGGGTTGCAAGCTCATCCATTTGCATTTAAAAGGACGTTTTGGAGGTGATGACGAAATACAAGCCTAGAAATCTATAGCTGTCAATAAGCAAATCCAGCATTAGAAATTATTCTGAAGGGATAAGACTGACTAATGATGCCACCATATGAATTCAGAGTGTGCTGCCTTCTGAATACTGTGTGCAGCTTAGGTCTCTGCATCTTCAAACACCGGAGGTGTGGAAAAAGTTCAGAGCAAAATCACAAGGATACGTAAAAGTACAGGAGCTTCTCCCACATGGAACAATGAACTGACCTAGGTCCCACTGCCCTGTACAAGCCCTGGGGTGGAGACTGATCTGTAGAATGAGGGATATGGAAAGATGTGGGTACCATAGATTGTTCACTGCAGGGGATGATGGAAGAGAGTGAGACATGATCAAACCAAACCAGCACAGCAAGGTGCAGAGTGAAGAATAAGGGGATGGTTTCTTGCACAGCAGACAGTTCAGGTGTGTGATACTCTGCCAATGGATACATGGAAACTAAAAGCATCAGTTGGTTTGGTTTTTAAGCACAAATTCAGGAGGAGATGGGACAAATGAGGGGGAAAAAGTCCAGCAGTTGTGAAAAACATTAAACCATGCTTCCTCAAGAAGAAATCAGGGGAAGTGCATATAAACTTGGACTATAGTCAGATGATAGCAAATAGACTTCAGCCAGATCCAGAATAGTGCATTTTATACATGTTAGGCTATATGGGTAGCATGTGTGATGGGTTCTGTGGCTTAAAGCAAATGCTGGATCTCTTAAACAAAGCATTGAAACTGGCCTGCTACTTTCTACTTCCAGCCCAAATTGGTATTTGAGGGAAAGCAAGTATTTTGTGGAGCCACATGTCAAATTATTAGTAAATTACAGCAGTCTGGACAATGGAACATTGAACCTGCAATGAGTCATCCTAATTCTTCAACTACTTACTGTTCTGTGTATTTAAATTTTAATGGGACTAAAGTTGTAGAGTGGCTAAGGGCTAATACAATGTAGAATTTGAGATCTATGTCCTTCCTGAAACCTGTCTTGAAAACTATTGCAATAGGTTGTTGACTTTTGGGAACTTTTTTGTTTAATATTTCCTGTGTGGTCTGAAGGCTAAAAACAGTAATTACTACATCAGTAGATAATAGTAGCATCATGCATCTAGAAGCTAGGCCCATAAAAGACTTCAGTGCTTACATCTGAGGTTTTAGAATTGAATTGGCCGTAACTAGCTCTTCAAGTAAGACAGTAAAGGCTATTTAGATTCTTCACCCATCATTAGAAGAGAATGAGTTAGCAAGCTTCAGTAATGATGGGAATTACTGTCCCCAGCACACAATGAGGACCTTTTTGTGTCTTGGATTGAACTCTGATTTTATTCCCTGTTGTTGCAGGGTGCATCTGAGAAAGACATTGTACACTCTGGATTGGCTTATACAATGGAACGTTCTGCCCGGGTAAATATTGCATTGCTCTATACCCTTACATGAAACAAAACTCATATGACTTTGGGACAGTTTTTGAATAGGTTATACACAATCTCTTTGCAATTAAAGGAGTAGATAAACAGTACATGATTAATGGAAGTCACTTAGAGTATGAAGAATTTCTGCTCTGTGTCATCATGGCCAAGTTTACTGGGTGTAATAAACATCAGAGATTATTCTAGTAGAAGCTGTAGTAACTAGAAACCTTGTAGTTGTCCTCTTGTACCTGGCTAATCTGGGACACGTACACAAGAGCGCTTTACTTCACCATTAGCAGTTTTAGATTAATTCCTCTATGCTGCATGTTTTAATTAGTGGGACAAAGGCTACTTGAAACATCTCATCTCTCCCTATCAGTGTAAGACTTGTGTCCTGTGAAAGATGTGATACAGTGACCTGGGAAAGATGTTCTTCCCTTTCAGTTCTCAGTTGTAAGGGGAATCAAAAAATTTCAGAATTGATCCACAAAGGATCAGAGCTCTGATACCAATCTAGCAGCTCCTTTTACTTCTAACTTGGAACCTACAAGCAAAATTGTTGCGCTCCTATGGGGAAAGTTGCAAAAATCACATGTAACCTTTTCTGTTTCAGCAAATCATGCGTACTGCCATGACATACAACCTGGGTCTGGACCTGAGAACAGCTGCCTATGTCAATGCAATTGAGAAAGTCTTCAAAGTGTACAATGAGGCTGGTTTGACCTTTACATAAACAGGCCATTACCGCTCCTTGTTGTATCCCACCCCTCGCTGTTAATGTACCCTCTTCTTGAGAAAGCTTATCACAAGTTTACATGTAACCACAAAATTTTCTTTTCTTCTGACATTATAGTGGATTCTATTCTCAATTAGTTTCAGTTCCAAACTAGTCTTTTTTTACAATAAAAATCCATGGATTAGGAAATTGTATACAAGTATGTATCTGAAGATAACAGTTCATCTGCACTTGTGGGGGCCATTCTGGGTGTTTCGCCTACAAAACAAAATGGTACATTTTATGTATGAAAGAGTGGTCTTGCCACCTGAGCCACTTCTCAGACTTCAGATCAGATACTGTACTATATGAGCACTTAGCTCATTATTACTTCATGCACTTTTGTTTAATGACATAATTTTTGCTTCAGCACTTTCAGTAAGGCCTTGTATGATCAATGCTGTGGCATTGTCAAAGGAAGAATGGGCCTCCAGCAGGGATTAACTTTGATAGGAGTCTAGTTTTTATTTGTAGTAAAGCTTCAGACTTGATTCTCTTACGGCAATATTTTTTCTTTAACTGTGCTACTGTTACAAGACTGCCTTTTCTTGCTTGTTCAAGCTAGTTTGACTATCATCATGACGTTTGTAGCGCTGACAGACTAATATTTTTATAAGCTGAAACTATTGAGCAACTCTAGTTATGTTTTTAATCAAGTATCTACATAACTTTTCTGACTATAGGCTGTTTCCTTTTTTTTTAAGAAAGGGATATTCTGAATTTGGTAAGCAATCATACTTAGGTTTTTTGGAATTCTTTTTCAGTTTTTTCCTTTCAGAGGCTTTCTGAAAATTAGATACTGCCTCAGTGAACAACTAAAGTGAAACAGAACCCAGAAATCATTGGCCAAACCACAGAGGAGCTAGAATGCTGCTATAAACTTAATCCACTGTCTTAACACACACAGCCTTTTTTTTTTTTTTTGTCATCAGGAGGTCTTGAAAGTTTTGAACATAAAGTACAACAAAATGGACCTCAACAATATATTGGATCAAGCACAGTTTTTGAAGTGTAAGGCTTTTGTCCCTTGGAGTCCCCTTGAAGTGCCAGATGTTATTTATGTAATGAATATGAATGTTTTTTTAAAAAAGACAATTAGTCCCTCCCAGAAACTCATGCTTTTTCCTAACTACTTTGTAACTGCATGACATAACCTGGAGAGAGAGCAGTTATTAAAAAAAAGTTGACCTTTCCAAACCTACTATGCTGGTGTATTACTGTTTTCTATTTCATGCAATAGCTTTCTGTAAGTACAGTCAGTCTACGAATCTTCACAGCACACTTGTCTATTCATTACATGACCATTACTAAGATGCTGTCCCTGAATTATCTTAAGAGGCTCACTAATACAGATCTTTGTCTCTTGAACTTGCATGTATTTAGCAAATCATTTCAGGTCTTTTTAGCTTGTCCTCTAAAATTTGTGTGAAGAACTATTTAGTAGTTAGCATGGAGCAATAAACCTGTGTGAGGCATTTAATTAGTGACTTACTCCATCACATATGCTGGCATCTAGGGTTGTAAAAGTACTACAGATCACCTAAGTGCAGCATATATATATATAGATAGATAGATGTACACACACACATTGATATTGTTAAAAATATCTGAATGCTTTGAGCTTGAGAGGATTATTGTGGTCAAGGTGTGGATCTCTAAACACAAGATCTGTAACCTGCATCACATTTTTCAGTGCAGTTTTTACATAAACCATTATATAGTAACACCAAATTATGATTTTAACAATTCAGCTCTGACAAGTTATAACCAAAACTTGGAGGCTAAAAGCTCACAAGTAAACAGTTGTATTATAAAAAATAGAAATCATCTTAAAAGCAGTTTTGCATTATCTGGCAGTAAATTCATTTAAAGCAAAATTCTCACTGCTGTGCTCCTTCCCCTGCTTAATTTCCTCTCTAGCTAGTAAAGCAGCCCTAGTTTGGTTGTGCACACTTGGAAAATGGGACCCTTTCAGTGCTGGTGCATACAGAAAGCTGGCATATATAGCTGACTAGGATATCCTCTACCTTCTACCAACTTGAAAGGGGAAAAAAGCCAAAGCCTGCACAACACCTGTGTTCCCCAATTCATTAGCATCCTCTATTCTTGTGTACACACACATTAACACTTCTTTTCCAAGGACATGTTGAAAAAAAGCAGATCCACTATCTATATGATATTACTAAACTCAGAGATGAGCCTTTAAGGTTCACTGGATCTCTACTCAGCTACTTGATTGCAGTGATTACTGACCTCTTGTTAAACAGAGGCAGTATTGGAGACATGAATATCCAAAGGTGTGTGTAAAAACAAGGTAGTTTCAATCAAAGAGTTGAGATTCTTGAGGAGACAAATGCTTGGAGGCTGACTTCACAGCATGTCAGCTGATTTGCCCTTTGTAGCTAAACACAAGAACCAAATCCTTATCAGTGATCCCAGACTTCTTGTGATAGCCTGCTCTGAAATAATCTCACGCCAGTTCTAATGTTGACCTCAGTCCTAATGTGACCAGACAGTTAAGAAAAAAAAAAATAGTTGAATGCTCCTTATCACAAACTACGCATGTACGTCTCAACACCCAGCAACAACAACAGAGGGAAGAAAGTGGCAAAATTATGTACAGTTTCTATGAGTTAATGTGATTTTAGATGTTTGGGTACGAAACAGCTCTAGCCTTTTCCCAGCCCAAGCCACAACTTGGGCAAGAGAGCCATCACTCTCTGGGATACATGCTATAAATCCTGGGGTTTTTTTACTAAAACTGTAAGTTCAGTTAGGTGTTAGACCCTCCTTACATATAATGCACACACACACACACACGCCTGCCAGCTCATAACCTTAGCAGTGCTTGTATTCACTTATATGCCACTAGATATTTGCCAAGAAAATTGCTGTGGTGCTTGGCCTAGAGCCAATCAGGACCTGAAGTTAGATCTGAACACAGATTTGTAGTTTTTCTGAACCACAACTACTATACAGAGCAAAGCACATCCATACCAAGAGTTTGTAAGCTCTCATTCAGCACTGAATACTGCTTGGGTATGTAGTTTGTGTTGAATAGCAGCTCAGAGCAAGCTCTTTAAAGCTACAGGTGAATCACGTAAGGATAGCAACCACAGGATCACATGCCACCTGCAAACTACTAAATGCAAAATGTTTCTATTATACAGAAGAGCAAGCAGAATAATTTTCTTATCCCAGCAAAGAACTCAGTACTACACCTCTTTTCATTGATGGCAGCTGTCACCATCAGGAAGAAGTGTCAAAGCAATGGAAATTCTTGCTGTGATTTCAAGATGTTGGGTAAGTCACCTCCAAATTATTTTATTACTAATTGAGAAGTCTGTAGGATCAGATTCTGAGTTCCTATGCACAGAGCGTTCATGGTTTTGAGGGATTTTTTCTGGTTGGTAATGAGTTGCTCAATTACCTGTTTTTGATTCCTTCAGCTGCTGGCTGTCCCTCTGGGTTTAACAGGAGCCCTGCAGACACGGTCAATGCCTCCTCTGTGGCACAGTGTGGCTGCATTGCCCATTGTGCCCACACTGTGCAGAGCTGCTGGAGTGGCACCAGTGACCCAGCTCAGCACTCAGCAGGTACTGCAGCCAAGTGCTCTGCTGGCACCTCCTGCTGCTGGCATTGGCTCTGAGTGTCACAGTGCAGCTGTACAATGGTCACCATACACCTTAAACACACTTGGGCCTTCCTCAACACAGGAGCTGTGATTTTACCCATAAGATCAGCAGCACAAAAAGAGAGGCACAGAAGTTCTTACCTTGTCTAGAGAGGGCTGTTGGGTGCTCAGTTTATAAGACTTGTACACACACAATCAGAATTTAGGCTCAGTGACAAAATTGGAGACCTGCTCTCAAGTGCTCGACTTTATGTGCTGCCCTCTTTAAGACAGCCCTTACCCCACTAAAAATGAAAAAACAAACCCCAAAACAAAAACATCTTTGCATTAGTAGCTTGGCATAGCTGCCTCCTCTATGCAGTAATCCAGTCTTTCTAGACCAGTGACTGTAAATGTTTTTTGTATGTGTAACAAAAGGAATAAATGCAAGCCAGGCAGAGTATAAGTATTGTCTTTATTTAAGAGTATATGTAGTAGAAACTTGTTTACAAAAATTTCAGTGGTGATACATTTTTATCTTCATTGCCCAAAGCTTTTGCCCCATGAAGTTGCTTGGTTTGCTACATTTTTTACAGCTTTTTCACCGGTTTCAGCAACTTTGTAGACTTCATCAAGTGCTTTTAAAAGAGAAAAAGAAAGGTAAGGGTAGCATCACTGCAATAGCTTCCCCTTTCCCCCAGGTTGGGGGTCCTGTCTGAGATTTCACTGTTGTGACATTTTGAAATAAACATGAAGGTTACTGTACCTTTCTGACCAGCACCCTTAGCCTGTTCTGCTGCTTGCTGCACAGTCTGGCTCACCGTATCAACTGCAGTTAAGAGAAAAAAAAAGTCAATTAAGCAGTCTTTACCCTTCCCCTAATTTCAACAGTCACACTTTCAAAGGGTTCCCTAAATGTTTCAGGGCTAGAAGTTGAATAATTATTCCATAAGGATGGGCATCCTGATCTAGAGGAAGAGGTGCTATTAGGACTCTGGTTGCAGTTCCCCATAGTATCCATATAGAAGATTATAGACATTAATGTGGGGCACCTACACTGTCAAGAAATAAACCCCAGTAGAGAATTGGGTGCAATGAAACCTTCCATTTACTGAGCTGCTGAGAGCAGTTTGATTGGTAAAGATTCTTTCACCAACTGCATAAACTGGTGCTCATGCTCTGAACTGGCATGCTGTATGAGCAGCACATCAAAAATGTAGTGATTAATACTTTCTCTTGAAAAAAGTATTCTGTAAGAGACCAGAATAGTTTTAAAGGCATGGAAAAGTTCAATAGGAGAGACATACTGAAAAGTGAAGAGCAAGAGAAGGTATTGTCCTAAAGGTCTGCAGCCTAGAAAGTAGTGGTAAATATTTGGGTGATCAGTTTCCAACAGCTGTGATTAGGGAAGTCTTGCTTACAAGAGTCAGAAGTTTGGGGCAAATGGCCTTGCATTGGACCTGTATTTATTTTATTACCTCTGGCTCCAAGTACTACTTTTTATAAAACACTATAGATGTGTTCTGCACAATGGATTCTGAGGGGGTGGCTGACTGAGCAAGACATTCCTCATGGAAGTGGCAGGAAGGAGAAATGCTGAGGTGAGGAAAGACATTTAAGTGGACTGGGAATCTCTAAAACTTCAAAGGTCTCCAGGCTTGCATTGAATGGCTCTTTGACAGTGTTTTTTTTAAGTGTCTTGTAAAAACCAGTGGCCTATTTCACCTTGAACTTTAGGACATTTTCTACTGCTTAAAAGACATGCTAATTATCACTACATGCCATCTTTTGCTGCAGTTTGCGAATGTGAATGATGTTCACTGCTCATAAGGTAAGCTAAGGAAAATGCCTCCCTTAGCAGTCTTGGGTCACAGCTGAGTTTGTGTCTCCTTTCAGGACCCATGGAATAGGTGCTAATTTTAGATACTTGCAAAGCCCAGTTGTGCCACTCTGCACTTGGCAATAGCTCAGGGGATTGTGCCTTTGGGGCACATGCAGGCACCATAGAAGGAGTTCAGAAACAAGGTAATTAAGAGTGGCAAAACCACCAGTCTTCTTTTAGTTGCAATCTGGAATTAAACCCCCTTTATTTTCATTTAAATGGGGGTTTAGAGGGTAGTTCTAGAATCCTTCCAGTCAGTGCAGCACTAACAGTGGCACGATGAGTTCAGCATCATGTGCTGTGTATTTACTGCCTGTCATCAAGGTATGTGCAGATTGCACAGAAGTGGCCAAAATCAGGCCAGTGCCTGGGACTTCCCCTGGTTGTTCCAGGATCTAACTCAAGCTGGAAGAGCCAAGCTGCAGAGTGCAGGACTTGCTGGGAAGATGTAGGCAGGGTTCAGGCAACGAGCTTCAGACTGATGATATCCAAAGAGCTGGTTCAGCTTCAAGTGCTTGGGACAGAGGGGGAAGGACTGCAGCTACTATATATAAACTTTGCTCTTAGAGTTTGTTGACTCCTAAACACTTAGTTCCATCAGCTGATTGAGATTAGTACTCAGCTCCTTTGAAGATGACAAATGTCACTTCTAAAACATCCATACTGTCTTTCATCATGGGAAATAGTAGATGTTAAAGAAGTTAGGAACAAAAAACTGTGGCAAAACAGCATTTCTAGGACTACTCGATGGCAAATCAGAAAAAAAATCTTCATTTGAATAATTGATGGTTCCCTTCCAATGCCCATATCCTGGTGTTTTTCTTCCATGCTTCAGCATAAAAATAGCTGCACTAAGAATAAATCCAAATTCTTTGGAAAAGAGGGTGGCTGTGGCATTATACGTCCTTCATCTTCCTAGCGAAATGAACCAAGTCATGGTAAATAAGTAGCAGGCTTCCCACTTGCTTCATTGGGCACATAACCCACAAGTAATATTTCTACAGCATTTGGAGTCACAGACAAAATAACTGGTTTCAAGAGTTTACCTAAATGTCATGTAAAGAAATATGAAACAGTTTCCAGTGCTCACATACTAAGCACAAACACTTCAGGAATCTCAGCAGTGCAGGACTCCATGTTAAAGCTCCACTAACAACTGTTACTTAACTTTGGGGCCAGTTCAGCAAAACTCTGAGCCCCTGCAGCTGTGCTCTTGGAGAGGTGCATGACTTTGGTGCTGGCAGGGCTGGAGCAGTGACATCAGGGCACATAACTGAGCAGATCAGAGCCTCAGAGCTGATACCCTGCACTGCTGTGGAACTCGTATTTGTCATGGCTGGTCATATTAGGAAGCACAGCCCTAAATAAGCAGCCTAACCTCCACTCTCAGCTTTCTGCTGTCCTGTCATCAGTGCATCATCATCTAAGCACCCACGCACTATGAGCCAGAATAGGAAAGATTGTTGGAAACACGGTAGTTAATATCAGACCTTCACTTACTGTAGTGTTAGAGGGCTTGGAGATTACAGGATGTGCTGACCCCATCCTTGAGGGCAGCATCGATAGAGTTCATGCCCCGGGGGCAGATTTGCTCCCAGCAGCAGGGGTGGGAGCAGGGCAAATACTTTAACACCTAAAGCACAGGAGGAGGGAAAGCAGTAATTTGTATTTACCTGCCACCTGTGCAGCACTTTCAGCTTGTTGCACAGCTTCCTCAGCGAGCTTCTTCCCAATCCCGAACATGGCTGTGCTCAGTCCTCTCTCCCCGGATGAGATAGGCGAGTGAATCCCTAAGTTCAGTTCTGTAGCACTGTTTGGCAAAGTGCAGCTTTTTATAGACAAAGCAGGACTCCTCCCAGTAGTTAGAGGGCAAATGCAAACTGGAACAGGGAAAAGTCATGAGCCCTTGTTGGGTGATTAATATACCAGGCATAAAAGGGTGAAGAGACATTAATGTTTGTTATGTTTTCCTCCCCGGAGAGAGGGTGTGGATTCATCGGCAGAAGTTTTCCATAGTCCAGGAATGAAAGCTTTGTTTTTCCATATCGGGGAGTTAGTAAACAGTGTGCATGCCACAGCTGTCCTGACCAAAGGCTCCAGGGCCGCAGGGGGATATGCAGGCTGGCACAGCCCATCGTGAACCGGGCAGAAAAACATTGCATCGTGAAGCACTCAGCCAAAGAATTGCTTAAATCAACTCTGTCATTTCAAAACCTTACATAGAAAAGTATCCACTTTCAGATGATTCTTGCCCACATTCTTTTGATCCACAGTGGGACTTAAAATTCATGGTTATAAAAAGAAATGGGAGGTGCTAACCCTGCTTTCTAAAGCATCTGATGAAATCTTTATTGTGTTAGAGAAGGCTCATAATTCCATGGTGTGTCATAATTAATATTTTAAACTCTAATTTCCAAGGCATGGCTCAGGAGAGTGGGTTTGTGACCTTGCCCATAGCAAACACTTTGCAGGACCCAGCACAGCATCCAGAGTCTCAGGCATCAGCAACAGCTGGTGAGGTCACTGCACCTGCCCAGCTGACAAAAAGCTGAGCTGCCAGGCCTTGTGCCCCCAGCTGTAGCCAGTGAGATGGGATGTGCAGGATGCAGACTGCTGAGCATGTGCCCCCCACAGTGTCGTGGCTGACCATGGGTCATTCCAAAGGAGACAATGAGAGAGTCTCTTGATCTTGTTATAAAGTCATTTATACCAAAATGCCATCAGTCTTGCAAGAGTAAGATTTACAGTCTATACTAATATGCTAAAATCTTCAGTATTCCAAACAGAAGTAGGAGCAAAAGCAGCAGGAGAAAGGAGGGTGAAGCATCACCCTCTGCAAGCAACAGCATTAGCAATAGAGGCAAAAAACCTAACATCTTTTTTTTCTATTCTAGCATCCTTTCCCTATTCTTCTTTTTTCTTCTCTAAGAAAACTACTCAAACTACTGTCCTAATACAAATCATTATGTTCATTAATTAACCAATCAGCTACAAACGTGGTTTTACTATAATTCTTTTACACCTATCCTAGCTTAAAACAAATGTGCGAAAACAGCTGTCAATTTTTGCACAAAACTCAAGTTCATGGTTTATCATGTTCTACCGATCTAACAACATTACAACTATATATTATGTCTAAAGTGCGGTTAATGTTATGAAGAATTGTACTACTGAACTTTAAACTAGACTATAGGTTTCTCTACTAACTAACACAGCTTTTTTATGTGCTTAAGGCACTTAACTAACACAGCTGCTTATGTACTTAAGGCACTTTAAAACACTTTAAGGCATATTTCTATTTACTCAAAACTAAAATTCACATCCTTGTTTCATGTTGATGTGACTTCATGTATCTCAATTTTTCTAAAGTTCCCAAATCATCTCTTGCATTCCTCTGCTCCTCCAGGCCTGCATGCACTGGATACAGAGGAATTTCCATTCCATCTCCAACACAACAGCACCCTGGTTCCTTTCACACAGAACCTTTATGCTGTCCATCCACACAGGAGCTGATCTCACCCCAAAACACTACTTGTTCTTGGGATCACCAGCTTCCCAGCAGAACTACTTTTGTGCCCTTTCACACAGGACAGAAGGTTTCACTCTGTTGATAAAATAATTATTGCTGAAAATGTGGGGGAGGGGAAAGCATAATCTACCTCAGAACAAGGGTTTATTTATCAAACTGCTCTTTATCCTACAGCTGCCACCACAGGGTCTAGGAATGTCTCCCTTGATGCCAGCCATGGCACTTCATGAAAAAACAGTTCCTCTGAAATGTCCCCTTCCAGCATTACAGTAAAAGCTCTGTTTTCTTCCCACCACTGCAGGTTTTTTTTACAGACCACAAAGTTTGTAATATAATATCAATTAAATAGGATATAGAGTTACTGAGTTTAGGGAGGGGGTTCCTTTCCTCATTTTATTTTCTGACAGCAGGGAAAGGATTATTCACCGTATCTGAAAGGAAATTCTACAGAATATGTTCACAAAAAACCAGAAGGAAAGTAGCAATATTAGTTTAAAACTGACATCCAGTCAAGAGTTGCTTAAAAAGTTCAAAACAGACCTGCAATGCAAGAAAAAAAACAAACACAGAAATATTTCAGATAACTCAGAGCAGCATCTGATTAGTGGAAATTCTTTGCACAGCAGCCAAGCAGTAAAATGTACACATTGTTCCCTGTGACATCCTCAACTACCCACAGCCAGCCTTGTTCACAGGAAATTGCAATTTCCTAGTCCTGTTCTGCTGCTGCTCCAGTTACTGACAGCAGAGACATAAGTGTGAGGATGGCAAGACTCGGAGTCAGCCACAGGTTTGCGTATTTGTCAAGGTGTGCTTACATTGTCACTGGAAATACCCCTCCTCATCCTATCCTAATTCCATAGTGAAGAAAGGTTCCTACTCTCACGCACTCCAGTACCACAAACCCAACTGTTTTTTTCAAAGCCACATTAGCTCATGAACAACTTCCAGGAGTGCAGACTGGTGCAGCACCAGCACTGGCTTGCCAGTGCAGAAATAAAATTACAGAGCCAACCTTAATTACATTACACTGACACACTTCAGGCACATATTGAATTGTAACATGGGAGAGAGCACATGCCATCACAACACTCCCCATACACAGGTAAAGGTGATGTTTGCCTCACAGAGTGAAAGCACACAGCATTAAAATACACCCCACTATTCAAATACAAAAAGGACCCGTTTTCACTCACTACATATAGACCAAAGCCATGGAAAACCACTGAAGAGGTGCAGTTCCCTACAGGCAGTAGGCCTTTCATCACATACGCATTTCAGACTGACATTAGGCTGCACTCAGCGTCACGCTTTCTGCCATGGCAGCAACACGTCTCGGTAACTGCATTCCCCAACTGCACAGCTCCTATAATTGAACCCCCCTGCAGCACGGCCACTACTTCTGCTCTGCTGGGCCCCTAGCCCTCCCCAGCACAGGGACACGGCCCGAGGAGCTCCGCTTGTCCCTGCGCCGGGGCTGCCGAGGGCGGGCCTGGCTCCGCCGGCCCCGCGGGGGCCTCCTGAGGGCGACCCGGCCTCAGCCTCGCTCCCTCCCGGCCGCGCCGAGCCGGGACAGCGCCCAGGGCCGGCAGTGCCCGTGCAGAGCCAAACGCGGGGATTGGAGCTGCCGAAGCACAAACACAAGCACTGCCTGAGCTCAGCCACCGGCCGGCAGGGGCAGACACACTGAGCTGCAGAGCAGAGACAAAGCCCAGCACCTTGGGCACGGGCCCTCATCTCCCAGGCTCAATGGCAGCACCCACAACACCAACACTCACCCACCCTCCCAGCACACCGCCACCTCACATACCCGGGCCTTACCTGCCCACCGTGTCTGCGGCCAAGAACTCCCCTGGGCCTCCTCTTGTAGTCCCTTTAAACCTTCCCCAGCCTCCACCCAGCTCAGCTGGGCAGCCCCAGCCCAGGTGCAGCAGGTTTTGGGCAAGGCCGTTATTTGCCAAATCGTGTGGGGTTTCTGTGTGATTGGCGGGAAATAAACTGCAAACATGAAAGGAACATGAAAGTCAACTTGTCCTGTGGGCAGGAACCCCTGGGGACACACAGTGCTGACAACCACAAATGGGAGTTAGACAACATTGTTCATAACCAGAGACTTCAAGGAGTGGCTGGAATATCCTCTCCAACCTTGCTAATCTAGCAATCATGGTTACCTGTGAGGTGGTGCTGAGAGGGGCCTGGTTTGCCACCTGCCCTATTGCTGCCA
Source organism: Chaetops frenatus (assembly GCA_013400775.1). Lineage (NCBI taxonomy): Eukaryota > Metazoa > Chordata > Aves > Passeriformes > Picathartidae > Chaetops > Chaetops frenatus. The sequence goes on from VZTR01030783.1 coordinate 854,174, forward strand.
TTTGCAGCTGCTGCTCCTCTCTGAGGAGGAGAGAGGCTGAGTGGGGCCACCTGACATTGTTTGAGGCCTGGTGAAATGGCATAACTCCAGCAGAGTGTGCAGCCTGCACAGCAGCTCCAAGTCCAGGACATCCCAGTGGCACGTGGGCAACAGCATCCAACACACCAACAGTTTATTCATCTCCAGGTTTCTTGATCTTACTGTGCTACATGACAGGAAACTACAGCTGCAAGGACAGGTTTCAGAGAGCTTGGATTCTTGATAAGCTTTAGACCATTAATTGCAGTATTCACTGGAGAGGAGAAGTCTGGCAAAACCTGTTCCCCACTGTGCCCCTGGCCTATTGAGCTGTGAAGAGGAGATGGGGAGGGCTGTTTGCCCCTCAGCCACCCTGGGAAGGTCTCTGGGGCATTGGAGTGGGGCATGGAGCAGAAGTGCTGGGGCTGCACAGCCCAGCCAGGCTGAAACACCAATTCCCTCTGCTCAGGATTTCATAGCTCAGGCAGCTGCAGGCACACCCAGCAGCAAATTTAAGGAAATTTGAGAACTCAGGTGTTAGATACCTTCATGTGTCCAGGGCTGATGGCACAGGAGCTGCTAGGAGCTCTAGGGATGTCTGCTTTACTTTTCCAGAGCATCTGGAGGCTTCAGGTGGGATGGGAAGGTGCAGTCCTGGGTTGGGACATGGGTCCCAGTGTGATGCACAGGGGAGAGAGAGAGCCCCAAATACTTCCAGGCCAAAGAGCACTGTGACTAAGGCAGGGACCTTACTTATGGAGCAAAGTGCTTAAGTTTAGACCTGGAAACACTTGCCAGCAACTGACTCAGACTCACGGGTGTCCATGGTACAGCGTCTTCCCTTGGGACAAAAGAGATGTGAAATACTCCAATCAGGCTCCTGAAGCACCAAGGGCATCCCTGCACTGGGGACCAGGAGTCAGGAACTGCCTCCAGGTGCTCACTGGCTGGCTGGACAAAGTTGTTTCTCCTCTTTCAACTCATTGTGTGACCTCCAATATCCCTGCAGCGAGGCTGTCCGGTCCCTACCCTGCCAGTGCTGCTGCCAACACTGGGCCAGAGCAGTGGGAACTGTGTAGTTACACTGAAGACAACTGGAATAAGGGGATATAAAACTGCACACCAGGAGTCAGGACTGCATTCCCTGTGAACAAAGCAGAAAGAATAATGTGTGTCCTGTAAGGGGATAACAGGTTTACTGGTGAAAATACCCTCAACTGTACCTTTTTTTTGGTAATGTTAAAGTGATCTGCAGGCAAAAAAAGAGGTGTGCTAGAGAATGGTGTATGGGGCACAATCACACACAAACACAGCATTGGAGTCTGAAATGCTGAGCCCGAAGACCTCAGTCTCAAAAGATTTCACCATCAGGGAGATAACCATGAAAAGTACTAAATAATAAAGTACTATTGGGGGTTGCCCAGTAACTGAGAGTGCAATAGTCTAATGCTTTTTCTGTGAGCTTGTACTTGGGTAAATATTTAGGCTTTTAAAGCTTTAAATGACAGGAGCCATTGCATAGGGACACTGTGCAAAGCCCTGGACTATGTTTACTCACAGATGGTCTATTACTTATAGGGTCCTGTAAAGGCTTTTTGGTTCGTGCAGTCCTTGTGCAGATTGCAGACGAGGGTGATCTTTGGGGTCAGCGATGAGCCAGTCTCTCCTTGGACCAAATTCACAAAGTTTGGCTTCCAAAAAGGCCTGGACAATCACAGCTCTTGGTCAAGAGGGGCGAGACTGATACCTCAAACAGGCCTGGACTGCCCTGTTTCATTGCAGCCAGATGCTTTTGGTCATGCTTCGGTTTTCTTTTGTAAGACACAAATTAGATTCTTACTGAAATAGGCTGGTAAGGCTTCAAAGCAAGAGAGAAAAAAAAGGGGGAAAAAAAAGAGAGGAAATATTGCCTAGCAATGAGAAACACCCAGAGGCTGAGGTAAGAGCACTTACTGTGAGTAAGTGGGTATTAGTGCCTTCTGTTGACAGAGGCAGCACTAAGAGGGCATCCTGTCTGGCTGCACAGCCAGGAAGCAGCCATCTCAAATAAATATTTCCATCTCCTAGGCAAGAAGATTGCCCTCTTGCCCATGTGGCAACAGCTCCGTCCCTGCGCAGGCCATGGCTGGCCGGGGCTGCCTCGGAGCACCCACACAAAGAGCACACAAACCGCAGCTCAGGCGTGGCTGGAGCGAGAGCAGAGCACCCTCAGGGGTCTCTCGCACCTCGCTGCTGCCACTCGGCTTCAGCAGCAGTGCCCCAGGCGAGCGCTGGGGTAAAGACACCGGGGTTTGTCCCCAGGAGATTTAACAGGAGATGTGTTGTGGATAATGGAAACGACATTTAGATGGGCACAGATGTGTAGGAGAAAGGAGAAGGGGGTGGACACCAAAACTCCGTTCACTCATGGACACCACCGGGCTCCTCTGCAGTGCGGGGCTGTTGGTTTCCATCCGTCTGCCAGATGGCAAAAGCCTTCAGTACTCCCCTCCCTTACAGGGTGGCCACTGACCTCACTGGGCTTTGAATCAAAGGGCAGAAGAGATCAGCAAGACACTGTTTGATCCTTCACTGAAAGCCCCAGTAAAATAACAAGATTAAATAACAAGATGATCTGAGTAGTGGAAATCTCACAGTACCTTTATTTATCTTAATCTAAAAATACAGAGGATGGAAACGAACAACCAACTGAGAAGAAATACAACCCCAGTTTAACTTTCGATTATTGGAAGAAGACTCAGTTTCATCACGTGAATGTTCTGGTGTCCTTCCTAATTATGAACAGTTTCACTGGCTTTGTAAATACACTCAGCCAATGTGGCAATAATCTCTGAGCTGTTGTAAGAGCAGGGCAACAGCATTGCTGAAACCTTTTGAGCCTTGTTGATGATTGTAAGCAGACATTCTAAAAGATGTATTTTTTTCTATGTGAAGGATGAGGGAGACCTTCTGCCTGAAAAGTTTCTATTTGAAGAGAACAAAATCATGCAGATATCAAACAGCTTTCACTTTTTTACTCAAAGAAGTAGGGAATTGCAGGCCAAAGAGAGATTTATACAAGAAGTATTGTTGACTTAAATTAGCATCATTTTTTAAATCCACATTTTTTCCCAAATCCAGACATTGCTTCTGCAGCTTGTCCAGCCGCTTTTTCTACTCCATCTTGTGCCATCTTGGAAGCCTTGTCAAAAGCTGCAAGAAAGGGAAAAAGATAAGCAGAAAGTTGGAAAAATGCAATATGGTTTAATGCTTATGATAGAAAAGGGGTGTGAAAATAATTAGACTACAAAAAAGGAGTGATATATCTCCAAAAAAGATTTTGGACATTTTGCTGCCTCCTCATCTAACATCAACAGGTGCCCAAGCCTCCCCTTCTCATCACATCCATGGAGCATGGAAGGTGTCAACTCTATGAGATATGAAATAATGAATATGAAATATTTTAGACCCCAAATTGCTAATTTACCCCTCATACTTGGAATACTATTAAATTATTTTTTAAAAAATCAGCCTAGTTTTTAGTTTAACTTGTTCCCAATCCCCAGCTGCAAGATGCCAAAACTTTCTAGACAGCTCCTTTTCACCTGCGGGATCAGTAATGTTCAACCCCAGCTGCTGCCTCAGCAGGTGCTGGGATCCAGTGTAGGGCTGGACCTGGACAGACCCCTGCCCTCAGGGCTGGGGTGGGGGGAGCAAGATGTGACACAGGGCTATTTAATCCTCTAGAAAGAAGAGCTCTCCCCACAAGTTTTCTAAATCGGAAGCCAATGTCTGAATGCTGTGCATGAGACTTGGTGGCCAGGGAGTGTCAGCTACAGTCTGCCAGGACGTGTAGAGCTACCAAGCAGCAGATCCTTTTGTGAGATTTATAAAGACTGTTGTAAAAACGTTAAAATTGTTATAAAATGTTAAGCATTATATCAAGTGGTCACTGAAACCAAGGACTTTGAGGCTGAGAACACCTGTGGGACAGAGGAGAATGAGCACTGGCCGCTTCTGGCTTGTGTTGAGCTGCTCCACCTTGATTTGAACGTCATTGCTCCTACCTTTCTGGCTTGCATCTGTAATCTGGTTCACTGCATCTTGGGTGGCCTGTCCCAACGTGTTTGCTGTAATTAAGGTAAAACAAAATCAAAATCCTTTCCAGCTGTTCTCAGGTCTGGTTACAGGAATTCCGTACGTCAGTTGGCTTTCTGCACCTGCAGCAGGCTGTGCCCCTGGCAAGTGCCCGGGCTGGCACAGAGCAGGCTGAAGCTGTGCCCTTCACAGGGCACCCTGAGCACTGTGTGCTGCCACAGCAGCTTGCTCTGAGATCAGTGCTCACCTGGCACCTATGGTCAGCTGAGCAAATCAACGGCAGATAAGCAGGAGATAAAGAAGCAAAGATTAGCAGTGAGTTGGAATGATGACATTTAGCTGCAGGCTGCTTATTTAACACTACACTTGCTTTTATTGATTTTTCTACCTTATTATGCTTGGGGTAGGTTGGCCATCTAATGTGCATTTTCCCTATGGGCCGTTTGGGTGTAGGGCCTGTTCTAAAAAGGAAGCAAGTGCATTAAACAGAGCTGGACAGGAGAAGGGAGATTTTTACAAACAAGATGTGAATAGAAGAAGAGGAGCAGAAACCAGAAACATAACAGATCAACTCCAGAATAAGAAACACTAAAAAAGTGGCATGCCTTGCAATTGTAAGATAGCTGATAATTCATGAAACAGCAAAGTACCCCCTCAGTGGCAGGAATATATTCAGGGTGCAGCAAAGACTTTTTTTGTTTTTCAGAAAGGCGTTCTGTCATGTTTGTGGGGCTACTAAACATTTGTCCCCAGATTGATGGAAACTTGCTGTAACTTCAATATAATCAATGATGTTACTCATATATTTCAGCCATACAACGAAGTGTTCGCAGGATCAGAATCCAGAACCATATCTGATCAAATGATACACTACTGGGCAAGAGCTGCATGCAAACACGGTAGGAATATACTATAAAGAGCTAGTATAAACTATATGCATTTTGCAATTCTTCATTTGAAGGAAAAGCTTTCATGCTTTGCATTGAAGAGTTGGTTTCCAGTGCCCAGTGGTAGTGACAATAGTGCTTGGCCTTACATCATGGGCATTCCTATAATAGAATTGTGCATACAGAGATTTTTAAACCCTGCAGAGTCTGGTGATTACTGCTGAAGTACACAACAGAAACATGTCCTATACAATACAAACTATCCATTGCAATCAGTGTATTAGTTATATTACCAGAAGGCACTGACAGGCCAAGTGGCAAATGTTAATTAAAGGTTAATTCCAACTCACTAAAAGGACAGCCGATCAAAAACCACTGCAGAGCATGAGAAAAGACCACTCTGAGCAATGCAAATGCTAAATATAGAAGGTTTTTATCACCAAAAAAATGCTTCACTGCTCTAAAAACATTAACATTTTGGAGAGTGATAAGCACTGGACCATGCTCAGGAGCCACAGAGGGAGAAGTGGGTGAGAGGATTGAGGCAGCTTTGAGAGCCATGGCTGAGTCTCCAGGTAATAGCTAAAACTTGCAAAGTGAAGAAAAAAGGGGAAGCTGTGCCCTGCATTCGGGTATTTCTGAGTGAAAGTAGCAACTAAACCCCCCTCCAAATATACAACAATATTTAATCTTTCTTACCAGCGTCTTTTGCAGCACCTTCAGCTTGTTCCTTCAGTCCCTGGAAGCCTTTACCTGACATTGTGGGTTCTGACACCAGTTAAAAGTCCTCTCCTTTGATAAAATTGGGCACCTGGTGATGTATAGCACACTATGTGATAGTGTCCTGACTTGTTCTGGTTTTATACACCTGCCAGGACACCTGCTGATTCTTTTGGGGATGATTGGTACAATGGGTGGAGTTTGAATGTGAGGAATGAGAGCTGAAAATAGAGAAAATATTTTTATTTATTTACCCTCCCTGATGAGAGGGTGTGCCCAGAGTGAGAATTTTGCTCCATTGCACTGTCTTTGTTTGTTAATTTGTGGGTTTGGTTTTTTAAAACAAAACTGCAAAAAAACCTGTTCCACCATCACAGGCAGAGGAAAGCCGCTGAACTGAGATTTACAGAGTTCTGGAAAAGTACTGAAGTGCAGTGTGTGGGCATGGCCAACTTTCATCCCTGCCTGGCTGACTTCCTTCTCCTCCCTTTGGTCCCTGAGCAGACCCTCATGTGAACAGAAACCCCAACTTGTTTCTGTTCTTAGAAGTTTTAATCACAATCCCCTTTTCTTGTCAGGTGGGATAATGTTAGATGGTGAGATTTGTGATTTATGTGTATTTTTATAAGAAAATGCTAATCTGGTCATCTTTTCAGTTGCCTGCTCAAAGTAGATTGCAAATCCCATCATCACAGAAGACCTTGCCTAGGTGAGGCAGGTAACCAGTGCCAGCCCCAGCAGTTCTCAGGGGAAGGGAAAAAAAAGAAGCCAAATCAGCAAACCCACATTTTCCTAATGCAGCTTTGTGGTAAGATTCTTTTAGCTCAGAAATTATGTTAAAACTCACTTCCTTTCCTAGCATCACCACAATAATAAAAGATTCTGGCTTTAACCTCTGGCATTTCCGAGGTTTCCACTAGCCTTTGGAGTTTACATTTCCTGCCATCAATCCCCAGTACAAAGGTACTTTGTATAAATAAACTATTGGCAGAGTCAGGAGCCAAATGGCTCTACAGTTTTGTGGGGTATGGGTTCCTCGTTGCCATTTTCTGGGGTACAAAGTGTCTCTGTTCGGATGGCCACACTCATACCCATACTTGTCTTCCTGAGTAAAGATTTGTGTTGGTAAACAGGCATGAGAACAAGATGCCACAGATGAACTAGGGTGGGCACTGACAGTTCTCATAAGTTTAGGACCTCATTAGTACCCAAGTGAGCAAGAGTCACAGAAAACAAGGTTCCATGCATTCCTCTGCTGCTCCTATTCCGCCTGTCATTTCAGAGAGCTCTTGTCAGCTTTTGCACCACTCCTTTGTTATTCCAAACAGCAATCCTCTTTCCCCCTCATTGGGTCAATTAGACTTTTAATTATATATTCACATCAGGTCACTTTTTCAATTCCTCACTGATTTCTTTCCTGGAATTATTTTCTTACTTGAATTTGCAACAACTCTGTTGAAAGACACCCAGTATTGTGGAGCTCTAGCATTTTTTGAACCAAATCATTAACACAGACTTACTTATTTTTCTTGCCCAAACCTGAGAACAGTGCCACAGCAAACCCACACCAGATAGGTGGATTTCAGCTGTTGTCAGCCCCTTAGGTAGATTAACTTTGTGTGGAGTGCAAGTGAAAGGAAGGAAGAGGCTCTCTGGAATCCACCCAGAAATTTGTCACAGCTCGAGAGAAGATGTGCCCAGGCTTCATCAGCAAATACCTTCCAGCTGCCCTTCCAGCACGTTTCCACTTGCACTTTCCCAGTGCAAGGGCCCTGCAGGTGCTGGCTGGGATAGTCTGCCTGAAAGAGATACCAGGAATTTGGGAGAGCTTTTAAAACTGAAGCATGCTTGCATCAAGCTTTAAATGTGCGCCATATTAGAGCAAGATTTTATAAACTCCTAATCAGTTCAGGTAAATATTGCTCTCTAATTCTGCTCTGACACCTGCCAAGATTTCCCCAGCTCCAACTATTATTTTTCCAAGTGGAGATCTCTGTTTAGCATTTTGGACTCAATATGGGTGTCTGATCTGTGCCACTGCTTGCTTTACCTCCTGCTTGAAGCATTAGGTACCATGAATTCCTGAGTAAAATCTACACTGACAGCAAGGCAACATGACTCCTTATCTAATGTAATCTTATCCCTAGCATTAATAGCATTATCCTGATTTCAAACTGAAAAAAAAGAAAAGTGAGCTAATCACCCTTGCCCAAATTGACATGGCATGATCATTATAAGGCAGCCCACAGCAGAGGGAAGAGGGACCTGTGGTATAGTATTTATCCCATATGATGGGACCAACAATCTGTGCATCAGGTGGCTGAATAAATTAGAGTGCTCAAAAAGAGGGACTTTAAAGGGTGGGAAGTTAGTTTGGACTTTTGCTCCATTCAGCTCTCAGTATCTGCTGAGACTGCAGGTAGAAAATCCTGGTTAATCTGCAGGTAGAAATCCTGGTTAATGCCAGCTGGGGCAGGTACCACAGTGTGCAGGCAGAGCCACATGCCAAGGTGCGCCTGGGATTTCAGGCTATTCCAAAAGTTCCTCCACCTGGTAATGAATGCCAGGGTGCATCACTGACATTGGCCAGGACCAGAAGTTAAAAAGTGTCACCACCCCCAGCAGCACTGTCTGCTCACCTCTGACACCCTTCTCCGTGTCTGAGTCCTTGGGCTTTTTCTCCACATTCTGCATCTTCACAGTCTGTTGCTTGTGATGAGCAGTTTGGGGAAAAGAAACCTAAAATTGATTCCTTAAGAGCTAGGAGTGGTCCACAACCCATGGCCCTGGAGATAGTTGGCAACTCCAAACATGCAACTCAAAGAGCTGTGAGTTAAATCTAAAGCACCACAGGGAAATTAGAAATTGTTCTGGTTTCCTTTCCTTTCACACATCTTCTGTGGCATCTTTGAGCATCTTCTCATATAGCAGTGACATGAACCCTTCTGCTTTATTACCTGATGAAGGGGAGAAGTAATTAATCAGAGCTAGAGCTTACGTTTTACACATGAAAATGGGCAAGTGAGATTAATTAAGAAGTACCGAAATTTATTTGGGTTTCCTTAAATTTTAATTTTACTAGGGTTGGGATTCATAGATAGGTGTGGTGTCCATCAGCAAGGCAAATGCAATGATGTGTCACAGCTAAAAAGTTCTACACAGATCACTCCAGAAGTTTACAAAGTGTGCAGCGTTCAGCATTCATGGCTGCTAAAGGAGACTGACATTAGTGTGAAAGGGATGTGATGTTTATGCCATGAAACAGAACTGTTTTAAGAAATGCAATGGATCGCTCATAGATAATTATTGTAAGTCATATGTTAGTAATTTGGGACATCAAACTAAAGTTGTTCTAATTAAGCTAAACTAGCTGTTCAGTTCAAAAATTGATATACAGTTCTGGGAGAAAAGTAGGTTTAACTGATTATTCCTTTACACAGGTGGCAACATCCTCCAGGTATCATCAGTCAGATCTTCTTCAAAGCATGAGATCAATATAAGGCCAGTGCAAATGGAGTTCTTTACCTTCTGCTTTCTCAATCTTGAGGTAACATCCATGTGAAGTGTCATGTTTCTACCATCATCTGCAGAACCTGAAACTATCCTTAAAGACTGGAATTGCTGTGGAGTCTTACGATATCCTGCTGATTCAGGACTAGAAAAGAAAAAAAAATTATCTGGTCTTTGAAAAGGGTAGGAAGATGAGAAAGGCTTGACTCCCACCTTAAAATCTGGCATGGGACTGGGGAAATAAATAACTGGTCCTATCCTAGGAGGGGCTGGCTGGGAAAGCTGAGGATGTGAGCTGGGATGTAAAGTCTACAGGAGAGCTATGTATAATTTCTAGGCACACTGAGAGGAAGGAGTGCTGTGGCTCTGCCCTTCTGGCACACAGCTGTGCTGCCCACCCCACAGGGGCTTAGGGGGAGGGGAAGGGCAGAGAAGCAGAACTGCCTTGCATGCTGGGATCCATGCAGAAAAGCAGTGCCAAAGCTTGACAGAGAAACTCTGTGCCACTGCAAACTCATGTGGGCAGGGGTTTGTCTGGTATTCAGAAAGCTCAGTTTTAATGTGAGCTTTTTCTGCTATGCTATTAACAGTATGGAGAATCTTCTTGTGATTTGGTAGGGTTTCGATGCATTTATGAAATGGTTAAGCTGAATTTCAATGTGTCAAAGAGGTGAGAATGTGATTTTATAGAGAACGGTATTAAAAAACCAGCCCTTCAGTTTTTAATTGGGTGCTCTGTGAGTTCAGTTTTAGGACATGCATTATGCAGACATGAAAACAAGACTTTCAAATGAAGTGGGATTTTAAGTGTATTATTACCTGATTTGCATTTAAATTAGCGGGATGCTGTTTGGGATATTCTGTAAAGAGCCACTGCTTCCTCTTCTTCATCCTTAGACAAACATCCTTAGAAAATTAGGCCCTGTATGCCCTTCAGCCCTTTTCTAGGACATAACTGGGGGGAGCTCGCAAAGGCTGTAAGCTCTATCAGAACAAATCACTCAATAAAGCCTAACTGCAGTTTTACATGGTAAGGAAGTTTTGCTGTTACAAGGGGAAAAAAGTGGTTTTCAGCACTTTTTTAGTCACTTGTACAGTGAGGTTGATGCAACATTTGGCAGCAGCAGTTCCTGGCTCATTGGATCCCCTCAGAGGTCAGACTGTGAGCACCCCAGTCATCACTGGGGACAGACAGTGGCCATGCTGTGCCTGGCACTGGGTGCTGTCACACCACAGTGGGATTAAATTAACAGCTTGTGTGACAGTGGTATCACATGTACAAAGTCCACTTAAATAATTCACAGGGTGGGATGAGTAAAAGAAATTCTTGATCATCCAGACCTGTCAGCAAAATAGGATTTTGCTAATGTTAGCTTCCCTCAGCATTTACCTGGGGCAGGGGGTGCCAGCACTTCCCTAGTGAATGCCCCTTCTCCTGTGGGATGTTTCTGACTCATCTCCATCATTCCACTTTTCACTTTCTTTCTATCACCTCTCATTGCACATGTCTGAATGCTCTTTGAAAACACAGACTCCTTTTCCATGCAATGAACCAAACAGGTACAATGAAGTTTAGTTGGATCATTAATAGACAATATTTTGTCTCTTTAATGAAAGACCCTTCTACTTCAGAAGAAACAAGTCTTCACCTTTATTACCTCTGACAAAGGTGGCTCAGACCTCTGGCTTCTGGTCCCTGCAGCTGGGTGACAGCCAGTCTGAGGAAGGGACAGGGAGGAAATAGAGGCTCACTGAGCCATTGCACAGGCACAGCACTACCCTGTTCCCACTCACTGACACAGGGTACTCATGTGGCAGGAAACTGCATGTCCTGGTGTCTGTCTCCAAGACTTGTGATTGCCTGTGCCAAATGAATAAACACCCTCTGGGTTCTGACTGCCATGGGACTAGACCAGACCTATGCAGGGACTGCACCAAGGAAGTGCTGAATGCCTGGGCCCAGAGCAGTGCTCTCCCACATGAGAAGCAGGAAAGTGCAGAGGCAGATCTCTAGGAATCATTCAGACATTTTGGTGACCATATATCAGGCAGTAGTCAAGCAGTGTTTTTAGTCCCACAGTTTAAGATACAGGTGTGTAAATACTGGTAAAACACTTTCCCTCCCATAGGGAAGGAAAAACAGAGTGCTTCATGCCACCTTCCCAAGCAGCCAGTAGCTCAGTGTGGCAGAGATGTGTCCTGGCACTCTTAGCTCACTAATTACCATTCTCTCCTGGTTTAAGCCCTTGGAAAAAGGGACAAAGCCTGCTTGAGAGATGGGCATTTGGGGAGCAGCTTACTCCTCCTTTGAGTTACAGCCCGCTCCTGCCTCCCACACATGCCCTACACAGTGAAGGCATTCACCTCCTTTTTTTTTCGCAGAACACTTTTGTTTGTATCCCCATAAAGCAAAGCTTTTCAGCAAAAAGTTTTTCTGTCTCTCTCTAGTGAGCACTAAGAATAGACTCCAGGCTCCTGCTGCTTGGTATGAGTATCTCTTTATGTCCACTTATCTTGGCCTCAATTTTAGTTCCTCTTTTTAACTGGCAAATGTTTTGCAGGACATTAGAAATGAATATGCACATATCAGATACATCTTCCTTTGAGGGGCCTTGCTAGCTCTGCTAGGGCTCTTTTGTTCCCTTTCTGTGTTGAGATCAAAGACCCACTGGGATGGAAATCCTGTGGTCTCTGCAAGGCAACGTTTTACACATACTGTTATGCCTGAGAGGGGCTGCCAGCACACTTGCTAGATGCTTCCATGCCACAGCAAGTCTCTTCCATAATACCTTCCGTGGCCATCATCACTTAGCAGCTTAATGAAGATTAATGGTCTGATTTTGAAGCAGTTTAAATCTCAGCAGTTTACACTGGCTTCTCCTGGATTCATGGCTGCTCTGCCTGCAGGTAAATAAAAGAACCCAATTTAATACCCATAACTACTGATGTGCTTTAAACTTAGCCCATTATTTACAGCAATGAGCAGCATTTTCCTTCCATCTACCCTGGTGAATGTGGAAGGTCTCTGCTGCTCTCACTCAGCAGCTGATCTGCAGCCTGACCAACACCAGCCCCATGATGGTGGTGCACCAGGAGATTCTCCTTTGGCACCTGCCCTCACACTCACGCATTTCACAGCAACCCTGCCCGTCCCTGCCAGCAGCAATGCAGTTCTGATCAGGCTGGCTGGTCACCACCTGGATGTCAGGACAGCTTTCTGCTGCAAACAGAATAAACTGAGCTCAGCATCACTTTCACATTCCTTTCAAAAGCCTCTTTTCATCTAATATCACCCCCCACATTCTCTCTTCAACATGGCAAGTATTTAAAAAGTGAAATATTTGTTTTTCAGCTCTGAGAGACAGAAAACCAGCCTACCTGCAGTACTGACGTCAGAAATACAAATTTTCATTATTCTTTACCTCTTACAATGAGATTTAAGGCCCTTATAGTTTTGAGATCCCTGTACTCTAATACTGCACTTTTACAGAAAGAATTCATCAGTTTGGAAGGATCCACATCTAAAATGTGCAAACAAAACTGACAAGACAAAATATTTCTTCAAACACTTTTTATTAGTTAAAAAAAAAAATTTTCCACAATGCCTAGAGATCCCAAGTGCCAGTGCATATGGATGCAAGACACAGATTAGTGAGTCCAACCAAAATATACAAAGCAACTGGGAGGCCAGGAGGGAGGCTGGGAAAGACACTCAGCCTAGTACACACCTGCATGTTACTTACAATTAGAGGAGTCTGGCTTACATATGTTGTACAACTGGTTTATGAGGCAAGTGAAAGACTACAGAGCTGAATGTAGTTAGTCTAAGGACAGTGGGATTTTCCTGTTGTAGTGTCAGCTAATATTTCCATGTATGCTCTTCAAATGGTTTCTTTTGAGCTAGAATTCCCTAACTTGATGGATCACCTTCAATTTCACCCTGTGAGAGAAGACAGATAAGAAAATAGGTAAATATTTCCAGTGGAAAACATATAAATAAAATCAGGAGAAAAATCAATGCTGATAGTCACCACACAAAACCCCATAAACAGCTAGAAAACAATGAGGCCCATAGGTGATGCAGAAAATAAATGAATTATCCATTCCTTCTGGAAATCAGACACACTCCTGCTGTAACAGATCTCAGGGGAAAATGAGGGTGTGAGTTCACACATGGTGGAAGCCAAGCTAATGTGGGAGCTAGGCTCTACTGGCAGGAGTGTCCTGCTTTGTGCTCCTAGGTCTGCTCCTGCCTGACCCAGCCTGACATCAGCACTGGTGCAGTCTTGCAGCCAGCGGGATTATGGGGCCCTTTTCTCGGTCTGGCAGGGGAGGGTGATTGCTGGCAGGGGGTGGTAGTGCAAACTGAGACTTTAGGGAGCTTTGGGGACCATGAAAACAGTCTGAGCTTCAGACTGTGGGGTTTGGGTGCATGCAGTACTTGTGGAAGGGGCAGACAAAGGCCTTAACACTGAAATTGTAAAAGAAATACCACATGAGAAGCGTTTACCCCTGCTGTCCATGTCGGACAAAAAGTCATCCTCGTTCAAGAGCTGAAATTGGCCCAGAGACTGATGTTTGACCCAGGGCTTCAAAAGAACATTGCAGGTAGAACAGTACAAAAATTAAATGAATTAATTTAAATATAGAAAACTCTATAGAAAAATATAACTTGTTATCTAAGTCTCTTTTAAAGCATGGCTGCAGTCAGGAAGAAGCTATTCCATGTGATGACAGAACCATAGGACAGCATTGACTTTTATATGTGCATTTACATCCCAAAATCAACCCAAATCAGGCAGCAGTTTGCAATCTGTCCATCTGTCGCTCATGGAAAATTCCCAAGACAAGGAGGTGGCAAAAGCAAGAATAGATGAGCTCAGGTTTTTGTCCAATAACCCAGGAAAGCGGGAACAGTGACGGGCGCCGTGCACGGCAGTTCTACAACCACAAGAGGCAAAGGGGAGGTTCTGCCGGGGGGAAAGCAGTAAGCCAGCAAGAGCCCCGGTGTGGCACCGAGAGCCCGGGGCAGCGGGGCCGTGGCACCACTCACCTCTCCGCCGGTGCTCGCCGGGGCCCCCTCTCCCTCCACCCGGGGCTGCTCGGGCGGCTGCGGCGCTGCCAGGTCCTCCTGCCAAGTCACAAGGAAGATGTTTGTCCTTGCTGCCACATGCAGAGTCATCGCCCTAATCTCAGACAGACTGCATGAGGTGGGGTTCAGCGTTACACACGCCAGCAAAATAGCAGCTTTAATAGATGGCAGATACTGCTTGAAATCCATTTTTGTTGTGCAGCTGGGTAGAGCAGATATGGAAGGGGAAGCCAACTCAATTTCCTACAGCCTGGTGTAGGGTCTTTTTCTTACAGAAAATCAGTTCTTTTTCTGTCATTGAGACCAGAAATTTTGACTCCTTCAGTGTGAAGAAATTTGGGAGGCCCAAATAAATTTACATATAGTAAGGCTATGCCCAGCCTTTTCCCACATTATCTTATCCTAAGCACGCATTGAATAGACTAAAACTAATCAAACATAGAGCAGTACTCTGGTGCTGTTAATTCATGCTTCAGATAAAATATTATTATCAAAGGATAAGCTTTGCTTTTTGTTTGAGTCCATGCATTTGCTTGAGTATTTTGGGCTCTTTCAGTTACTTGCCTACATCTTTCAGCTACCTTCCTATTTACAGAAGACAAGAAAAGATTGCATTACCAGGCAATTACACTAAACACAGTTTGGCTGCAAGGGAATGGAAGGGAATGGAATGGAAGGGGAAGGGATCCTGACCATACTGGATGTGCACAGGGGATGGACAGAAAGCAGAAATGCATCTCTGTGGAATCAGTCAGTGAAAGTAGGGGGAAGTAGGAATAGCAGGACCTCTGTAGCCCAGCTACTCAAATCACCAAAGAACTCAACCAAAATTAGAAAGATTCTCTGTTCCCTTTGACCACACACACCCAGCAGTTTCCCTGAATGACTCTTCCCACATGAAGTAAGGGCCACCATAGAGGGAACCACCATAGAGGGAATGAATTTCTACATTTTGGAAACACAAGGCCACCGCTTTGCCTGGTGCAGTTGTTAATGTCCCTGACAAACCTACTGTAAACAGAACTTTACCCTCCATGTGTTTGGGGAACTCTACTCTTCCTTTTCATATATGTCCTTACTTTCCTGTCCAGTCACAACTGTTCTCATTAGTAGGAGAACATCCCTGCCATCCCTGCTGCTTTTTGGACTGGATTTGGGAAAAAAGGTGATATGAAGTAAAAAGGAAAAAGTAGATGGAGTTACATAGATACAAGGTAGAGCCCATGAAAATTTAATCTGGAAATGGACCTTCAGATCCATTTGTGGCAGCAAGGGGAGCCAGGAGGTGGAAGCACTGCAACCTACTTGTCCTACCTATGGGCTTCCTGCTCTTCATGCAAGCTACTCTAAGATCAATCCACTGGAGACAGAAAAGAGCCAAAGTAGGAGCTGCAGCCCTGTACTGGTGTCTGTCACAGCTGCAGGCATTCCTTCATCTCCCTGCTGGGACCAGAGCTAATTAGTCTGTTCTTGGAGAGCACCATGTGCTGGTGGTGTCTCCAGATGAGAAGCACAGTGTGATCATCTTTTCCTAAGGAACGTGCCCTTAACTTGCATTACATTGTTGGCTAAAATAGTTCTTGTTGGTACCAGCCTGAACAGTGTTAAGCAAGCCCAGGTAACCAAATTACACCAGATTGCACATCATGGAAGAGGCCACTGTTCTGATGGAGCCACTCGGTCACAGCCTTTCTGAAATGAGTCAGCTCTCCTGCTGCCAGCAAACAGCTCACTACTCTGAATTTATGGATGCTCATCCAGCCTCAGGATCCAGCCCGTGGGTTTAAAGCACTTTACATTTGCATTTACATGACACTTTGCATATCTACACATTATAACTCAACAGTGCACATTATGCCAAAGCAGGTAGATAGCCTCAAACTGTATTTTGAAGCTTTGCAAACAGATTTTTGACTATTAAGTGGAGAAGAAAGAAACCCTTAATGCAAGCCACTGACACTAGCTGCAGCAGGTATTTCATAGCATTTTGCAGGTGGGGTTACCAGCTGCTGTGTGAAATTGTGAAGGTCAATCAAAGGCAACTGCCTAAGGTGCTGAACTGCATTGGGAAAACTGGGGAACAGCTCACAGGAACACAAGGACCAGCACAGTGTACTCCATCTTTCTACAGGGTATGACTACCAATTGTTGCTGTGGGCAGGGAGTTTGGCTCTGGTGGATGTGGAAGGAGTCCTGGGAGAGGGACATCTTTCTCAGGACCATCCCAGGGACACTGTATCCAAGAGCACTGAGTGGCCTGGAGAATCCCTGTTCAGCTATTGTGCTGCTTGTTAGATCTCTTAGATTGTGCTCTCTGCCAAGACTGCTCCAGAAGGCTAAAAATCAATCATCTATTTTTAGAAAGGGAAGCAACTGAGTTTCTGGAGGGTGTTTCTAAACTATGTTGGAGAAACCAGCACAATAGCAGGATGAAGAAGGTGTCAGGCTGAGTTAGGGATGTCGTCTTGCAACTTTTTTCTCACGTGCTTCCACCCTGCCCGGAACAGGGAGCAGGAGCTGAGGAAGGGCTGCATTCTTCAGCTGGGTGTTGGCTGGCTGGACATTTCAGGGACTGCTCAAGAAGACAACAAACAGAGGAGGACCATGGGGTCTAGGGGTCTTCACTTTGGACGAAGAGCTGGAAATTCCTGGGCATCAGCTGCAGCTATAACACAGACTCACAGAACAATGCTGGGTAAGAGAGAACAGGTGAAAATCCAAGTTCCTTGGGGAGCAGCAAGTTTTGCCATTCCTGTCACTGCTCATCTCCTCATTAAAAGGGATAACATTTTCTAAGCAAAAGGCATGTTGAAACCATGAAGAAATTAGTAATGCTCCTCCTGCTCTTAAAGGGCAAGCCAAGCTTTTTCCCTCAGAAATTATGTACTTTCTTAGAAAAAAAGTATTTTAAATGGAAAAAAAAAGGTGTTTAGCTTGCTATGGGTTGTTTTCTTCTATTTTGGGGTGGGCAGTTGAATCTTTTTCTGCTAGTGAAGACAGAAAAGTGAAGTACTTGAAGATAATACTTAAGTGAAACAAGACCACAGTATTCCTTCCAGGAATATCACACAAGTTTTTAAATATTTTGTGTGTTTAAAAATGTATTTTTATGTAGAATATATACACCACAGGAGGTCTATATATAAAAAAGATAATATTTTGCGGAGGTTATAAAACATAGGTACATGTTCAGCTATCACTAATGAAAAGCTCAGCAAATTAAAACCTGCCATTTATAAAAATATTCCTGTGCAATGCCAAGGGATCCTTAATAGCCTGTACTATAGGCTTCTGGGTTTGGATAATTTAATAAGTTTTTTAAAAAAACTTCTAAAAGCCCAGAAATACTGAAAGAAATAAATTACAATATAATTCCTCAAATTTGTCATTTTCACAGGTTCTATGAAATTCCCTCTTTCAGCTCTTCAGTAATTGACTTGTATGTTCTACTGTCTGAGTTCATATATGAAGTGGAATTTATATTTTTGTCTATATTATCTTAGAGGCCAGTGGGAGTTTTGTTGCTGTCCCCAAATATTCAGACATAAACAATCTTACTAAGTTTATCTTCTTTGTATAACAGAGAAAGCAAATATTGGATGCCGGAACATACTCATCAAATCTCAACAAATCCAGTGGCAAACAAGATTTCTTTACTATTATCATTATTTTAATGCTGTAAAGCCAGAGAAGTTCATGGGCAGCCTAACGTGCTACAAATTTAGGAGCTCTCAAAGGGACATCAATTGCCTAAGGAGGAGAGGTTCAGCCTCCTGTAGTGCTCTTGACCTTGGGTGCTGGAGCAAACATGATGCTGCCTGGCAGCATCCCCAAACCACTCCCTTGGAAACCCTGGGGCAGCCTGACAGGTCCTGTGGACGAGCTGTCCTGGATAGGTTTCAGGCTGAGTGTGCTCAGAGTGATGCTGACAGCTCTGACTAAGGGCTCAACCCTTGATTAACCTGAGTGGACCCACCAACAGGACAGACAGATGGGCATGCAGGATTCCTATCTTACCCTACAAATCTAGGCAGACTTTTGGGGTGGCTTTGTTTTTATCCAGCTCACAGCCAGACTCTCTGGGAGTTTCCTGGGATTGCTTTTACAAATAATACATATTTAACAACATATCCTATGGGATTGCTGGGGCACAGCCTTGAGCCATAACGCACATCCACGGTCTTGTAGGCTTTAAGGTTTCACCAGTGCCACTAACTGAGCTACTTTGCACAGGAAAATGTATGCCTGGATGCACTAATGAGACTGACAGGGAAGCACAGAAAAAGTGCCTGTAGGCAGAGTGCCCCCCTCCACATTGCTGTTGCAGTCTTCCCTGCTCCATGAGATGTGGAAGGATACCACTGGGATGCATCACTGCATCAACTAAGTACAGGGAAGCTTGAATACACAGGGGGAGAAGTTTCAACTATTTATTCTACTTGATTGTTGGGTAGTTTTGGCTGTTGGTTTCCTCCTGCTAAGCAGCTCTGCCCTTGGTGGCTTCAGATGCCCTTGGTTGCTCTCTCCTAGAGGGACTGGCCCAGCCCAATCAAACCTGAACAGAGAGGTCACTCTATTTCTGCTTCTAATTCCTTCCGTGCAACTGTCCTAGCGTTGGAGGCATTGCAGGGTGTAAGTGAAGGGAATTAAGGCCATGAACAGCAGCCTTTCACATTCAAGATGTGCAGTTGTTATGAAAGGTGAGCCATGGTGTGGGTGTGGCCCACGTGTGCCAGATCAGCTGCACGGAAATGCTGTGATCCAGCAAACGCGCCCAGCGGTTGCACATAACTGACAAATGCTCATTTAATTAATGGAGTGGACTAAAAAAAAGATCAGACCCAATTCAAAGTGACAGAGTCATGAACTGACAACTAAATCATAAAAACTGACAGGACAAATAGATCTAAAGGGAAGATCTAGGTGGAGGGTGTAGGGAAGCATCAGTTACTGGGAAAATTGTTCCAAACCCTGAGGGACATTTTGAGAGCATGTGCATGTACATGGGCTTGTTCCCAACCACGTGGTGTCTGCATTGCAGCAAGCTCTGTGCTGTGTCATACAGATGAAGAATTAATCCTCTTCTAAGACAGGGATATTTAGTGGGTGGTTATCTCACTGGAATCTCTTAATGTCCACCCCAGGGATGGGGATGGGTGCAAAGCCACAGACAGAACACACTACTGATGGGTTTCATTCCTTTTCGTATTAAAAAAATTGTGGAGGGTTTATAATCTCTTAATTTATAGATTTTTTTAGTTGATACTTAAAAACTCCCCCAGATCAGTCAATACTTTTTTGTACTCAGCAGTGACCAGGTCAGTGCCAAAGCCCTATGAGGTAGTGCCAGCACTGCTCAAGGTTGTTCTCATCTGGTGCCTG
Organism: Chaetops frenatus; assembly: GCA_013400775.1. NCBI lineage: Eukaryota > Metazoa > Chordata > Aves > Passeriformes > Picathartidae > Chaetops > Chaetops frenatus. Next base: position 873,860 of record VZTR01030783.1, read on the forward strand.
GCACCCCTCCATAGGTGTAGGGTTACTTCAGCCCCATTTCCTTCTGCGTGGCTCTGAGTGCTCCCCCCAAGGACAGTAAGGAACAGCAGGCTGCCAGGGTGCCCACATTTCAGTGCCTGCCGTGAAGCAACAAAGGGCTGAATCCTTTCCCATGGCCGAAGTCACTGTCTGGTACACGGCAAACTCAAGCATCCCAAGGCTATACCAAACAAAACTTAGCCCAAAACCCTTAGAGTACCCCTCTCCTTCCTAATGTGTGCCTGCCACTCATCCCAACTGTCAAAAGCACAGATTAAATGTCAACAAGCTCTCTGTAATTGATATTAATACTGGGAATGGTCAGCTGGGGACATGCCTTCTAGGCCACTAAAGTCCCCAGCCCTGAGTTACCCTGCAGCACTGCTCAGTGCCATGCATTCACTGATCCCTGGCACTTTGAACAGCCTTTCTATAGCAGGGAACAACACTGGAGATCATTGAAAACCTAAAGAAGTTGTTGGCAAGGGCTCTGTGCAATTAGAGAGAAGGAGGATGGTATGGAGCACAAACAAGTCTCAGGACTGGATGCAACAGCTCTCTCAAACTTCTGAGGCTGAAATGCTTGTGATGATTCCAGGATTGCAGGATTATAACAGTGGGTATTCACTGTTTAAACATTTAAAAGCTTATCACTCTTAGTGTATCTCCAGTGAGTCTCCCACATGCATTACAGTGCCTGGTGCTGCTATTGGCAAACTCTGGGTGTATTTCCATTAGCAAATTGTGTAACATGATAGGAGCAGTTCTGGAGAAAAAACAGCCGGTGCTGAGAACCCAGCACAATTCCTTATCCTCCTTTCAGGGCCCTCCCTCTGGAGTAGCTCTGGCTCCATGGCAATTATCCTTTAGCAGTGGGGATGCACTCAATGTGCACATGGAGCTCAATCTTCTCTGTCTAGCTGGATCCAAAAGCTGTCCAGCTAGATGCTAAAGTAGGGTGAGTATGAATAAAAGATTTGCACTCCTAAGCTGAACTAAACCAGCAGAAGAGATGAATCCTCTTTCACAGAAACAAATGTTTTTCCTGAATTTTTTTCTCCTGTGATTTTTCTTGTTTTTCTCCTCCTGTTTTCAGTCTGCTGCCCACCTCTGCTGTTTGGCATGACACCATGATGCTGTATCCAAAGCAGTTTCCTGGCTCCATTTAGTCTGCCCTTTAGCATGTGACACATCCTAATTTTTAATTTCCTAATCAATCTCCATTTTAAGTGTAAGCAATTGGACATCAATGGAAGACATCAGAATAACAGTTCAGATGCTTCTTGGAAAACCTGCAGTGGTTTAAGCTCTGAAATTAGCTGTAAACTGTAGCTGTCAGTCTTTGAGTTGGGGTTCTCACTTAGGAGGAAAGGGGAAGAGGATTACTGCTGCTCAGTCCTTGCTGGAGGGGAGAGAGTTTGAGATCTGCAGCAGGGATTCCAACCACCAGCAAATTCCTCACTCTCCTGGGTCAAGCACCCCGTGGTCAGTCAAAAGGTAGGAAGGGGTATCCAGGCCCCATGGAATTAGGAATTGCTGCTTGCCCTCCTGCAGCCTAACTGCTGTTCCCTGTGGGAATAGAGATTAAATTTATCCCAAGGGCTTAGCAGAACTCCTGTATCTGCCCTTTTCACATGCTTTCAGGAGGACATTTTGCGTCACTTGTAGCTGCTGTTCTCCTCTTTTGTTAGGCTATTCTCTCAGGATTTATATGCTGTGTAGAAGTTTTGTTTCACATCACAATGTGTTTATGTGCAGGTCAGGAAATTAATCAGCCGACTATCTGAACAATTAAAACAATTTTGGCCAGCCTGGCTTTGCTTTGATTCTGGGTTTGGGTTTGTTGTGACTCATAAAGCTCATGTGGCCATCAGCAGCACCGATCACACTCTCTGAAGAGGGCAAAGAGCTGGGGTTACCAAAGAGCTGCCAGGTATTGGCCTCGTGTGCTGCACAAACAGGTGCTGTTTGTTACCAAAGCATCTTCTCTAATGATCAACACTGCCTTCATCTAAGGAGCTGTTCTGCTCCTTCACACACCCCTTAATCCCCTCACTTGAAGCAGCCCTGTGTTTGTCAAATTAGGCTGGGGGACAGAAGATGCCTTGTCTGAATCTGGCTTAATCCACACACAATTTGGGTCACACAGCCTTTATCAATAAGCACTTGGTTGTTGTCAAACCAGCAGGAAGCAGAGCAGCAGGGTCAGGCTTTCTGCTGGAACCGGGCTGTGCCTGAATTGCTGCTGCCCTCTGCTGCCTCCGGAGCTGCCGTGGCCAGGGCAAGCCTGTGCATCCCACCAGCACGGCACAGGAGTGAGGGCAAGTGCTGGCTCCCGTGCCTTCCCATCCTGCACATCCCTGAGCTCTGACTCAGTCCAGATGCTCACTGCAGCCCAGACATATTTCTACTCAAGTCCCTGGGAAAAATGCTTTTCTACATTCGTAAGAAAATGGAGAACCAGACTCTTGCCAGCAGTGCCCAGTGATGGGACAAGAGACAATAGGCACCAAGTGATTCATGTGTCCATCTGAACAGAAGGAAAGAATTCTCTTTTCTCCTATGAGGGTGGTCAAACACCAGCACAGGTTGCCCAGGGATATTGTGGAGTCTCCTTATATGGAGATATTCAAAACCCACTGGGACACATTCCTCTCTCATTGGCCCTTAGGGGGTTGGACTAGATGATCACAAGGGGTCCCTTCCAAACTAGATGATTCTGTGACTATATTAGGCATTATATGATAACACTAAGTATTATACGAAAGCAGATATTGCTGAAAAACTTTCATGAAATAAATAAAACCATCAACTGTAAATGTTTGCAGGTAGTTTAACTGTAATCCAAAGGCTCTCCTGTTGTGCATCCCAGAAGAAACAAACACACCTTTTTTACAACTCCTGTAGTGGCCACAATGGTCTCTGCTCCTTCCACAGTCTTGTTTGCCACTGTGTTCACACTGGCTACTACAGCTTCTCCCACCACATTGGCCTGCTCTTTGGTCTTCTCAGCAACTGCAGTTTCAACAAAAGCAGAAAGTCAGCAAACTAGACACTGCCAGAAGGCTGCCAAATTCCCTGGGGTGACAAAATGAATGCATTGATGTAAAAGAAGAAATGAGCCCTGGTGCAGTTCTTTTTTAGATGAGATCACGTCTGAATTTAGATCCTGTACGTGAGAATTTTTGTCTGACACAAAATGCAGCTCAGAGAGCAGCACTGCAGCCTGTCAGTCTTTGTGGGCAACTGGAGAATGAAAAATTCACTGTCAGTTACTATGAGACAGCAGTGTAGATAAGGTATTTTGCATTGCAGATTGTGCATGACCTCTTCCTGGTTACCTTCTCTTTGATTTAATACCCCTTGGGAGAAAAAAGCAATAGTTATGAAATTCTCCAGGGAAAGGATCCATTAATTTTCCTTCAGGGCAGTCCAGCCTGGAGTTGGGGATACCCTAGAAGGAACCCTTTGAGCCCCTGACTCTGTACCTGCCTGACAAGACTCTCCCAAAGACCAAAGTTTTGGCCAGACAGGATCTGATGCAAGTAAATCCTCTCTGCGTGCTGAGCTGTTCACCTGACATTGTGAAATGTCTAAATTGCTGTGAATCATCCCAGTCTGCCAAGTAACCTTTGTTAGATTTTTTCTGACATCTCCTACTGATTAAATATTTTCTCCCATCCGTGTCCACTGCAAATGCCAGACTCTGAACCATCTCTCCTGGCAAGCAGCCTCCATTCATCAGCAGGAAGGTCAGGCAGATCAGTGGTGTCCCACAGAGACCCTCCCACTTGGCAGGGCTGATGGGCTGATGGCCTTCCCAAGAGGTCTGACAATCACTAGAGACTTCCACATCCCTCTCGGGCTGTGCTCTTACCTGAGGTCACACTGTGCACTACGCCCTCCTTGGTTTTGGTGCCTGTGAAGGGAAACACAATCCATCAGTGTGCGTGGCAAAGAACACCCTGATTTCTGGACATAGATGGCTTCCTGTTCTGAGGAAGTGCAGTGGGGAGCTGAGGTGCTGCTGGTCCCTCCTGCTCAGACACAAACCATTTGTAGAGCCAGAAAAGAGAGCAGCTTCCCTCCCCAATAAAGCCAATGGGTACCTTTGTGATGAGAGTTGGAGAGCTTCAACAGCAAATTCGCTGGAGATGCCTAGACCTGAAGAATTTTGATTATATCATGCTGAAGCATGAAAAATTGTCCCTGGAATATTTCCAAAATGAGCAGTTGAGTGGTGGTAAGTCAGCTTTAAGCTAGTTGTAAAAATGACTGTAAATAAAATCACCTGGTAGTATCTCACCTACCTCACTCTTGCAAGACAAGAAGTAACATCCATGTCTTTCAGCAGGATACTTGGCTGCAGTGGTCATTTAAAGTCTCATTCTATACCACTAATAAAGACTTTAGAGAAACCTGAGCCTGGATTCACAGAACCACCATCCACCTATGACATACATACTTACTGGATTCCCAGTTTGGTGCCTCAGCCTAGGCTGTAAATGCCTGCTCATAGCAATACACAGAAAGCAGATGGTTTTATCTCATATTATGAAAATACACCATATGTATGCTTACATTGTAATTTATCTCACTGTTCTCAATGCAGAAAAGCTAACAGGATGTGAAGGCATTCAGTTTGCAACACAAATAGCCCTAAGGAATAATTAATCTCTGTGATTTTCCTCCACGCTTGAAGTGACAAGCTATATATGACCCTTCTGCTTGATACTGCTGCAGATAAGTTAAATCATATGGTAGATGGGCAGCCCCCATGCTAACTAGGTCCTTTACACATTAAAAAAAAACAAGGATCAAATTTATCTCTCTTGGAAGTTAAATAAACACATGCCAAAATATTCCTCTGGTCCCACTTTACTGTATATTGTAAACATCTGCCCCTATACAGGTTCTCTTCAGATTTCCCACACTGATACAACAAAAGCATTTCTATGGCCAACTATTAAAATGATAAAAATGAACAACAACCAGGCAGATTTTTGGCTTCATGATAGTGGAGCATCCATGGGTGTGGTGGGAGAAACCAGCTACAAACCACAGCTCATTCTCATTAACAGCCCGAGCAGCAAAACAGGTGCAGTGCCCTGATAACAACAGGTCCAGCCCTGTTCTGCCTGATGCATGTTAGGTATTATTGAATGCAATTCTCAATTGTTCATTTATTTTGGTGGTGGTTGCAATGTTTGCCTGGGGCAGAACAAAACTGTTGTACTACAATATGCCCTCAACATTTTGCTCCACCCTCCCAAACTGTCTTAGAACTCAAGAGATGAAATCTTTGTACCTTTCACTTGTTACTGGTGTAAACTGCAGTTCCTAGCGATGCACATGATACATGTGCACTGCTGTGAACTGGATTTAATAGCGGTGCCCATGACACACAAACGTGTGCAGAAGCACAGCCCTGAACAGAGCAGCTGCAAGTCTCAAGTCACAAATGTGAGCCCCTGGAAGGGCCAAACATATAAGTTTCGACTCAGACACCATCCTGCTTCATTTTCCCTCTCAGTACCATTCCAAGAAAAGACTGCCACAATATTGATTTGACAGAGAACCTTGTCTCATATCAGACACGGATGCTCAAGCTCAGCCCTTTGCTGTTTTTTGGTCAAAGAGCAGTTGATAGGTAAGTGAAGTACATGATTTGCTGTACCAGCCCTTCATGCCTTTCAGTTTTGCAGTAAACGTGCCTAGTGAGACAAGAGCTGTACTTCTGTATGTTTTTTACCAGACTTTTAAGGTGGCTATCTAGGCTCAATTCTTTTACAGGGGGAGGGGAGTGGGCAGGTGCTGTATTTGCGGATGAAAAATAATTCCAGAAAGGAGAGGTGTGGATAGAAGAAAAACATTGGAATTCATTTCACGACAGAAGCAGTGTCATCGGGACGAGTCACTGCTGCAGCCTGGGGAGAGCTCGCCTCATCCTCCCAGCCCAGCCACACCCGATGACTCAGGCTCCCATCCATTATGCACCGCATGAAACCCGACCTTCGGGAGCACACTGCTGCCAGCAACCCGCATCTGTTGAATCAGAAAGCAATCACCTGATGCTCAATCTCATTTCACTCATTAGTCCTTGCCTGCAGCTTCTGTACCCAGAATTAAATGTTCATGCATCTTGACTCTTCTGAGTGCTGTGAGTCATCCGCAAGAGCTTTGGACCTGCCAGGGTGGGACCGAGGTGGTGGAGCACTGTGCCCCGGGAGAAGGTCTAGAGTAGAAAAGGATATTTTGATGCGCATTAAGTCCTGCAGAAATCATTCAGTTTAAACACAGCTCGGTGTGTTGGGGCTTTCTGCAACACACACGGTTGAAAATTATTCTGGAAAACCAGAAGCGCATTCTTTGTTGAGGCTTCTTGAACTGTAGCATTAAACAGTACTAATGACTCGATTGTCTGATGCAGCTTTGCATTCAATTCATTCATAAATTCAGCATCACTGACACCCCTATTTAAATCAAATAAAAAAAGCCACTGAACCAACTGCTGGATCCCCACTAACCATGCAGGGATCTCCTGACACTCCAGTACATGCAGGGGCTGTTATAATCTGGAGAGCAGATGGTGATTTCACCAAGTGCAAAGGTGACCCATGACACAGGATTTCTCTCTCTTTTTGTGCACCCTCTTCTCTACCCCACCCGTTCCGCAAGGCCAGCGGCGGGGCAGGAGCCCTGTGTTGCAGGCTTAGCACAGGAGGGAGGCATCTCCTGCTCTGGCAGGGGCAGTGGGAGCTGAACCTGCATGGGTCAGAGGGGAGATGGTGGCCACAGTGTCCCAGTGATGCTGTTCTTCCCAGGCAGATGCCTCTGAGTGAGCATTAGTTTCTTCTCCTGGGCAGAAGCAAGTGACTCAACAGACGTGAGGCTGTGCCCAGACATTTGGAATCCTTGGAGAGTCAGCAATGAGTTAACACAAATCTGAATAAAACTCAGGGCTCCACTTCATCCATCTTAGGCCTTGGGGATTTTGCTCCCTTTCCCGATGTTCTCAAAAGACTCTCAAGGTTTGCTACAGTATTATTCTCTACTAGTGTCCAAAAGTTCAAGTCTCATCACCTAATGCTCTAGATGAAGCTGCTGGGATAGGGCTCTGCAAGGGAAGGAGCAAGGAAGGAACAGTTCAGGTCTCTAATTTACTCTTCATGTGGCACGGAATGATAAAAGACAGCATGAACAACATACTAATAATTCCAGTTTGAACCAATATACCACACCTCCACCTTCTCTGGTTATTAAAACAAACCCCTTATTTTCTGAGCTAATCAGCATCTGGCCTTTACTTTTCCTGCCTGTGAAAGACTAAATTTTCCCTAAAGGGCTGAGCTTCCCAACAGGAACTGAATGAGACTGAGGGAAAGCTCTGTCCAGTGCATGACAGGGCAGGAACCAGCAGTATACCAAAAAACCAAACCAATAAAAGCAGAAAGCACTTAATCCTCATCCTGATCCATATTTGATCCTCATTCAGAGATTAAGGTTTTAAGGCTTTTAGTGTTAGGCTCATAAAAAACTTTATTGAAATGGTTAGAATCTCCTAAGGAGACCTCTTGGCTCTGCAACAGTGAAAACCAGGTCACACTATGGAGGTGTACAATGTGACTGAACAGAGATGAGAGGAATTATGTATAAGAACTCTGAACAACCCTGACACAACTCAAATCTGGAAGCAGGTGGAGCAGTAATGATGCCACAATGTGACACTCACATGTGACATTTCTCAGACTGCTGTTTCACTTACTGTAGTTAGCTTAGTTGTTTACCAGGATGCTGCTTACCTATTTTCTTGTGGGTCAGCTTCAAATTGAAATGTGAAGTTACATCCATTAATTTCCAGCATGTCAATAATTAAATATTTAAAAATTCAAGCTGAGAACATTATCTGATCTGCTAAATACAATTTTATATTTAATTTGCAATGTACAAATAGATATCTGTAGCTATTGGCCATAGAGCAGTTTTAAATACAGCAGCTAAGTACAGCTGTGGATGTTGCAGTATGACAGCAGGAAGAGCCTGCATGTAAACTTTCCTACAAAAAGAAACACTCGCACACCCAGCAAAAATAAAGAGCCGTGTGAAATGCACTAATCAGCAGTGAGATAATCAGTCTTGGGAACCGAAGACTCTGTAGTTTGTATTATCTGGAATATCTGCCCATCCAGCCATATAATCATAAGTGTTAGATAAGTGGAGATAGTGGGTTTTGAGGGTGACCTTCAAAGGGGAGGTTTCAGCCCATTAACTGTGACAGAGGTCTCTAGGCAGGACATCAGGCATGCTGTTTTCCAGATCCTATTCTTTGGGCAAAAGGAATTTGGGCGTCCCTTGTAGAGCAAGATTAATGTTTGCATGAGCAACGAAATAGGTCGGTGAGCAGGAGGCTTTCAGGATAAACCCATTTGTTAGCAGGGAAACAGATGCATCCTGCAATCCCCTCTTACTAACACGGTTGGCTCCTCTCAGGGACCTCCTCAGTGAGTGCCTCCCAGTGTGGAGGTGAGACAGAGACCAGCAGTGCTCAGATGGCTGGAGAGTGTCTGACTCACCCTGTAAACAGTCAGTGAATAGTCAAACAAACCTTACACCTGAGCATCTGCTCCTTAACGTCATTCTCGTGAAGTAGTGGTTTCTATGTCTAACTTAAGAGTGGGGGAAACTGAGGCACGGGGAAGCTGTAGCCAATCTTATCCAGACTATCCTGCTAGTCACTCCCAGGCTTCAGCCACAATATCATTTCCCCAGACTTTCTCAGAGACAATCTATGCAGCTGTTCATGCTCAAAAGTAGATCAAAACTAGTTCTCTCTTACCTACATACATTACCCCTTCTTTGGTCTTCTCTGCAGCCTCTGTCACTCCCTGCTTGGTCTTCTCTGCAGCAGCCACCACACCTTCTTTAGCGATGGAGAAACCTTTCTTAAAGACATCCATTCTTGTTGCTTGTTAGGGTATTATCTGGGATGATCTGAATGAGGGAGCTAAAGCAGCAAAAAGCACCTCAAGGCTGGGACTGCGAGATGCAGCCTTACCCTCGGCAGCTCCTCAGCTTCTCTGGCAGCCTGTGCCTTTGCTCTTGCTCCTGTGCTGGATGAAGGCAGCGTGGCAAAGCTCACAGCCCTCGCTGGCTCTTATTGATGAAGTGTGCTGCAGTGTAGCCAATGTCCGTGTACAGCTGATACTGAAATATTAATCATACAGGTCTGCTTGGGAAGCTTGAAGAAGGGAGGGGGAGAGGAGGACGATGACAGCAGTAGGTAAGGGGCTGTCTGGAGAATTTCCAGACAGAGAGAGCTTTTAAAATATGCTGCAATGCTCTCACTGAAGGATGGTCTCAGTGAAGAGGGAGACTTCAGCAGAAGAGCTGAGTTGCTGAAAGGGCATCTCCACGAGGCTGCAGCAGGAGCCAAACCCCAGCTCTCCCAAGCCCCAGAGGGTGGAGAGCACCTAATGCTGGCAGTGTTTGTAGCAAACAAACAGGGTCAAGGTTTCTTGGTCTGGCAGTTACCAGAACCCACCCTGCACAAAATGGTAACAAGAACATTTTTTCTAGTAAATCCTCAGAAAAAAGGAACCAGCTACAGCTTGATGCTGAGGTGAAGCGAGCTTGAGGTCCAACCTGCTAGGTTTGTCAAGTGTGAAGTCATTCTGTATAAACTGTGGGGTTTGCTCAGCTGTACATCCCATTACAAGGGGTCATTTCTGAAAAATCAGATACCTGTTGGGGGAAATCCTGTTTCCTATTTGTTCCTCTGAGTTGCTGTAGACAGAGCCCTGCTCCACCACCGCAGAGTGAGACAACATCTCCCACCAAACACCATCCCTCATGTCAGAGCTGGTGCTGCAGGGCACAGCAGGGTGAGAACAGCCAGCAGAGAACTGACTGGGGAAATCTTACAGAGGATCCATCCAGCCTCAAGGCCTGGCTAGGAAAAAATACCAAAACATGATCATTAATCACAGTTGGATATCCTAATGTACTTGCAGATAAACTCAAGTTAAAAGTGTTTTCTGAAGTAGATCCTAAGTGACCCTAATCAGCTATTGCCCCATCAGCAAAATGAAGTTCAGTGCTAGCTGTGAAGGCAATTACTGGTGCAGCAAGGTGATTTTTATTTTTTTTAATAGTGCCAGATGTGAAACTATGGAAGCCACATTGCACCAGACTTTGAGCTTAAAGCATGACCTGCTTTGGCTGCTTTTCCTCACCAGGCAAACAGAATATGAAATTCAGAGGCTGAGCTGCATTATGGGAGGGTAGCACACCACAGTGTCATGAAGTGCAGTGGTCTGCATGCCACTGCTGCCACAAGGTATCAGCCTGGAAGTGTCACATGGGGAAGGACTACACAGAAAAAAGTCTGAACAAAAAATGCCATATCTGTATGTACATGCAGACATGTACACAAACACAGTTCTTACTGTGGAACTAAGAAGAGCTCTTCAGTTTTTGGAAGTGGTTTTCTTACCCCATACTGAAATTATTGAAAAGCTGTTGATCTGGGAAATAACATAAACAGTTCTTAATCCTTTTCTCACAAATAAGTCTCCTTTCTTATAAATGAAGAACAAATTTCCACCTGAACATAAAGGAGCCAAATCTCTGGCACTCTAATGAATTTATCAATTGTTAATTTAAAAAAGTGCAAGAATCAGAGGAAGGCCAGCACATCATATCAAATGTTATAGGAGCTCACATAGTTCCAGACTGTTGCAGCAAGAAGCAAAAAAGGTTTCTCTTACCATCTGTTGAAATTCACCCTAGGTGGTTGTTGCTATGGCTGGTGCTCATTCCTGCTCCCAAGGTGCTCTCAGAGTGAAGATATCTGCACCTTACTGTGCAGTGGTTTAACCTCACTACTCCTGGAGCCAGTCACGAAACTGCCATTGATTTCACCGGGCACAGGGCAGGAGTCCTGTTTTAATTACATTTGTTAAAAAAAAAATTAATTTACAATCTTTGAGAATTGCTCCAAGGCCTATTTACTTTCTTACCAGGCTTTCAATGACCATTACAGCAGAGCACAGACATTCCCAGGGTTCTGAGTTTTACTGGTATTTTCAGGAGAACACCAAAGCTGATAAGACTGAGAGAGACATATATTTTGATTTAATTCAGCTATTGTTCTGTCATTATGATTTGTACAATTCAATTCTACGTATTTTGCATTGCTATAAAAGGCAACAAATACATGAAATATCTAGCCATCCTGGGATGTGAAATATGAATCATCACCAGATTGAATTAGCCAATACTCAAGTGGGATACTCCTTTCCTGCCTCTTCCTGCCCTGATGACCTTGAGAAAGGGCTCACTAGACACATTTCAATGCCTTTGGATCCCTCCCAAGGCAGCAGGCAGTTTGCACAGGCATTGTTGAACCTTGAAACCTTTTTAGGAAAGCTCTGGACTCAAGACAACATTGTAGGTGATCTATACAGGGCAAGCATCCATAATGGCTCCTCAATGTTTGGCACCTCCAGGTGGCTGCAGGACCCTTCTTCTCCTCAAAACAGAGGATTCTGTCCCAGTTTGTTGCCAAACCTGCCTCAGATAAAACTAACAACCAGAGTCAATACAAGCTACCTTGGCTTTAAGATTTTGCTAGGGACTTAACTTTCTGCCTGCTAAATTTTCCCCCCTAATATCAGATAAGATAATCGGCAGCTACAGAGAAAGGCCTCCAGCAGGCAATTCAGAGACCTCAAGTTCTTATCTCACCTGGCAGCAACCTCTTTTTCTCTGCTTTCTGCCTTGCAACACTAGGAGAAGCCAGTTAAACTACACATTAAGCTATCTTTTTTTTTTTCTATTGAATAAAATTCGTATCACTGTAAACAAATCTGTATCTCAAAAACATTTGGCTGATCTGCATAATACCAAAAGAAAGCCTTGTCTTGACTTATGCAATGACAAACCCATGGCACTTGCTGTTCATTTGAAGTTGGATTCTTGGCTGCTCAGGCTTGGCCATTGAACCTCTTACTGCATAACAGCAGAGTTTCTTAAAATTTCCCCTGAAAGGAGCAGTTCCCCCCCTCTCATGTGCCTCCACCTGTCCCTGGGTGCTGGTGGCTGACACCTGGAAGCAGATGTGTGCAACATCTGCCAGCAATGCTGGAATATGGGCAAGAGAATTCTAAATCAAGTCCACCTATTCCCAAAGCACTGATGCAAGGGAAAGAAAAGAATGCAAAGCAGAAATCGAGATTCTCTGTCCTCTACTGTCTTTTTCTTTGTGCCTGAAACAGATTAAACAGGATTTTACTTAATTTGGGTCTCTCCCTTCTTGAATTTTCCCAGCTGCAAGCTACTCCGCCCACAAAACCTTAACCTTGTCCTTTAACAATGAAATTATGCTGGAGACTAACAGCTGACAAAGTCATTCCTCTGGATGAAAAGAGTATGATTTGGTCATATTCTACTGAAGTATTTAAATAGTGTATGATACTGTTCAAAAGACAGGTAAGGAAAGGAAAGACAGATTGTTTTTGTGGCTGGTAAATATCCTTTATTCAGGAAGTTTTTTTATGAAGAAACATTAACAGGATTGAACCTGGCTATGTATAAACAGAAATCCTTCCTCTCTCTCTCTCCATTTATGAAAACTTCAAAATGCAGAAAGGAGAACTGTCACAGATCTGTCATTTCCATGCCCTAATGAAAACAAGCAGTTGTCTGACATCCTTTGGCAAACAGTTTAGGACTTGAATCCCTGCATGTACGTTTGCATAGGTAATGAGCTAATTTCCTTAGCCAGGGAATGAATAACCCAGGGACGAGCCATTTTTCAGGAACACACACAGGGATGAGCCACATGCAGTGCACAGAGTGCTGCCAGTAGAGCAATATTCTGTGACTGATCTCTGCTGTCGAATACCACTGATAGCTTTTGAGCAAACCGTTAAAAATACAGGCAACAAGAATTCATCTTCTTCCTCTGATGGACAGACCAGCAAATGGAATTGCTCCCTAGCCCTACAGGCTCTGACACCCTTCTCCCTGTGCTCTCTTCCCCCCGAGCAGTTGCACACGCATGAGCGCGCATCGGCAGCGGGCAAGGGATGAGACAGCATTTTCCAGCTCTAAATCCCAATGCCTAATGAGAAGTTATCCCCTTGCTGTGCAGCTATCAACAAAACTGTCCTCCCAGACGTAAAATCCTTTCAGTTATTCAGTCAGCTTCAGAGATCTGGAACTGGGATATATGAATCTAAAGCAATACTTGCTTTCCATCTTTTCTTGGCTTTTTGAACGTTGTTTTTTTTTTTCTTTTTAAATACACAGATTCATGATTTAAGTCTATAATTAAGAGACTTACAGAGGAGGCAGTGAATCTGGGAAGATACAGAAGAAACAAACAAAATCATCAGAATCTATTAAGTGAAAACTGAATTCCTAAGGGCTCTTTCTCCCCAGACACACTGATTGGAAAAGCCACAGCTTGTGCTTCCCAAGTATGGCCAAGCCATTTATCAGACAAGCCATTAATCAAAGGCATTGTTTGGCACTGTTTATTCTGTGGCTGCCCACCCCCTACCCAGGTGTAGCTGCTCTGACCCTAAACAAAAGGAAAGGGGCCAAGATGAGATTTTGCATCTTAAGCAGATTATCCAGGAAATGGTGCTGGCATTCAACGACTTGGTTATGGAATTGCAAACAGGACACTGAATTCTTGGGGTGGGCAGCATCAGAGGGGGTTAAGAGCTGTGTTTAATGGAAGTGGTTATAATTACCAGACAAGGCAAGAGCAGTCCTGACACTTACTGGCAAGCTCCCAGGGCCTAAGTGATTGAGCCAGTGTAACTGGCAATATCAACTCTTTAAAGCCTAGCTGGAAGTCTGAAGAATAATTTGAACACTTGGAGGAAATACTTCCCAGAAATGCTTCAGGGAAAAGTATTTTCATGAAGAAGGACACAGGGGAGAGAAAAAAGTCACTAGTGACTGGGGACAAAGAGTGGAGGAAAAACATCTTTTGGCTGGCTGTTCTTAGGACCACCAAAAACTTGTGAGAACTACCAAACATCCCCACACCATTATTAATATAACATCACTTACTGAATGAGTTTCAAGTATATTTTTTGGAGTAACACTTCACAATAACACTTTCCAAATAATTTTCCAAACTATATTTTAAACTGATTTATCTCACCCATTTTTTTTCATTAGAGCAGTGGTATCCAGCTCTGTAAGGTACACCAACAGTACACTAGGCAACTGAAGAGTGACTTAATATCTACTGATGTTAGTTGGTGCACAGATGTCTTTTTCATCTAGAAAGTACCTCCTAGAAGAGACTGACCTCAGAAAGCAATGAGCAGGTTGTTACAGCAAATATATGCCTGTTTTCCCTGGTTTCCATGCTGAGGCAACAGCCCACAAAAAAAAAAAAAAAAAAGCAGGCAAAGTTGTGGTGTATCTGATTCCTGAGTAGGTACACTCCTCATACCTCTCCCTCTACAGAGATAAAAGAAAACTTACAGCTCATTCTGCCAGCAAATCTGATGTTTTAAAGCAACAGTATAACCTGAACGTGTTATTCAAATACCCCAAATTATAACAGCTATTAGGCAAAAATCTCAGCTAGTGTTCAGTAACAAAGTTCCTTTGAATAATTAATGCCTTTCATGTGTTCATGGCAGCATCCCATGCCATGCCTACCACAAGGAAAGGGACCTCATCCCCTGCCTTGCTCCATATTTAGCATATTTTGTAACTGCTACCAAAAAAAAGTCATGCTAAATTATTAACCTGCAGATCTGTGCCTGCTGCACCCACAGGGCAGCACCATTACAAAGGCACAGAGAAAAGGTTCTTGCACCTGGAGGAGCAGCAGATTTTCTGAGCCAGGAGGATGGCAGAGAAACACTGCCCCAGCACTTGGGAGGGATCACACCCATGAAGAATGACTCCAATACCTGCAGCACAAAGTCACTTCCCTGCAAGCCAGGATCTCACTGCTGGTCAAGTTCTAAGCCTGTTGCTTGTTTTGTCTCATGTTTGCTTCAGTTCCTTCCTGATAATGGTTTAATACGTAAACAAATATAATGCTTAGGTCACATCCAGTTACTTGTGAGAAAAGCACATTTCTATGTGAAACATGGCACATGAAATATTCACACATTGACATGTGTTACAGCAGGATGCAAACAATTCTGAAATAAAAGCAGCAGGAAGGAACAGAGGGAAGTTGCTAATTTTTTTTCAGTCTTCAGTCCAGACCTTGTGATTTCATCTCCCTGGAGAAGTGACTGCTACAGCAAGAGCAGGCTTTCCTTTAGAATTAGCAAAATCTCTCCCTGCCTGGCCCCATATGCTGCTGTCACTGCTCTTAGGTAGCACTGTCTACCACAGGTCAGGAAGCGTGTCTCTACATTCTACCATTAAGCATAAAATAGGGGCATCAGGAGAGGGGTGAAAATCCAGCCAGTTATAAGAAGATGCAAATTCACAGCCTTTAATAAAAAGGTCCTCCAAAATCCTGGAGAGATTTTATCCTCTATTTTCAGCTGGTATTGGAATGAATCCATAAAAGCTTTACATCTAATGCTCTGCAGGACATACTGAACTTTGGGCTGCTCATCTCATCATTCACACTGAGAGATGATCTAGCAGTCCTGCATTCCCACTTGTTTTGTCAGTGGAGCATCATTCTCCTTCATTTTATTCTTTAAAATGCCAGAGCACATCACTCTGCAAGACAGTGAAAAAAGAAACACAGTTAATGAAAGCAACAAAACTAAAAGCAGCACCACCAAGCAAAGCAAAACCAGTAAGAAAACTACATGCAACTTCCACAGCCTTTAAAAAAATATATATTATTAGAATGTGGTGACAGAGGTAGCTCTTGACAGCAGCTCTTGGCTAGTGAGTTTTTTTTTAATGTTGATTAAAAATACAAAATTAGGCCTCACACCCAGAGATGACAATCCAAACAGAAATTCTTAAAAATGCTCAATTATCCTGACTTCTCTGAAGGACAACTTCATGAAAATCTCCCATTTTGATGGGAATAAACCATGATTCACAGAGCTACTTTGCAAATAATTTACAAGAATGGATGTTTGTAGGCTCTTTTTTACTGTGCATTTGCTCTGAGTCCCTCAATGCCCCCAATTCGTTGTACATACCACAAATATTCTCCTGCTAAAGCCAAGGTATTTCAGCCTTTAAACTGTAGAAAAAACCCCTATGTGCAGCACTGGACCAAGCAGATCTGTGACACTTTCTGGCAGTGTAATGAGAGTCTGTTAGAGCACTCAATATTTTCTTTCCTTTCTTTTCTCTTCCTTTCCTTTAAGCTAACATCCTTTTCCTGTGCTTGAGGGAGAAGCCAGTTGATAAAAGCCGAGTTCCTGTTCACAGATAAGTTTAGAAGGCAGGCAAGCTCAGAAGTTCCTTGAATAAGCTGTATTCCTACCACCTTTTTTTCCCCGTGTCAGAGACGTCTGAGCCCCACACAGGAACCAGGCTCACATTGTTCAATAGCCACGGACGTTTCCACAGTGGCTGGGAGGGCCGAAAGCTCTTTCCGCTCTTTGTTACAGATTTTTTTTTTAATTTTTCCTTCCTTCTTCCAACTTTCCAGTTAAAGAATATTGCCAGGGCATTTCTAAAGTAATTCAGGCTGAGCTTCAGAGAAAAGAGCAAGAGACAGGTGTAACTGGAGGGGGGGGAAGAAGCCCAGGATGCTGGTGAAGCTTTTGCTGGTCTGTAGTACAGTAGGGCTGGCAAAGCTGGTGGAACACGCAGACCATCATGGATATCGTGATGATTCCGTGCACAGCTTAAAGCCACGAGCTCATGAGACCTCTGCACACCCCAAGAGAACTCCTCTGCCACACCAAGAAGGTTACTGGGAAACAGAAGGGCTCAGGGAGGATACTCAAGATTACCCTTCAAGTGTGATCTCCTCCCATCAGGAAGAGAGAGGGGATTTTGAAGCTGTGAGCCCACAGTCCCGAAATGGGTAAGTACCCCACCATGTCTGTCTTACACATAATGAGAGTGCAATCCTCTCTGAGACTCTTCTATTCTGTTGATACAGGACTGTTTTCAAAAGAATACTCTCATTCAAATACATTAGATTTTAGGGGCCAATCTGTATCCGAACAAGAGTGGTTTAAATGCTTTAACTACACAAACAGAAATTTGAATTGCCTGTGGAGGATGAAACCACAGATGGGACCAGGTCTTTGCTTAGTCTGAGACAGCAGGATGGGGTTAAGGGCGTGCACACACACGGCAGAGGTGAAGCCTCCCAGTTCTGCCATAAACCAAAACACTACCTTTGGCAAAGCAGAACCAGAGGAAGTTAATTTATTGACTTTTCTTGTCATAAACCCATGCTGATTATTTCTGCTGAGCATGGCAAACTTTAGCCCATTAGCAGAATGTGCATGCCTGCAGACTTGGGCCTTGGAGATGGAAAGGAAAAGAGAATGGCTGGACATTAGCAAAATAAAAATAGTGAGGAGTAAATATAACAAAGTAAAGAATAATGAATAAGCACAAAAATTACTACAAATTTCACACCTCAACCCCCTTCCAAAGGTTTTCATGCCAGCAAAATGCTTTTCATGGCAATCTGTAGCAGAAGAGTAGCCATTCTGAGAGCAAAAGGCATGTACTTCACTAGAAATATTCCCAAACCCTATGATTTGTGTAAGTTTTACAGGGCACGTAAGTAGGTCTCTAAATGTTTAAAATAGATGAAAACCAAGCAGGACAGTGAATGAATCTTTTATAGCCCTGATGGATGGGTAGAGCAGAGCCCTGTTCAGGAGAGCTGAAACAGCAGCACACTGAGTGCTGTTCACAGCTCAATGCTTTAGGGTGCCCTGGTATTTTTCCCTTTAAATGCTCTTGAGGAAAGGGAAAAAGTGAGATGGAAAGAGACTGTAAAACCTTGCTTATGTCATGTTTCCCTTTCATGCAAACTGAAGTATGTAATCTTGTTTCTAATCTCATCTACATGTAAAATTAAGGCCTCCCTTCTGCATGTAACATGGTGAGTGTATGAAACCCTGCTGTCCTTCATACTGCATCTTCCCACAAACCTGTAGCTCCTCCTGATAACCCCAAGGCACTTCCTAAAGTCTGCAGAAGTTCACTTCCAGTTTCCTGATGCGTAATGTTCAATAATGACGTACTCTGGTAATTAACCAGCTCCTGATTAATGCAGTTCAGACACTGTCAAAGATGGAAACAAGGCCCAAGTGGTACTCTGGGCTTCCAAGTTTCACTGCAAGGTGGTAATCATTTGACTGCTGGTTGAAATGCTGAAAGCATTCTGAAAACTCCCCGTACTATGAAAATTCAATGCTGTAAAAAGGTCAGCATTACAGGTCAGCAAGATGCTGTAATACACTGTTCTAATCTGGATTTCTTCCTTTGCTCTGTAGCTCTGTTCAGCACCAGCTTGTCTAATTCAGTTCAATACCAGCTATGACTCATCCTAATTTCCTCCCAAGGAGATAAATACTTCCTTCTTTTATGGAGATAGTTGCATAATGAGTCAAATCATAACATTCTTCCCAATTATAAAGCTTTGTGGAAGACTACAGACAATCCAAATGTAGCCTGGCAGTAGCTTTGAGGCATTTATTCTTTTGTAGAACTGTCACTTACAGCACACACAAGGCCAGGCAGCTGGTAGGTCTTAGGAAAGAAATTTGAGACTTTGTGAGGAATTATATCTAAAAGTGAGGGGAGAGAGTGTGAATAAGAAGGGACAACACAATTCTTCTTGTAACTATACTCCAAATTCTAAAATGGTTGAAGCAACTCACCTTCAGAGCATGAAGTCCTCAAGTGCCTGTCAGCTGCTGTGGCTGCAGTACTCTGCTATGCACAGACAAGATGCTGTCATGAATCTGGTATTTCCTCCCTACAAGTGCGACACATTCCCTGGGAAAAAAAAACAAAAACATCGAGAAATGGGGTTTATATCTCTCAAGAGGAGATCAAGAAGAAAAGCATCAGGAGTTAAATAGGAATTGAGAGATAAAGGGAGAGGAAGACATGCCATACAAAGGTGTGACAGACATGCCAAAACAGCTTAGGATGCTGGAGAATAGTTTCCTACCAAAATGATGTCTTACATCTAGTTTGCTTCTGAAATAAGAAAATAGTCTTTTTGCAGAACTAGGAGACAAACCAACAAAGTCTATGGTGACTTGGTCGTTGTGACAAAGTTTTGACTCTCATTAATTAAAAAAATAAAACAAGATGTGTTTTGTTCAACTGCTTCTTATTTCCCCTATGTATTAGGAATAGTGGTAGCTACAAAATATTTTTTATATTTTTCAAAAATGTAGAGTATTGTTTTTCATATTGCAGTTATTTGAATAACTGAGACAACCATGACTAAGTAGTCCAAAGTATTAGTCAGAATCCTCTGGTTTCTGTTTCAACATGTGAGATAAAATGACTCATTAGATCCCAGTAAAATGCTTGGATATGTTATTTTGCTAATTCCTCTAAGAATAATAAGCTTATTCATGTAAGAGTTTTTACATATAAATCAGTAAGAAGGCACAGACCTTCAGAGGAAGAACCAGGTAAGTTTAGTATCTTAGCTGTGGCTTGTACCTGAGCAAACAGGAGAAGCTCTGCATGTTCAAGTGGACAAGTGTCTGTATGTATACAAAATCAAAACTACCAAAAGAGGCCAATTTTCCAAAGAAAATCTACTTTTTACACTGCTTTTCTCCCCAGCAGCTGCGTCTCATATGAACTTACTGGTTTGACTTCAGCTATTTTATTCTATTGCTGAGGTAAATGGAGCCACACGTACCCAAAACTTTCAGCAGAATTAAAAAGGGAAATTAGGAGATCTGTACATCAGGAACAGTCAGGCTCACAACTCAGATTTCATGCACTTAGTGCTGTATTTCATTAAAGAAACCAAGACAAATGAAGCGTGTAAAAGGCACATACAGCTCCAACAGCAAAGCCCAAAGCTGCCTGTACCCTCAGTTAGGCTGACCTGTCTGTCAAATAACACTGCAAACCAGATCACTTAAAGCATTCCAGGTTAAAAATAATCTTAGAAAAAAGCAGAGGTTATTTTTAACCTTCCCCCTCAGTAACCACACTGACGGAGCCAGTCCCCAGGTGGATGGCTCACCCTGTAAGGCAGAAATGGACAGTGGTGCTGAAATGGGAAGGAGCAGAACAACTCCAGCTGGCTTCCCCATCTATCCAAAGTCTCACAGAACTTCTGTTTCCAGAAGTGTAATCTTTGCAAAGTGGCCCCTGTTTTGGATTTGCCCTGCAGCTGGGTAGGTGGTTAATTTTTCCTTCTTTCTCTTTAATCCACAAACACACAGTGTCATCTCCCAGGATTTTTTTTACAATTACAACATACCTGCAAAAAATGGAAAACCAAAACTTAGAAGTCCCCAAACTCCATCACCTGATCTCTTAAAGAGGTAAGGCAGAAATTCTCAGCTGAAGTAAATCCTTAATTGCATTAACATATTTTTAGATTAGGACACACAATTCTGTGAAGTCACCCTTAATTAGAGGAAGGTTTCCTTATGTCAGTCAGATGTGTTGTTATCTCACTGAAACACTCACCTCTTCCTCTCATTCCACATAAGAAGCCACAACGAATCAGGCCTGTTCTCGTGGCTGACTACCCAGTGTGCCAAAACATGTAACTATCCTCCCAAGTGTACACAAGCAGAGAAAATCCAAATCACTTATTCAAGGAAAGTCAATGTTCAATCTTAATAGCTTATTATTTTTTGTCCACCTTCACAGGAAGAATCCATTAATTTAATTAAGACCAGTTTCACACTGACTCATCTATTTCTTCAAAACAAGGCAGGGGCTTTTGTAGGAATCTCATGGGATACTGAAATTTCCCACCAAAGAGGCACAGAACATGGGTTTAAAATAAAACAGTTTGGATGAAGTGCAGCTAAAAGTGATCTTCAGCCCCCAACATCCTGCAAAGCAGTGGAACAGCCATTGAGTGCTTAACAATAGCTTTTGCAGTGCCAAGTGCATCAACAGAGCAATGGTTTCCTACCCAAGTCCAGGCACTTGGCTCCTTTCAAGACTTCAGGAAATTCTCCAGTATCTGGCTGTCGTTGAGCAGCTCAGCTGCAGGTGGAATAGCTCCCCATTAGCCTGCTTGATGCAAATGACACACCTCCATTCCACACAGTGCCAGAGTCACTGAACCCCCTGTGCCCAAGGGATTGATTTGTTTCACAGCTCATTACTGCAAGATGCAGCAATTAATTTCTTCAGCAGAGAGCAAGGGAGCTCCTGTTTCAGCATAGCCACAGAATCACCATCAGCACTATCACCACCTGGACCCAACACCCTCCTGCCTGTGTGGGTCAGGAGCCCCTGAATGAGTGATCAGTGGGCAGCCCTGAACAAATCCACCCTCGTGCCCCAAATGTGACCAGGACAAACCTTGGCACACACTGCCTGCACCTGAGCATGTGCCAGTGGAAGCTTGGCTTCCCAAGCAGTTTTGACTCCCTGGCATCAGCACAGGTGTGCCACAGGGTGGCCACTGGCTACAATTCCTGCTTCCAGATGAGGTCTGACAAAGGAGTGATCAGGCTGTACTAGGGGTGAATTTAGGTCTGCAGGAATCAAAGGATAAAATCCAAGTGTAAGCTGCCCTCTGACCGGGCTGTGGAGCTTCCATTGCAGGGGGAATAATAGAAATGAGGTAATGGCTGTGGATGCTCTTGAAGAGGAAAAACCTCTTGCATTTACTTCTCTGAAATAGTTTGTACAACAGTTGGATTTGGCTCAAAACCAGCTCCCAGTCAAGCCTGCTGTTCCCTGAACTCTTGCTCCCAGTGAGGCTTCAAGTTCAGAACTGGATTTGCTCTGGAAGTCTTCACTTCACTATGGTTTTAGGATGTCCTGCAGGACAGGACTATCACAAATGATAACAGTCTAATTGTTGGAATACACACTGCATTCAACTTGGGTTACTCAGGGTTATGGAAGATTTCCAGCACTGTATGGAAATCCACATTTGAAACTACCATTGTCACTCTTTTCAGTCCAGTTTGTTAAGGTGGACTGCAAAGCAATCTGTTTGCTCTCACCCCAGTGAAAATGAAAGCGTTTGATGAAATGAGACATGGGAAGATCCCAGACCCTGCCTGAGAGGGAGTTCTACTCATCCTGAGGGACAGATGGAGAAATATGAGAGTTTCTGCTGTCTGATTCTAATATTGGGCTGCTGGCTGCCTGGGAAGAGCTGCAGAATTCACTGACAGACCACCAGGCATCCCTTGTTGTCTGCTAATTAAAAACCCAGTGTCACACCATGCTGCTTTGGAGAGCCAGTACCTTCCCCAACAGCTGATCACTTTCTGTATTCCATGAAAAAGAAAAAGATATGTCTGTCTCAATACTGACATGCACAGTCTTAGTTTAGATTAATTTCAGTGTGGTACTTGACCTCTGTTTTCTTGAGGCGGCTTTTTCTTGCCAGTGAGAAATTTGCACTAAAGGAAGAAAACATCCCCAGCTAAAGCCTCATTCTTATATTCTTCTTCAAGTGGTATAAATCAGAAGTCATTCTGTAAAGTCAGTGGAAAATCACTTGATTAAACTGAAATAACAGTCTTCTACTACCTTCCTATAGCACATTTAAGCAGGAATTACTGCTTATCTGGTGCATTTTGTGCTGTATAGGAAAATGTTATGGTCTTGAAAGGTTTTGCACACTGTCAGTAAGAAACACAGGCATGGCTAGGCAGGAGTTTTCAAAGTAATTATAGATACTGGCTTCCTTGAGAATAGAAACCTGAGGAAACTGATGTGTGAAGGACAACTCAGTTATGCCAATACAGCCAAATGAATAACAAAACTTACAAAAAAACCCCCAACATCCTCAATTCCTGAGGCTTTTGTTCAGGCAAAAATTCCACTGACCTAGGAAACATCTAAAATTATGCACTGCAGTGCCAATCAAGAGAACCTGTAGCAAAGAGAACTAAAGAATGACAGTCCCTGGCTGAGCTGGGGAGCATTACACTCACTCACACACTGTAATTGTCTGTATGAAGAGAAAACACTAACCCATATTCATCTGAGCAGAGTCAATTACTGCAGAGCAGCCATCTAACCTTTTCTCCTGGTTCTGTAGGTTTTATTTTGTTTCCTATGATATAATGTGGGCCAGTCAAATCCTAGAATCAGAGAAAGAACTACCTCTATTTTGCTATGTTTCAGTAAAAGCAGAAGTAGATCCAATGTAACAGAAAAATCATATTAATATCAGTTTCCAAACACCTGAAAGTTTCAAATAAAAACAGCTTGAGCTAACGTAATTTGCTAAATCTTATTTAAGTACAGAATGTTTTGTCATCAGATATATTTAACCTCAGACAAAAGAATACAGCTGCCTCAGAATTAGGCAGAAGTGAATAGATGCATGTGAAGACTCTATTTAATAAGATTAATTCATAATTAGAATGAAGCCTAGGGGGACAAAACAACAAACAAACCACAGTCTAGCAAAGAAAACTATTAAATTTTTTTTCCTGGTTTACAAAAAAAGGATTAATTTCCTTGGAATGTAAACCAGAAAAAGCCACTGAACAAATGAAAAATCTGCAGCCCTGAATTTGCTAGGGTTCCCTGAAACGTTGCTCTAAGTTGCAGCATTGTGATAAATGTTGCTGTGCACCAGCCTACCCAGAAGGCTTTTCTGCTCTCCTCACATGAGCAGCTTCTCTCGGTCCTTCTCTCTCCGTGGCAGCAGTAGCTTGCACCAAAAGGAAACTCTATTAAAGAGAATAAAAGCACACGGTGTTAAGTTGGTTACATATTCAGTAAATGAAGCGACATAGTTACAAAGAGGAGGAAAAAACGCAGCAGCAGAACACAAAGCTGCTGTGTTCCAGAAACCAGCTCAAGAAAGAAAGTGCTATTTGTGAAGGAGCAGCTCTTTGAAATTTCACAGCCTGATTCAGAGCCTTTGGTGCCAGAGAAGTCCTGCCTCACTGAACTTTAGATCAAGCCCTTCTAAGTCGTTTACATTGTTGCACTTAACATTAAAGAATGACGTATTTTCCCTAAAGGTTAATCCCATTAGGGAGTATTTTTAGTTACAGATAGCAAAGTTTCCCTAAAAGGAAGCATTTGACAAGTTGTAAAAAAGTACTGCAATAGAAGTTTCATCTTTGGGCACATGTATCTATCTGGCAGCTCATTACATGCCATATCTACTTATCTGAGGAAAGAATAAACTTTGTTAAGTTTTATGGAACTCAAAACATCTGAAAGTTTTTGTAATTAAAACTGAAACATGGTACTACGTAGCCCTTCAGCTCCATAAATAAACTTTTAAGATCAAGTGAGAGAATTAGTGAATATATAATAAAGAAAATTGGACATAAAGAACTGTGACCAGCATTAAAGGAAGTTTTTTATTGAAAGTCCATCATATTCCCCTTTTATTTTCTACCCTCATGCTATTCATTCTGCAGAATACCAGTAGCTGTCCAAAGCAGGCATCAAGTTGGGATCAACCACTGATTCAATTTCTGATACACATAACTGCTCTCTGGGTAAATGGGTAGCTCACCAGGTACCTCCAACAAATTAACATGTTTTGAAAAGGAATTCTTGTGTTTTCTGTTCCATGCACATCCACCCGTGCAATACAGCAAAAGCACTCACAGTCCCACAGTGCCTCGTTCTTGCTCACACAGGTTGATGCATGTGCACATTTGGCTTTATTCTATGTGGCTGACATGACTCCAAGGACTTCTTAGGAAAGACTTGCATACGGTGGGAAAAAAAAAAAAATCAGCCCAGATGATGATTCACTGGGTGTGGATTGTTTTCATTAGGAAAGAACAAAACCCTGAAGGCAAAGAATCCTGTTTTAAAAGAAGGTTTCCACACTGAATGCAGACTCCTGCCTGGATCTGGCAGGCATCCTGCTGGCAGGGGCAGGGGTCCTGCACCTAGCAACGATACCAGCCAGCGACAGCAACAGCGCCTGGGCACTTTATTTCCCCAGCAAAACAGAAGGGAGGATTTGAGGGGGTAAAGCCTCTCTCAGCTATGCCTTGCCAAGCACATGAGAGAGGGCAGCCCAAAATCAAGCACAAACCAGGTCCCTGTTTTAGAGTTATTTAACTGACACTAATGACCAAAAAGTGACACAGCCTTATAAAGCCTGGCAGACTTAGGCACACCTAGGAGGCAGATGTCAGCAGAGCATGTGTGCTGGTCTGCTGCCTTTAACTGAGTGGTTTTACATTCTGACACAAGCAGAGTGTTTGACTCTGTAAGAGTAATACTTCAATAAAAATTTGAGGATTTGTCTTCTAGTTCAGTCCTATAAGAACCAAGATTACAAGAACCATTGGTCATAGGCCCAAAACTTCCCCCAGTCACTTGCAAAGGCCTCAAAGCTACAACTCAAACAAGTTATTTTGGCTGGAAATCACAACAAAGGCAGCAGCCTCCTTTCCTGTCCTGCTTTCCCAGCAGCGCAGGCTTTGCCAGATTCCTGCCCTTGTTTCTACCAGATGAAGAGTGTTGCTTGCTTGAGTGCTTGCTGAAATCTCAATCACATTTTCCTTAAGAAAAGCAGGCTTTGGCCCAGCAAGCCTGGTGAACTGTTCCCAGCTAGCCCAGGCTGTCTGCCCTTCCATCCTGATGTTTCCAGCTTCCTTGCAGCTTCCTCCCCTTCTCCTGGCTGCTGCAGTGCCAGCTTCTGCTTTTGTGCAGGACTCGGTTCCCCATTGTTCCGCCAACTCCCTGAGAGGGGAAAACTTTTTCCATATATGCTGATAGTCAGAGATTTGGTTCCTGTATTCCCATTTAAAAATATACTGCTGAAAGTTCAGCTGTTTCCATTATAGTTATTACTTGTCACTTCCTGCCCCTTCTGGTCTTGGATTTAACCATCAAACTTCAGCCAACACTATACTGCCAAGTCTTGACTTTAAAGGAAGAGGCTTACCTACACTTGGGGATTAATAGCTGCCTATGTAATTCTGACTTGGAAAATTAATCAGATTATTAAAACTCACTTGTCGTTGCTAGAAGTATAAAACTAAAACTCAAGAAACAACCCTTTTTCCCCCACTATTATTTTCCTGCAGGTGATGGGAGAAATTATTTTGAAGCTAGCCTATTTAATAAAATCCAATCACTTACTATATTATCTTGAAGAAGTAATGCTTAGGAAGATATTATTAATGGAGTTAATGTCAGATTAAGTTTTCAGAAGCAGTTGCCTCAACCTGATGAGTCAGTCATTAGGCATCTGAAATGGCAACATGCCTAGAAAGGCAATTTGACATTTAAAGTGACATTAACCCACAGGTTATCATGGGTTGGAAATTTCTCCTGCTAAATGAAAGGACTGGAAATGGAACTAATGCATCAAAGTTCAGACAATCAGCCCTTTCGTAACAAACTCAGATAAACATCTCACATGAAAACAAATGAATTGGGAGTGGAGGGAGAAGGTAGGAAGCATTTTCCACTTTCCTCATCATACAGCTGGGAAAAAAAAATTAAAAAAAAAAAAAAAAAAAGCCCTTCTGCATTTCACTTTTTCCTGGCACAGTTATAACCAGAGACCTAAAGAGATCCACTTCAAACTCTTTTCCCATGTTTTTCTTCCACTAGGAACTGGTGTTCCTTCACGCAGTCCCGGCTGGTCACATACATAGAAGCTTGCATGAAGGAGAAGTACATTGTCAACTCCCAACAGCCCTGTCCAAATGGAGCCCCAGACTGCCAGAAGATCATGTAAGTGTCCTAAATAAAACCAGTGATGAAAACTAAGTATCTCAAGGATGTTTTAAACAGTATTGAAGCATCAGCATTATTTCTAGGGGAGTTTAAAACAAATTTGTATCTTCCTTGGTATCAGGGACATTTTGGAATATTTGTTTAATAATGAAACTCTCTCTTCACCTCATCAGAATACTACAGAAGTTCAGGATCAGTCCAAACTTGATTGCCAAGGACTCTATTACAATAAATCTAATGCCCAGACCCTTCCTCCCCAGGTACAGGACAGCTCTGAAGCCAGTCTACCAAGTGAAACAGAAGGTTTTGAAGTCTTTGCAGTGGAAATGCTGCCCTGGATTTATTGGCAAGGACTGTGAACAGCGTGGTAAGCAAAGCTGGAGAACAAGTATAGGAATGAATGACTGAATACCAGACACAATGGCAAGAAATGTTTTTCTCCCTTTTTTTAATGAAATTAACGCCTTGGTTTTTTCAGTCTATGTTCCAAATCACCAATACTTAGAGACAAGAGCAGTTGTAATTATCTGTAATTAGTAGTTAAATAGCATTAGTTACTTATTCTTCTGTTTATAGCACCTTTACACATGGAGAAAGGTATTCATTTGCTGGGAAGCCTGTCAGATGTCCATCTAGACAAGTCCATCTAGGAATGCCTAATTCCAGGTAGGAACTGGCAACATCAGAAAGCAGCACTAGTATGTGAAATGCCTCTATAGCCAGTTCACAGGATGAAATCATCTGGATCAGGAAATGACAAGGTATCCAAGTTCAGAGGAGAGGGCAGTGTTCACTCTGCAGTCTGCATTGCTCCTCCTCTCTGCTTACCCTGGCTGCAAAGGCACTGGCTCCTCGAGCAGGGAGCAGCTCTACAGCACAGGCAGGAGCAGTGCCCAGACTGTTACTCCCATGAATACTCCAGGAACAGCCTGTAGAGTGAACTACTGTAATCCACTGCACTGTTCAATACAACAGTGTGGGCAGCAGGTTCAGGGAGGGGATTCTGCCCCCTGCTCTGCCCTCCTGAGACTCCACCTGGAGTCCTGCATCCAGCTCTGGGGTCCCCAAATTAAGGACATGGACCTGCTGGAATGACTCCAGGAGCACCTCTGCTATGGAGACAGGCTGAGAGAGCTGGGGCTGCTCAGCCTGGGGAAGAAAAGGCTCCAAAGAGACCTCAGAGCACCCTTCAGTACCTAATGGGGCTACAAGAGAGATGGAGAGAGACTTTTCACAAGGGCATGTAGTGAGGACAAGGGGAAACGGCTTCAAACTGAAATAGGGCAGGTTTAGATTGGATATCAGGAAGAAATACTTTACTGTGAGGGTAGTGAGGCACTGGAACAGGTCTCCCAGAGAAGCTGTGGATGCTCCATCTTTGTAAGTGTTCAAGGCCAATTTGGATGGGTCTCTGAGCAGCCTGGTCTGGTGGGAGATTTCCTGCCATGGTGACGGGGTGGGAACTATATGGTTTTTAAGGTCCCTTCCAACCCAAACCATTCTATGATTGTGTGATCTGTGCAGCTGCTAATAAACAGAGAGGGGAGACAGTGTGGTTTAAAAATGGCATTGGTAGGACTTAGCAAATAATACTTGAAAAGCAGAAATTAAATGAATTTAAGAATTTGAAGGGAATTAAGGGAATTTAAATGGATAAAAGGCAATTCTCTCTGCCAATCAAGGCAACCATAACAAAGAAAATAAACATATGTGCGAAATTTTTTCTACAATCTATGCCTAATTCACCTACCCACAGATAAAAATCTCTGTAGATTTAGCTTTTCTTCACAGATAGCTTTCATTTGTAGGTTGATCCCCAGGTGATGAACTTCACTCATAATGTTGGAAAGATTTCCAAATGCACTGCAACAATTTTAGTCTCTCTTTTGTTACACTCATTGACCAAAAACAGCTCCTCTATCAATATCTCCTTGTTTGTACAGCATCATTCACTGTTGGTGCCACCAGAATGTTCAGGTAACTGTGGAACGAGGAAGAGGAATTTTCAGATCTCTAGATGGGACTCCCAGAAAAGAAAAATGCCCCACCTATTTGTAATAGACTAATTTCTTATGAACAATAACTTGGCATGAGTTAAAAATCCCCATGCTACTGCATAGCACTGCCATGTATGTAATGTTGTTTGCCAGTGCAAGGAAAGTAAATTCTCCAGAGAAGGTGTTCTTTCTCCAGGAAGCCTGTCTTCACACAACACATGAAATTCCTCTGTGTGGCCTTGCTAAACTGTAGTAGTTTCTGCATCTAAAACATTTTCACAACTGTATCACATCTCAATTGCAGATCCTAATTTTACTCTGGTGCCAGGAACTGAAACTGAAGGACAAGAAGAAGAGTTCTCAAACCACAGTAAGTGCTTGAAGTTATTTTGCTTGTCATCCTTTTACCTCTCAGTCACTGACCAGGAAAGAAAAAAAAAAGNCAATTTTAACCTGATAAGCTATGGACAATCTCTCTAGTGAAAGTATTATCTGGGAAAGTTTTGAAATTATACATTTACTGACATAAATGAGGGCTTTAACACTATGTGAATGCTCACCACAAAGCATCCCAAAATTGCAAGCTGTGTGGTCATCAGTGAACACCAGCTGGTGCAGAGCCTTACACCTTTCAGTGGCATGGATGTCAACCCCTTGCTCTGCCAGGTTGGTTCACAGGACAGCACACCACATATCCAGTAGTCTACCAGAAAAACAATCCACTGAAAATGCTATTTTAGAACTGCCCCCCAGTAGCTCTGAGATTACTGTTACAAGGTACAAGGTATCTCAGGCACTCCACCCTACCACTCTAAGTAGCAAGAAGAACCCTCCCTTACCACCTGGGAAATAGTGTGGCTTGCAGTGCTATCAAGTGTCTTCCAGCAATTAGCCTCAGGGTAGTATTGCACACTTCAAAATCTACAGCTCAAATTCACAAGTATTTATTTAGAAAAACATCAGTTAAAGGGCCCCTTCATGAGACAGCTCTGACACTTCCACACTGTGCTCCAGATTCCTCAGTGGAATGTCTCAATTGCTCTTTCATCCCCTCCGTTTATTCTAGGTTGTTAAGCATTGCCATCCTTTCAGTCAATGGCTTGAAAAGAGTTAGTATTCCAAAACATTTTGATGGCATGGGGAGATTTTAAATTAAGAGCATTTTATTGCCATCACGGCTGTTGTAGCTGGAGTTCTCTGCAAGTACTTCAATATATTAAGTTTTCACTGGAGTGAAAAAAATCCTTGCAGATAAACTGCAATCTAAGGTGCCAGAAACCAACAGATCCCCTAAATGTCACTGCAAAATTTTCAGAGTGAAAACCAGACAGGTGTTCTCATAGGTCTTGCATGAATACCTGTCACCTGGTTGCTGCACCCCATTGCATGACTTTGTTTTTCTAATCTTGTGACTAGTGTCAACATCAGTGGATTCAAGAGAATTGTTCGAAGTCATTCAGAATCATGAGGCTTTACTGGATGATCTTCAAAGTGATATTCATCAAGCAGCCAGCACCTTAGGTGACTTACAGAGACTATTTGAAAACAACGGTACAAGCATGGTGTTAGAAGTGAACGAGAGCAATGCAGGTGAGAGGTCTCATGGAGAATTATCAGCCCATGACAGGCCCTGTGAAAACACAGATCAGAAAGAAAACGTGAAAGCAAAAATATCCTGATGTTCCTTGGTCTGCTGGTTGCTTCTAAAGAGAGAAAAAAATGAGTGCAATCCCAATGTAAATGAATGAACTGAAGAGTAACTTGAAATGGGAAATGAGAGGAAAGGCAGAGCTCAGAATATTCCTTAATTACAGAATAAAGAGCTTGCTTACAAATTTAAAATTTGTTAACCTTACTATTCTGTTTCTGTGGCTTCTTCTCTTCTGTAAGGATGCAGATTTTAGATTGGTTCTTTTCCCATACTCATGCTATATACTCTGATGTGTGGAATAGCAACCTGGTGTTACATGAAAAAAAATGGAACATTTGGCTCATCTCTGGAACATTGTTTCTGCCATATACAGGAGTGGGAAAAAAAGAACTGCTGAATTTAACCTACCATAGTGAGCCACTGGCTTGCAGAAACATTTTCTAAGAATACAGACTATGGTACTCAGTGAACTTCAAGGCACTCAGGTTTGAACTCTAACGTTAGAAACTGAGCCTTAGTATAATTCCCATATAGTCCACATACTTCACAGATTTTTCAAGTTATTTACTCCTGACCTGGAATATTCAGTTAAGATGCTATGTAACTTTGTGGAATTGAAAGCATGAGAAAAAGAACATTACAACACAGTCAAAAAAGGAGGAGTCCATCAACTAAGAACTGTTGGGAAAATGGACAGTTATGGCCACTGGCAAAACTGCCTGTCCGGAGTTTCAAAGGGCACTGTTTTAAAGACATAAATGGGGAAGTCAATACATATCCAAATTACTTTCTGCACACTCAAAGACATCATGTGCTTTATAGTAACCTTGATTTAACACTGGGCTATTTTTGCAATTGTTGACATTTATCATGAGGTCAGATTCTCAGGAGTAAGATGGCAACTACTATAGAAAAAATGCACACTTGAGTTACTCTGGCTAGATTGTGTTCCAAAAGCAGAATTTAAATTTAATTTTTTTTTTGTTTGTTTCAACTGTATTAACAGATCATCAGGAAAGGCTTCTGCAGCAAGTTTTGTTTCCTCATGTGGAGAATTTTCTAAGGAGACATTTTAACCCAATGTGGGCAAGCTTCAACAGAAGTTTACAGAACCTCTCCAACATAGTAAGAAACCTGTCCCATGATGTGGAAGCCAACAAGAAAAGCATAGAAAGATTCCAAGAGAGCACTGTGCCCAAGAAGGAATTCCAGGAGCTGGGAAGTAAATTTGAATCAAAAGTCCAAGAAAACACAGTGAAAGTTGATCAGGTGAAAAGAGATATAGAGAACCAAGTGCACATGCAGCAGGCTAATATTCACTACAATCTCAGCATGATCAAGGCAGATACTGACACAAAACTCAAGAAGCTTCATAAGGTACAGCACTCCAATTTCTTAGCTTTGAACAACAGCATAGCAAACATGAAACAAGAGCAAAACCTTCTTGAAAATAAATTGGAGGCTTTGAAAAAAAATTTAACAGAACTCTCTTTACACCATGGTCCCAAAGATGAAAACAGCCAATTAACCATCAAACAAATGAATGAAATTCTGTCAGGGCATGCCAAGCAGCTTAAAGAACTTTACATGGAGTCAGATGTGGCCTTTCAGAATATTGCAGTTTTAGAGAGGTGGTTTAAGGAGTTAAAGAAAAACATCTCAAAGTATAGGCCAGAGGATCTCACAATAACTTTAGCTGAGAAATCAGTTATCATGGAAGAAAACAATGCAGCAATGGAAAGGCAGATATCAGAGCTCAACTACACTCTCTCAAACCTTCAGGAGAACTATTCAGACCTGTTGCGGTACATGGAGGAATGCAATTGCCAGAGAATATCTTCTGACACTGATGTACTGGAGGAAGATCCCAGGAACAGCACTTATTCCCTTGAAGATACCCAGTCAAAGGATATGAAGCACTTAGAGTCAGTTTTCAGAGATCTCTTCAAGAGTGAAATTGAAGAGCTCTCCTCAGCTATTCCATCCATCCATCTGTCTCTCAACCTCCGCCAAGAAGAGAACAGGCAGCTTCAGTCACAGGTTACGGCTTTTTCGGAAGACATAGGCTTGCTGAAGAAGAAAGATGAAGAAATTCACCGACACATCAAGTATCTAAACAGTTCTTTTAGCTCTCTTTTGAAAGATGCAATGCGGCACGAAGAAGCACTGGAGGCTTTACTGAGACATGAATTTCTGGATGTCTTTTTTGAAGATGATTTTAGTAGCCTAATACCATCAGTATTTCAGCTGCAAGAATCTGTCAGACACTTCTCAGATAAACTGCAAGAACAAAATGTGACTTTAGAATCTCTTACGAGGAGATTTCATCCCCTGGAGAGAGGTCACCAGAATAATCATGATGCTCACATGCCTCCTAAGCACCCCAAGGAGGAAACACAAACCTCCTCTACTCTACATGAAGTCAGCAGTCAACGCAGCATCATGGAACACATGGAACCTAACTATGAAGCTGCCAAAGACTACTCCTCAGATAGCTCAGCTTATAATGATATCATGACTCTGAAGAATGATATCAAACACCTGAGCCTGGCAATCAAGAGGCAGGAATCCAGAGGTGACATGAGTCTCTGCTGCAATCATACAATAACAAATGCAATTGAGCCACTCAATGTTTCTGTAGAAACTCTCTCTGCAGATTTAGCAAACATCAAGCAGAATCTGCAGGAACATCTGTTGACTTTTAAAAAGCTATTTGGAAATAATGAACAATTAGGTGCCTCAAATATAACTCTGGATGTTACAAAGATTCAGTCAATGCTGAACAGAAAAGGAAGAAGGCAACAGAAAGGTCAAGAGAAGCAAAGAGACAAGAAAAGGCCTGAGAAGCACAGAGAAAATACACCAACAATAAGTGGGAGAAATACGGTGAAGACAGAACTAGTGGAAAAAGGTGTGTTCTTTTCATTTACTTCCTCATGTGCAGGTCCAGCTTCTTTCTGGGCCCTGCTGCAAGTTGCACACACAGAGCATATTAGTTATGAGAACTGTCAGGTATCTTGTGGTATGCTGGAAGGAGAAATTTGACATTACTTACATCCTCCCCTCCACCAAAAAAAGCAGTTTGAGTGAGAACCAAGTTGATATTCTGCCATATTTTGCTAAAGGCCAATAAAATTACACCCGTTCTAGTTGCTAGGAAATTGGCTTTGAACTAATTCAACTTCAGGTGTTTAGAAGACAAATGTTTGTAGATGCTCACATTAATGCAGTAGCAGTTTTCTCTTTGGAGGCTGATGTGGAATGCTTCTGTTTCCCTGTTACTTTGTTCCTTGGCTCTGGAAGGAGCGTACTCAAAGCACCAAATCCTTCCCAAGGCAGACAGATGCATTAAATGAACTGCTGTAATTTGCACAAGTGGAACAGGCAGGAGTGACCAGAGCACACTCTCTGTTTTACAGCTAAGCTTCAGAGACAAGTTTTCAGCTTATACTTCACCGGGACTGGCCAGTTCCCTTTCCCTCCCAACATGTGACCATAAGCACCTGGCAATTACAACCACCACAGCTTTAACATTGGCTTTTATGATTGCAGCCCTTGCTATGGACAAATAACAGAGAGCAAAAATCAGCCCCTTTAGGCATCTATGCTTCAAAATCATAGTTAAGACTGAATAAGAAGAGAACATGTTCTTAACTAATTTATTTTTAGGACAGTAAAAGAGAGCTGTATCTTTTCCCCCTGGGTTGTCCCAGTGTTAGTCTCTTCCAAGAGTTCCAGGGAATCATTTGATCTACTCCAGTGCACATACCCATTTCCAGTGTCTGGCTTTCCAAAGCAGCATACAAAAATCAGGCCTGATAGGGATTCACCTTATTTCCCATCCTGATGACCCTGAGGAGAGAAGAGCGCTCACTCACTGTGCTAAAATCCTGTTCCTCTTTCTTTTTCAGATTCATTGGTGGCATTCCATGTGGGATTCTCAGAAAGAAAAGATAAAGAAAAAACTGTGAGGTTCAATGAAACATACCTCAATTATGGGAACAGCTATTTCTCTGAGCATGGCCACTTTAAAGCACCACACAAAGGTGTCTACCTGTTTGTCATCTCTGTGGAGTTCAGCTCAGGACCAGCACTGGGGCAACTCTCCTTCAGCCGTGGGTACAAAAGAACTCTCTCCAGCAGCCAGAGGAAAACCCCACATGGAAACACCATGACTACTTTTGCAATGGCAGAAATGGAGAAGGGGGAGACAGTGTGCTTTGAATTGCTGCACGGCTCTGTAGTGAAACGAAGCCCACCTGGGACAACTATGGGTGGATTCCTAATATCTAAAACTTGAATAGTGACATTTATGTTTTATTAATCTCTTTCCATGGATGCATTCACTACTGCTTCATCTGTGATGTATTCAATGCTACTGCATGTGTTTAAACATAGCACTACCCTAGGTTTGTCTTCATGCTTCTTTTCTGGAAGTGTTTGGCTTTTGATTAGTTGCTTATGAGCAGCAATGGGATTTTCTTTCAAGTGAAAAGCTAATGGTTTGGACTCAAAATGTATCAGCACACATATTTCCAAATCTTTCCAATGTGAGAACTGCACAGAAATGTTTTGTGGGACTTTCTTCACTTTCTACACAATTTTCTTCTTTCCCTTGGCAAAAGAATATCCTCCCATGGCAAATACTCCCATCAGTGGCAAGGAAAAGATTTTAGGTAGGACTGCACACTCTCATATTATGTGGATGCTACCTTAAACCCCAGAAGCCATAGCAATTTTACCTTTTGGTACTCTGGGGACCACAGACTATCTTGGAAATGTCTGCAACTCACTCCAATGTTTCAGTCTGTGCACAACAGGAACAGTAGAAGAGATCCATCAACTGCAATAAAATTCATTCTATTGCCAGTATTTGCAAGGCAGGGTCTTGTAAATGGCCCTGTCTTTGTTTCTGGGCTTGTGATGTATTTCAGTTACACTGGGAAAGTTTAAAGCATTGTTAAGATGCATTACATTTACCTTTAGGCATTAGGAAAATGTCAACAGTATTTTAAAAGTATTGGTGAAAATGCAGTTTCTTTCTAAAGTTAATCCTGCAGATTATAATGAATTCAGCCCAGAGTTCAGCATCTAGTAAATATTTTAAAATCAAGCAAGCAAAACTAAAACCAAAAGGCAAGCTTGTTGGTCTGTTGTCACTGCTGAATATTAATTTGTAATCAGCGTAAACCAAAGAGTAGAATTTTTGAAATGTGGAGGGGTTTCTTTGAATTTCCAAAACTTCAAGGTGACCATGCCTGGTCATGTCTTAAACTTTTCTTCTGTCAAATAAAACTTCCCAAAGATTTTCACTTTAAAAAAGTTCAAGTATTGTGGTATTTTTGTCTATCCCTACAAAGCAATATTAAAACAATTAAATTTGCCAAAATGAAATGCACTTTGAAATTTCCAGTATTTTTGATGAAGATATAAATTCTGATTATGTAAACTGTGCCCTTTTAAGGCAGCATTTTTTAACAAATCTATTCTGCTGTTAAGAATTTTCTCCCCACCTACCTGTATTCTAAGCAATGCTAAATTCTCATTGTTAAAAACCCCCAACACATTGGTACCAACACACATTGCACTTAAGGCAACAGTTTGACAAGCAGACAATACACATCTTTTGCAATAAAGCTACAAAGTAGTTTCAGCTGCTGACTTACTGGGAAGATTGTTTTTTCCATCCTGAAAAATCCAAGAAAACTAACACCTAAAAGTGCTTCTTATCTCCTCCTGGCCAATGCTGATTTCCAGAGGAGATGACCAGGCCAGGTATCTCTGTTTTTCTAGCATGAAGCCATGGCTTACACTGCTCTGCTGCAGGCAGAACAAAGTGTCTGCAAGCTCAGTATCATTCTCTGTTCCACTTTTGCTCAAAATATCAGAGGGAAGGAAGAGAAGAATAAAATTGAAGAGGTGAAATAATGAAAACCATCAAATTGTAAGATGAGGTTCTTTCAGCACAAATTTACCTGGGGTTACTGGGATGGGTTTTTACCAGTGTCCTCCCAATTCCTGACTTTTGTGGTAGCAGCATTCTGCAGATCCAGGCCAAGTATGCTGCCTAGGTCAGGGTGGTTCAAGGAACACCTCATCTTCAGTGCACAGCAATTCTGCAGCTACCAGCCAAGTTCCACAAATAAACACAGTTGGGGAATACACATATGTTACATATGGGGGATATGATAGGCATATAAACACTTTGTTTTTAAAGCTTTGACAGAAAGCTTCAACTGGAATGAAAACCATACAGCTACTTGGAAAAGGACACAGGGAGATGGTAGAGAGCACTGCAGTTTATCCAGTCAGGACTGGTACAGGTTTGGTGTCCTTCCTTGTGCTTACCAGAGTTTACTTTTGCTGAAGAATACACCAGACAAGTTCAAACAACATTGACTACAGAGTGAACAAAATGTTAATTTAAAGACATTTTCGTATTTTAAAGACATCTTCTAATATGTGCTTAAGTTTGCCACCTGCATATACAATGAAGACACACTTGACTGGGAAGACTAATTTTTAGAATATGAAGCAAAAAATTTATGAAAGACAATGGGCTAAAACACTCTGCTGGCTGTATAAGCCAGGAAGACTGACTTCCTTCTGAAGCAAGAAGAGAAAGATGATTAATCTACTGGGCTGTGGTTGTGTTTGTTCAAAGCAATAAACCAGCTTTTTCATAAGCCTCCATCTAAAACCACTCCTACATTTTTTTAGCAGGATGGTTGTTTTGGCTTTTTTATAAGGTTAACACAGCCACATCACTATGACTTGCATTTTTTGGCAAACTAGAGGAATCAATTTAATGAAGATAATTTAAAACACAGCTATTGGCTGGCTCAGTGGATTTAGGAGAATTTTCAAACATGAAAAATAACCTGAAGCTGACCATAGGCACCAGGAAGAGCAGTCTGTAAGAGCTTCAGTTTCCCTCGCAGTAGACTGACTAGACTAACATGCCTGATGGACAGACAGCAATAGGCACAGAAACATGTGCAGATAAATGTATTGTCAATCTGACACTCATATTTAAAAATAAAAGCTCCCAACAGCTTTTACTACTTCCCAGAAACCTGCCAGAAAACATCACCACTGCTTCAAGTTTCTGTATTTCCAGATCAAACCACTAAGCTTTATACTTAAGGTAGAAAGCTGTACATCTTAGTGCCTTCAGGGAATTATTTTATTACTGAAACTTCTGCTGCTTTATGAATATCAGTATCTTATGGTACATTTTAAAACTGAAGTCTCCTAATGTTTTTCTCTTTTCCATTAATTAGACAATCTCCTTACTATACTCCAAATCCAAGTACCAATTGTATCGCATATAAACAATTTTACTGTCTATAGATCCAGCAGTGCTTGAATTCTGCAGATAATATCCATGTCAAGCCCGAGTCTGAAGCCCATGGAGGTTTCCTCATGAAGCAGACTCAGGAGGTGGTCAGCCCACAGCAGTGGCCCTTTCCTGGCTCAGATTTACACCTGATATTGATTTACTGCATTAACATCAGTAAGAAAGACCAAAGCGGTGTTTTGGGGAAAGGTGAAGATAAAGCTGCAGAAGGGATTAAGGAAATTAATAGAATTAAATCTGATCCTTTCTGACTTTAGTGATACTTCTGCTATTTATTTACGAGCTTGTGATTCAATTTGCTAAGTACTCTGTTTGCTTTTTGGTACACCCACAAAACATCCATGTGGGCTGTTTACACATTTCACTGGATACAGCTGTTTCACCTCTTACATACTGATACAAGCTCATCAGTAATGCACTTCATATAGGGGTCAAGACCACCCATTTATAGAGAACATTTTGGTATTTATTACTAGCAGGCAGTAGAACTTACTTCCCACGTCTCAGAACGCCCCAAGTTTACAAATCCTTTCTTTAGATCACAGCACCATCCTGTGGCCTTTTCATGAAAGAACACCGGGAGAAAAAACTGCTCATTAAAGCACAGGCATGTGCAAACACTTACCCACAATTTTCATTATGTCCTCCT
>VZTR01030784.1:0-17752 GCA_013400775.1 Chaetops frenatus
ATATATATATATATATAAATCTATTTTATTGTATAAGTGTTTATCATATAATTAATGAAGAAATGGTGAAAACAGATTTTCTCTGCTTCAGCTGACTGCTGTCTAGTTATCTTGGGCTCATCTGATATGTCTTTACTCTGTACAACCTATCAGTGACCCACAATGAAAAATTATGCCACTACCAAAACATTGGAAAAAATAATAAAATCTCTTCAGTAGTACAGTGTGTTGTTTGGGGCTCAGGTAGGGTTATTTTTCCCTTAGTACCTTGTGTAGGGTTGTGGTTCAGATTTTTGCTGGAAATAGTGTTTGGGTAGGGATGTGTTTGTTATTGCTGAGCAGAGCTTACACAGAGCCAAGGCCTTTCCTGCCTCTCACCCCACCCCAGCAGAGAGGAGATTGAGGGGCACAAGGAGTTGGGAGGGGGCACAGCCAGGACAGGGGATCCCAGCTGACCCAAGGGATGTCCCAGCCCATTTGGCCTTGTGCTGAGCAAGGAG
The DNA here is from genome assembly GCA_013400775.1 of Chaetops frenatus. Taxonomy (NCBI): domain Eukaryota; kingdom Metazoa; phylum Chordata; class Aves; order Passeriformes; family Picathartidae; genus Chaetops; species Chaetops frenatus. Next base: position 501 of record VZTR01030784.1, read on the forward strand.
AACTGGGGGAAGGAAGAAAGGGGATGTTCAGAGTGATGGGGACTCCCCAAGTCACTGTGATGTGGGATGGAGTTCTGCTTCCCTGGGGATGGCTGAGCACTGCCTGCCCGTGGGAAGGGGGCAATGAATTCCTTGCTTTGCTTTGCTTTGCTTTGCTTTGCTTTGCTTTGCTTTGCTTTGCTGTGTGCATGGCTTTGGCTTTCCCTATTGAACTCTATCTCAATCCACGATTTTTCTCACTTTGCCAGTTCTCTCTCCCATCCCAGCATGGTGGGAATGAGTGAGTGGATGCCTGGCCCTCAGCACTGCCAGCTGGGGTTAAACCTTGGCACATGGAAAGACCTGAAGTGTTTGTCCTGCTCTCCAAACGCTGTAACACTGCCCACAGCTCTCCAGTTCACATGAATCACCAAGGTCTCAGCACTCTGCTCTTGCTTGTAGCTGACCCCAGGCATATCCTGGCAGCTGCAAGAAGTTGAAGTAATCTGCTTCAAGCAGTGCACAGAAATGACTTTTAAAAACCTTTGCTGAAGAGATGAACTATGCAATGAAGAAAGGGAATGAAGATTAATGCACTATATGTATTAAATGACACATACATACATAGACTTATATTGCAATAAATTTAATTTTTTTTTCCCTAGAGTAATCATGCAGTCTTGTTCCCTGGAATCCACAGTAAAGTGAACTAAACAGACTGTAAGGTATAGACCATGAAGTTTAGTTTGGTTAGAGAATATTCCAAAATTCTCTTGCCAATATACTTTTCCCAGGGTTATTCTATTTATATCACTGTGTCTAATACTATCTTGCTGCTTTCTTGATCATTTTTACAGCAGTCTTACAGCTTTCTGTTCTCCCTCATCCTTTCATTAAGATATCTCCAGCAAAATTCTTCCTTTTAGCTGAAAGTTTTCCTATTTGCAAAGATTTGTTTCTTAAGTGGGGGTCTTCTATTGCTTAGGACATCTGATTCTACAAAGGATATTAATGGCTTTTTATATATAACTTAAATACAAAAAATATTGTATACCAGGGCTTGTACCTTTCCATCCTGCTTCAGGGCACTTCAACTCAAACTGTAAATTGTATTCATATTTATTTTTGTTGTTATAAAACACCTTTTTTTACATATATTTGCTGAAATATATTATATTGAAAGTTACAGGACACCCTTAAGTAGCAAGATCATATTTTAAATAGTTAGAAAATTCAAACATTTTCTGATCATTTTATAACATAGGCAGGATTCATCCACATGATGCATGAAATAGGGCTGTGATAAATTGAAGTTACCTGCTAGAAGTAAATAAAATAAAACAAACCAGTTGAATTCTTTTTCCACCCGGTAGATGAGATCCAGCTACAGTTCTCAAGTGCTGGTGGGTTCCCAACAGGTTGTGTTAGAAAGGAGTGTGGCTTGGCTGGCTGAGGCTGCAGGATAAATCTATCCTGGACCAGCAGATTGTGCTGTGTCCAATGAACTGGAACAAGTGTTTGCAGCTCTGGGCCTCCCTTGTAAATCAAGGGAACTCACAGGTTTGTCATCTTTTCTGGTATTTTGACAACCTCTATCTTTTACATTGCCTTATTGTTGAACTTAATCTATGGTTTTTTTTGTGGATTTTTTTTCTTGAGGAATTTTGAAGGAAAAGCCTCACCTCCCTCTTTGTGGCGTGAGCATTTCAAAACATAACAGAAGAGCAGCATCAAAGGTCAATTGTTTGTGTGAGCATGAGAATGAAGCAGCATCTTTGATTTTGGCTGAGTTATTAGTGCACTTACTGCATAGATCTGAGGCCTGGGCCAAGGGTCACCCACGTTGTCAGGAATCACAAATAGCTGCTCTTGAAATCACTCCTGTGCTCTGTTCCAGCATTCTACACCAGGATTTTTTTTATTTTTTTTTTTTTAGAGTACTTAGAGATTTTAAGTTAAGGCTCTATTTTAAATTGCTGTAGCAGAACGCACGATGACTGACTTGATATGTTCTTTATTTTATCTGCTGCATAACTGCCCCTTTCAGCTCAGTGTGCAAGAGGCTGCTGAGGCTCTTTGTACCCCAGGATGAAGAGCACAAGCCCTGGGATGAGACAGAGACTGGCACAGTTCTCTTGGTTTCCTCAGGAAAACTGTTCATCAGCAGAGAAGGTAATTAATCGCACATACCCCACAAAAACAGGTTGCCACCCCTTTCCAGATGGCCAATGCCTGCTATTGAGAAAGAATGGGTGTAGCTGTACACTGTGGGTAAAATCCAAACTCTTTTGAAGCCAAGACTTCAGCTAAAATTAAAATATCAGTAAGAATTTCATATAAAACTCTTCTTTTAAAAAATTCAGCTTTTAAACTATAATTTGTCTTATGTCAATGAACTCCCTGACTTTAATTCAAATTTTGAGTTCTCTTTTAAAGCTTATTTCTGAGATTATTGACATTTGCATGATGAAATATCCTTATTGCAGGCAATTTATCAGTTTGGTTGTTAGTTTCTAAACTCCTACATTTATATTGTCTTCAATAGAATTGAGCATCTGATAAGACTAAGATTATAGATGAGGGAAGCTGCTTATTCTATGGCTCTTTAGCTTTTAAAGCTAAAGCAATACCATCTTTCATCAATTTGGATAGTCTTGAATTAGACTGTAATTTGACTTAATGGAGAAATAACGAGAAACTGAATGGGAGCAGAGGATGCATGTTCATCCTCTGAAATAAAAAGTAAACTGTACAGGAATTAAATAGCAAGGGACACAGAAATTACAGCAGATTCCATTGATGTCTTTTTCTCTAATAAAATGAAATATATTCTGTTCAGCCAATATGCCTGTGGTAATTGGCATCACCAATCATATTTCAAAGCAGCACTATGAATGAGATTTGCCAGAAAAGAATAGTGAATTAAATGACTGCATGTGAGGAGCACAGACAGACTTTCCCCCTCATTTATTCAAGACTGAACGTAATAACCAAGGAAAACTGATATAACTAACCACTTCTGACTTCTGTAAATTGATATGGGATGAAGCTGTCATCTCCTAATCAGATTAAGTCCTTTCTTTAGGCCATTTTTAATCTGAGTTCTACCACGAGGTTTTACTTTAGGGGAAAATAAACTGCTTGGTGTTCAGATACTAAACATTATTGATTTAATAAGATGACCAAAAGATATTCCACTGGTAACCAAACATTTTACTTGTAGTGTGTATACTGTGAGTGCCTTTTCACTTGTCCTTTACAGTATTTTGGATACTGTGAGTAAAATGGGAGCTGATAAATTAGATTGCCTTAAACCTGAATTTAATATTATAGCATGGTTTTTTTTGAATCACTGTGATACAGGAAAGCTTTTAATGTAGTCATTACCATAAAAAGATATGCACATAGACAGAAAGGTAATTTTTATGAGGAACCTTACAAGGAAGCCTCTGATTGTATACACAACTGAAAGAACACCAGGAAACACAGGCAATGCAGTAGCAACACATAGAAACAGTCAAGGATATAGACCAAGCTTTACTGTAGCTGGAAGTTTCACAGAGCTCCACACTGTGCTTCAGGCAAAATTTTAAATTTTTCAGACATCCCAAATTATCAGTAAGAGTTCTCAATTATCATTTATGTTCCAGTGAGTTCATTTACATTCCTGATGCATTGCAGATGTCAGCATTTTTCTGGGTTTACTGCTTCGTACTGCAACTGGAGGCTTAGAGTTTTATATCTCCTTGGTTTTTCAACCTCTATAGCTTATGGTATTACAATCCTCCTTATGCTAACTTAAATCTACCTAATATCCCAATAATGCTTGAATTCTAAAACCTGATTATCCATTCCACTTCTGCAAAGGATGAAATGATGATCCTCTTTTGAGAGGTGATGAAGGAGCAATACCAATAATCCTAGCTTTCTTTGGATTCCACTGGAGCTCTGTGCCATCAGAGGTCCCCAAGACTTTGGAAAAAAAAAATTAGAACAAAATATGTGAAAGGGATTTCATGCAGTCTCAAAAAAAATTTGAAAAAATAAAAGTTTGAACAGCAACTCAAGTTTTTTTCCATGTGGATCTCCTTTTGTTACTGTTGTGCAGGAATGATTAGCTTTTGGGAACGGTGTGAGTGTTGGTTTAGGAAAGAGATGCTCCACTGAGTGCTTGGGGTGGGAACAAACATCACTGAATGCCTTCCCTCCTAAACTGGGACTACTTTCTAATGATATTTGGGACCAAGAGCCATATCTCCTTTTCCAGGAACCTTACATGGGAGACTACAACAACCTAGAAATTCCAAAAGCCAATCTAATCTGGTTTTTTTAAAACTTCTTTTCTACTGTGATTTATTTCTCCTTATGTATCAGCTTCTTTCTGGTTGTGGGCAGCTGTCAAAAAAATATAAACTTGCTTAACAGTAAATTGACCAACAGACACACTACCACCCTGATATTCTGATTTATGTCCTTTAAGTTCTATAGCAGCTTTTATTCTGCAGTCTGTAGGCTAAAACCGCTGTGTGATAATATGTATACTTGGTATTTTCCTTCATCTGGTTATATTTTTATTTATTTAGCTCTCCATGGGGTTTTTTTTGACAGAATACAGAATAACTCCATATAATAAATGTAAATGCTTACACAATTCTATTTATGTACTAACTTTAAATATTATTTCAGCATCCAAAAGCAGCAAGACCCAGCTCCCAGAGATACTGTTCTTTCTGCTCCAGAGAAATGTAACAGCCAGGTGTTTTGATATAGGTATTTTACATACAATCTAGAAAAGGTATGTGGTTACTATTTCCTTTTTTTAAATTAGAAATTGCTAATTACATCACAGTGGGTCATCAATAGTAATTTTATACAGTTCACTGCTATACCTTCTGACTTCCAAGTTATGCAGAATTGATTCCTATAAGAATTCAGAAGCAGGAATTTAACATATTTGAAGTTCCCACTAAAACAAACATATAGTACTCCTGATAATCAAAGATTTTTATTTGACTTTATTAGAAATACGCTTTTCATTCTATAAGAGCAACAGATGCTTTAAAACTGGTAAATGCATGATAACGTCCATTCATTTTTTCAACAGATTCAAGTGAATCTAAAAGCAATTTCTGTGACACTATTTTGGAATTAAATTAATTGTGGGCATCTCCTAGGAAGCTTTGTCATCTAGTTTGTGGCTGTAACTTCCAGGGGCTGCTGTCACTTGTAATATTTTCCTTTTAATGTGGTGTGGGCTGCTTTCTCTTCAGTAGGAAGTAAGCAATAAAACTGTCAAAACAAATAGAACACAAAACCCAAAGCTCTCCAAATAAGTGAATAAGGAAGTCTGATATCTAGTTTTTCTGAAAGTTAAAATACATGAGAAACTTGCTTTTCATGCTCTAGTCCATTTTAAAAACATGCAAATAAGAAGTCATATGGAGTAAGGATTAATAGTCAAAACCTGACTGTTACTAGTTCCTTATCCTTCCCTTCCCTCATTTTTCCATCTCACCTGCAAGCAAATTGCAGACCCATTGAAAGGGTCTCCTTTTGCCAGAACTTTCATTTACAAATCTCACCTACTTTAAACAAATTTTTCCATAATTCTATTTTCCAGTGTGGGTAAACCAGACTAATATTTGGAGTGGAAATGAATTCCCGAGGTTCTCTCTCATTCCCCACAATATAAGCAGTGGCAATTCCTCCAGAATGGCATCTCTCATTTCTAAATTCTCTCATTTCTAAAGTTACAAAAATAATCCCAGCTATAAGAAATAATTCTTCCTTTTCCCCTAGCACAATGAGAAAGAAATCACACCTTGCACGGAAATAACCATTGGTTCTCCTCATTGAGTTTCTCCACTTTCAGTTAATTTCCTGTTAATACTCTGAAATGAACAAACAAAAAGAAGTAGAAACCTTTGTTGTGTCCAGTTCTACAGCAACCAAACGGTTAAGGGAAAGGTAACTGCCTAAAACTGTGGTACATTATCAGCTACACATAAAAACAAGGGTTATCATAGTTCAGTATTTAACTGAAAAAGGTGTTTTAAATTAAGTCCAAATAGTGAGATTTCTATGATAAAATAAACAAATTTGAAGACATGTTAGTCTTCAGCCTTAAGTGAAAATTTGTCAAGTAAATTCCACATTTTTCCCTCAAAAGTACTTCATTTTCTGGGTGTGGTATTATTCCCTGTGGCTAAAACTCACATAGATAGTTTGGTTAAATTGTGACTTGTAGATTTGATTGCCATGTACCACAACTTTTTAGCAAACCAAATCATTCCTGAAAGGCTTTTGAAAATTTGCACCAGGTATTTGAAAGCCACAAATCAGAATCCAGTATTTCTAGACAAATGAGAAGCCGTGTTGTTGTTAAACTTGAAAGGTACCACGATCTCTGAGCTTGACTGCATCCCATGGAAGATATATTTCCTGCTGCTCCAGGAACATTAAGGTGATCCAAAGGTAAATCAGCAGTGACAGGTCAGTGACCATAGTGCACACTCAGCATCCTCAGGAGAGCTGTGTTTGTCTGCACCATCTCAGGCTTTTCTTGCCCTAAGTTTTCCTTCCATAATTAACACGAGGATTCGAGAACCATAAAGCATTTATTTGCAAGGTGTTTTCAAGCAAAATAAAGAATAACTCATGCTGTGACTGTGAATGGCTCCCTTTCTGAGACTGGACTACAGGTTTGGTATATAAATTGAAGTCTCTGACACTTTAATGCTGCTGTAGCAGCTTCAAATCAATTATAGAAGAAGCAGAGATATACATTGCAAGATTGAAAAATATGCAAATCCAGCTCAGGAGTTTGTTGTTTCTCTTGTCTCTATGGAATTTATATGCTGGTAGTTCTACTGAGAGAATAACTTCATATTTATACATATAAATACATATTATACATTATGGATAGCCTTATTCCATGGCCTTCTTCCTCTGGATTGTTTTATGAAGAATATTTGATTTCTTACATAGGGACAGAGGCTGTTCAGTTTCCCTAATAGATCATTAATGTTTTGGGATTGTTTTCTAATAATAAAATGCTAGCATTTAGATGTATGCTAAAAGAAGTTAAGAAAACAATATTGTTCCAAACTGCTGACTTCTTAAACAATGTCTAATTTAAGAATAATAATAAAAAGAGATAATATTATGATGCAGTTATGATTATTTTGATTTTCTATTAATGCCCAAACTCCTGGTTTACTCCTAAGCTTTACTAGCAATTCCCACCTCTGCTTGACGAATAGATTGTTCAGTATGTCATTAGCCAAGAAATCAATGTCTTTCTGAGCCTGTGCATAAAGTCTTCAGTAAATATTACCGAGCTTAGTATCAGGTTGGAGGCTGTATTTCTGAATAGAAACAGAAATGGTGTGATTATCACATATTTAACATCTATGGCACTGCCCACAGCATGTAAGTGACAGCAACATGAAAGATCCTGTATTCTCAAGGGCTTGGTTCTAAGAAAATTGTTAAAGAGGATTTTCTCTGTAAACATGAAGCAAGTTCAAACTTGAGAAGAATTTCCTCATGCTGAGTGCCTTATCTAGCAAAGTTATACAATTCACCACCATGAAGTCAAGCTCACACACTTAGCTAAAATGAAACCTAAGCCTAAACAAGCACCCGAGCAAGAAAAAAAAAATGCATGGCAGAAAAACTGCCAACCATGATGGATCTTTTTACACACAGGAAAAAGGAAAAATACTAAAATCAGTACTCTCAATTAGCTGTGAAAAAAAAAAAAAGAGGTTTGTATACAGGTTACAGAAGAGATCTTTGGAGAAATGCTGCCCTCCATAGAATATATCCCAGAACTGCCCTTGGTTCTACATCACTTCTCCAGAAAACATTTTTCATTGAGGGACTTGTAAGTATTTAACTGGTTTTTTTTTTTTTGTGTTGATGAGAAGAGACCCGTACACTACCACAGGATCGAAGAGTTGTTACAATGGAAGAAAAACTGGCAAGCAGTGTGAATACCACACAAATGCAGAATCTTTTACATTTTCTCTTTTGTAGCTAGAACAATTTGTCATGCTCAGGGTCAATGCATGATGCAACAGAACCATTAAGAACCGCTGTACCTTTAGTCAACTCGAAATGCCAGCTGTCTTCACTGGGACTCCTTTCTGCTTAAAATTAAGGAAATCTTCAAATGTTGGAGAATAAAAAACTAACCTTAACTGCTTATGTGATTTTTCAGTACCATGATGGTTAAGCAGTTCACAGTGGTTGCTTTTGTTAGCAGTTTCCCCAAGACAGATCCCTGGCTACGTGAGGCTTGATAATTCAGTTAGAAACCCACCTTATCCCTATGGGATCCTGCCTGTCAGAGGTAGAGTTTTACATTAACAACACTGGTACATTAGCCCAGCAATTCCAGACTCAGGGAAAGCTACATTTTGAGGAGCAGCATCCTGCCCATTATTGCATTGTCTTGTGAAAGGAGCTTCCCAGTAGCTACTATCTTTTCTACCAGAATGCAGGGGATACAAAGCAGTGTGAACGACTCACCAACACTGTGCTTTTGGAGGAGAAAGTGCATTGCAGGAATCATTCCAAGGTGCTGAGCTTCCCCTAAGGTCAGTTCCATGCAGCTGTTCCTGACACAGCTAAGAAGGGTGAGGTGGGAATATTGAGCAGATGACACATTGGGAAAGAGAGAAATAGCTAAAACATACATACACCAGCTGTGGGAATGAAGATGTAAACAAACTGTCTGTAAGTATCCCTGTTATTTGTATTCTTGTTATTTTTCCAAGGGACATTACTGTAGAAAATCAACAAACAGTAGTACTAGCATTAGAGTGGGATTTGTTTGAGTGTCACATTTAAATAAAATTCCAAACCCAAGCAATGTATTCTTTTGTAAAGGAAACATTGATTCCAAGGAAACATTCTATTTTCAGAAGTCAGACAGGAAAAAAGAAAATTTGACATTATTCACTTTAAGGACTAATGTTGCTCTTATTCATTGTTATTAGATCCTGAAAAAAATTAAGATACCACATTAGGTGACTTTAAAGGACCTAAAATCAGTAGTACTTTCTTCAAAGGTTAGACTGAAAAAGTTACCATGATCATACCCCCAAGAAAAAATGGTACAACACTAAGAAGCTACCAGTTAGAATTTTTACTTGTCTTTCTTCCTTTGATGTAAAAATAATCTTTTGAGATACGGATGTAGACTTAAAACCACCAAAACTGCTTTAAAAATATAGTGGAAGACTTAACCTTTTGACTTCTGGTAAATGTCCCAAAACCTACTGAAAATGCTCAAGGTGATTCAGTGAAATGAGTTCAAAGAAATCGTATCTCATCTGCAGCTAAGAGCTGGAAGAGATCTTTAATTTGAAAGGCTTTCTCTGTGCATTTCCATAGTCCTCCTCTTTCACCCTGTGATGTTCCCTTCTTTCTCTTAAACCCAGTTATTCCTCCCATCTTTGCCACCTTTCAGTGGTGCAGTTCCTGATGGCCCTGCTAGATCAGTTGTTTCATTCCAAGCTGAGTCAATCCTTTCTCGGCTGAAAGTCCCAACAGAGAGCAGAGAAAATTCTGCTTGCAGAAATGCTGTGTCAGTAGAGGCTGAGCCTGCTGCTGGAACCCTGGAAATCATGAAAGAATATATGAAAAAGATGAAAGTAAATCACTGCCAACACCACACACAAAAATGGGCCGTTTTTATACCAATTGTGGCTACTGATTTCCATATTAAAAATTCAAACTGTGCACTAATGAAACATTGGGAAATTCTTAGAAGATTTTTGGAAGTGACTTTTGATCAAGAATCTGCCATTTGAAAAAAAAAAAAAAGAAAGTAGCTCTACTGAATATTGGACCTTATATTTGCTTAACAGTAGCAAACTTATTTAGACTATCACAATTACAAGTGGCATAATAAAAAATCTGCTCAAAACCTCAAAAGTAATATAGAGGGAAATAAAACTATCACCTGTGTCCATTCTAATTATTAAAATATCACAGTTATTGAACTGAGAGTCATGTTCTGTGACATTGTTCCACCTAAAATTGGAACTCTCTGGTGTTAGCTGCCACCTATCCTGGGGTTTTTGCTTTAAAAAAACAAACAACAAGCCCTAGCCAAACAATCACTAACCCAAGCAAAAAAACCCAACCAACCAACCAACAAACCAACCAAACAAACAAACAAAAAACCAAAACAAAAACATAGGAAAACCAACAAAAACAACCACCACCACCACCACCAAAAATCCCAACCAAAAAAACCCAAAAAACCCAACCAACCAACCAACCAAAAAAAACCCCACACATTTGTCCCCAGTCCAAGGGCATAAGAGCTTTTCACACTGAATTTAATAGCTGGAATATGCTAAGGAAATAGAGCTCAAAAAGCAATAGAGTCCTCTGGTCTAGGTAACTACAGAACTTATGACCATTAAGTGAAGAAACCACAGGAGAACAAAGAGTTTATTTAACAACAGTCAAATATTAATAATGGTGTTGATGATACTTCTTACAGACTGTCAGCTACAACTGCACTGAATCAGTTATCAGAAGCTCTAAATATATGAATAGATTTGACTATAATTGCTTAAGTTACCATTACTACAGTGTCCATTTGAAGGTGCTTCAGGCTGGTCAGCTCCACAGAAAAGTGTTCTAGCCCATAACCATCCCTCTGGCCTTTGCTGGGATGGACAGAAGGGATTTTAACTCCACCAGCGAAATAATGTCATAAAAATATCTGAAGGAAAAGCATTTTAGAGGACACAGAATAATGAAAAATCAAGATTTCTCATGAAAGTAGAATGAACCAGCTTTGTGGTTCAGGTGGATCCAGACCTGTTCTGCATTCCTCCATCTATGGAGCACATCATGAACCCCATCCCAGACGTGCTGTGCAGGAAACACCTGCAGAGAACGGGGGCATCCCTGAAAACACGGCCACGGTTCTTGGCTGTGCACTGACTGCAAAGTTTCCAATTAGAATTACAGCTCATCAAGGCAGTGCCAGCAGGCTTCTGGGTGGTTAAGCCTCCAATTTTAATTGAAGTGCCTTTAGCTGGTGATAAAATCTGTCTTTTTACCCAGGCAAACCGCACAGTTCCTGTAGCAAGTTAAATTCAAGTTGAGTTTGCATTCAGGATAATTACACGGAGTTGGATCTAATTGATTTAGTGGAAATGTGTATTTTATTCACCCAAGTGCTACAAAATGTAATTATGTTTTTTTCTATTTCCTATTTCTCCCCCCCCCTTTTTTTTTTTTTTTTTGCCATCATATTCCTTTCAGAATAATTAATTTCTAAGGAATAAGGCATGAGAAGAGTTTTCTGGTTGAAAATCAAGGTTCTTCAGAATCTCCATATTAGTTTAAAGACTAAACTTAATTCACATTATCCATTTTGTACTGCCAAAACCATTCAGCTCTGTGTGAAATTTCAAGAAATTTATTATAGCAATTTATAAGACAGTAAAACCAGTGATCATTGGAGTTTTTCCAGCTTCCTATGCAATAAAAGAAGGAATGAGACCAAGCATATTTTTCTAAGACACTCACTAACTGAAACACGGTTTTAAAACAAGTTGTCTCCAAGAAAATCATTACGGACTTTAAAAGTATGGAATAATTTCATTATGATACAGTGTGTATGCTATTAAAAACATTTTAAAAATCATATTTTTCTACCCAAAATAATAATCAGTTGAAAATATGACAAATTCTCCATCTTCCAGGAATATACTGTAAACTTTTCAGGACAGAGGCGTTTGGAGAGATACTCAGGAACCATTCTGAGTGCTCCTGCCAGAACACTGCACGAGTTTATTTTCTTAGAAACACAGGATCCTTTCCTGGTTTTTATGGCAGGTGATATCAGACCTTGCACCTGGGATTAGCCTGCCATAAAGATGGTCAGTGCTTTCACAAGCCCTTTGTGCTGCTGGAGAGAGCCCAGAGTGACACTGTTTTTTGCAGTGGTAAGAAATGAGCCCAGCAGAGCACATTGCAAGGTTGGAATGTGATATAATCAATGATTGCAAAGCTTTTTTCTCGACTGTTTCCCCCATTTTAGTTTATGTTTGCATTTTCTTTTCCTAGCATGTTAATGGAAAACCCATTAAAAAAGCTACTATCCTATGAAGGACAAAATGAATGCAGTTCTGTGGAAAAGGAAGATTTATCAATCAATTTTTCAGAGAAAACTTCTTCTCTGACACTTAGTGACAAAGGAATGCAATTTTATTACTTAGCCAGATAGTTCAGATTTCTGTTCACTCTTAGTAAAAACCTTTTTTTATAACATTTATAAAACTTTATTACAGAGTTATGAGAATAAAATTGGATTTCATAACTCACATGAGATCTTGAGGGACCAGCATCTGTAAGCTTTAAAATCATTATTAAACTTAATGCATCTATTCTACTACAGTATGTTTTTCTTCTAATTTCTCTGAAAACTTTAACCATATTATTTCATTCCTTGGACAGCTGAGATTGTCTTTGGCAATCATTTAAAAAGCTTTTTATTTTTTTAATAATCCTATAACTAGTTGATAAGGCAGTTGGAATTTACAGGCATGTTTTTTGTGCACAAATCAGATTTTTTCAAGTAGGTATCTAAATCTAGGTGGTACAAATATTTCCTCACAAGGAATTCACAAGAAGAGTCTTCTTGCAACTCCTGTCTCCTATGTTAAGAAGTTCAATACAAAGATTTAAATTGTATATTCTGAAACACTTCTCTGAAAGAGAAGACTTATTGTAGTTCTAATTTGAAAAGTGGAAGCAAATTAGCATGAAATTTACCTGAGACTAAAACACTTCACTCATTAAACACAGACATCTTTGAAAAGTTAAGAAATGTTACAACATCACCTGTATCATATCCAAAATTATTTTTAAATTAGAGATGCTTGGCAAGATCCTCACCAGAGATAAATTAGAATTCTTCCAGTTAAGTCAACATCACTATGACTTTAAACCCTGTAATTGAAAACAAATCTGTTTCTTTTTGGGGCTGTTTTTTCTGTAATGAGATTTCTGTATTACACAGATGCTAAGATCCATTAACTACATTATTCTGAAAATTCCTTTCTCTTCAGTTCATCTCTGGGTCCTGTTAAGTAAGGCTGCACAAAACTGGTTATCCAGAGGGGAATATACAGATATTTTTCTCCAGAATCCATAACTGAAATAATTTACTCCCCTGTTTTAGCCAGAAATTTAGAATTCAGAGTTATGGCTAGGCCAGGCTCATCCATTTCAGGTTTTCTGAAAAAACACAGAAACAGCAAAAAATTCTGGATAGAGATTATTCAGATTCTAAAAAAATAATAATTAAAAAAAAAAAAGTGAGTTTCAGGAAGAAAATTCTCTAACCCTTTTCCCTACTGTGTGAGAATACATACTGAAGGAGAATATATCCAAAGGTGAGACTAGCACAAGAAGAGAGACACAAGTTCCTTATAGTTGTGGATGTCTGGATACACCTGCCTGTAACTGGTTTCAGGTAACAGCCCATTTCCCAGCTGCTGTTCAGCAGTCTTTACTTATTTAATAATTTTAGCACACCTGGCTACTCTTGTATTTCCTTCTTTGATTGTGAGCATTCTCATGAGAAAACAATTTTCAGCCTGTGATATGATATATCCTTACACTAAAGACTGAAGATCCAGAGCATACTGAGAGGGCAGATTTCACCACAGATATCCAAACCACAGCTGAAATGGGGCAAGGTTACAGATGAAATGGTGTCATACACATCAGGAATAAAACTTTCATGTAGTTTAATGCAGTTTTTTAACTTAGGCTTGATAAAGCTTTTCCAAATCCACAAAAGACTTGGCTGGAAGCTATGGTTCTTCAGCTTGTATTATTTAGTATGATTGAAGGAGGCATAACTCAATAGTCTAGACATGTATTTTAATTTAAATAGTTTTGATCTCATTATTTGAGATTTTGGTTAAAGATTTTAGGGTATATTAGGAAGAAAAATTAATCAAAAAGGAACAAATATGAAGTTCTTAAAAGTCACTTTGATTCTATGTTAGATCTCATTATTAAAAGTATAAAAGAGAAATCATTTTCCATAGAAAAAAGCTAAATCCGATGCCCACAGTGTTCTATTACAGAGATAGCAGCAAGTGGACAATGATAAGTCTCTGATCTTCATATTATTTTAAGATAATTGAAGTTGATGGGGTTATTCTAATGTAACTGAGAGTGGGCCCAGACTTTTGAAATGTCTATTTAAAAATCATGAGAGTAGTTTTAATAAGAGAAGTTTCTGTAATGACACATAATTTTGATTATTTCAGAATTGGAACCCCCTGGCAGTCAAGAGATTTACTGAGATTTCCCAAGCACAAACCAGCGAACATTGTATAGAGCTTACAGGAGGAAATGTGGCTTCTCATTGTCTTGCAATCTTTTTAAAACATGTGATTTCAAGGCAGTTATGATGTGGAGATCTGTACTCATTGCAGCACAGTTTTCCTGGACATAAACATTTATACCAAGCTATAGAAAAGTGATTTCTGAACAGAAAATAGGAGTCACCCACACATATCAAACAACCTTCAAACAAAAGGATGTGCAAATAGTAGAGCCAGTTACTGCCTACCCTGAGGTGTGGGCAGTGAGCACCTTGGCACAGTCCATGTATTCTATTTACATAAAATAGAAAAGTGGTGACTAAAAGTGGTTCAGAGAATGACTCCCCCAGGAAGAAAATGTGAGTATATGACTTGTTGTCAGTGAATTTAAATTATGAAGCTGCTTAAAAGCTTTACTGAATCACAATCTTACAACTTCAATACTCCTGTGGTGTATTAATTGAATAATATCATCATAATGTGAATTTTTTTCCAAATAACTGTAAATAATAGTGCTGTTTACTGGCAAAGAACACTGAAATCTATGCTTTGAAGTTTTCTTCACGGAGTTTACTTTTCTTTATAGAAATAGATATATTTAAATCAAGAGAAACAATAGTGCACTTTCTACTATGAGCAAGGCTTTCAAGAATAAAGAAATTATCAATAACAGCATGCTTTTTATATTGGGAAATAATTTTAGTATCTTGATAGATGCTATTTTTGCATGTTTACCACATGGCACCTAGAGTTACTGCAGGATCTATAAATAGTAACTTAGTTTTTTTAAAGTGTTAAACAAGAAAGACTACACGTGGTTGGTATCTTTGATACAAAATTCAATTCTCTTTTTCTGTCTTGATTACACAATTATTAATTCTAGCAATAATAAAATTTGGCTTGGGTGTAGAATGTATTTCTGTACTACTGCTGGTTTGTGTATTGTTTACTACAAACACTTCTTTGTTTGGCAGAATCTCCACTGGAGTTCTATTTGTAGTATTTGATTCCTTCGGACATATTGGATTCATGCACAATCTCAAATGGACAGAAACAACCCATGCCACAAGACATCATGGCTTTTTCTCTTACTCAAATCATAGAAATGATTCATTTGCCAGCTTTAAGCAGAAATAGAACTTTTCTTCATAGTTCCAGCTACTCCGATATAGTGTCTGATCCCATAGTTCTTAAAAAAAAAAAAATCCTAAACATATAATCACATTTAGTACATCTAAATGTAACAGAGAGTCTAACTGTTATTTGGTTCACACAGCAGCTTTTATTAAACTATAGCTATTTCAGTAGTTTCATTAAAGTAAAACTATTGCTTTAAAGGTTATATTAAAACTTGTTCTGATAATAAATGTAGTTTTCTCTGCAGGAAGAAGGGCATGCTCTTAGACCTAGGTACCAACAAGAAGTAGAGGAATTGTACCAATTCCCTTTGATATTTTTGTTACTTTTTTTATGGTAATGATGCCCGAATAAACAGAGTCCATTTCCTATCCTTTCCATTGCAATCTTCAGAGATTCTGTCACTCAGCAACTTGCAAGAGTGGGCTCAGAAGGAAGGCCCCAAGACATGAAAGGTTAAGAAACTCTTTTTTCTTTAAAAAAAACCCTGGTATTATTCAAGCTGATTTTATATTGATCATAGCACTTGTAAGATTTGCTATAGCATTTTAAAAGCTCCAATTGTTCTTGGGAAGACAGGAAATGCACCATTGCATTTCTGAAACACATATCAAAGGAAAGTACAACAGAATACAAGTGTATGTACATATTTTAAAACATAAGTGTTGGGAAATAGTATTTGCTACTCTGTAACAGCACACGCAAAACACCAAGAATGCTTAGGGCCTCTAAGCCCAACAATGTGACAGCAGTCTTTTTGTTCAGAATCCTCAAAATACAGAATAATGATCATTATAGATTTTTGCCTTATCCTGACATCTAAAACTCTCATGGAAAACACACCAGAGTAGCTTATAATGATAGCACAGAGAATGGGCACTTTTAAAACAAAAAAGAAGGTACTATTAGGAGCCAGCACATTACCTTTTTTTTTTTTTAATTGCCATGTGCTGAATAGGGAGGCTGTGCCACGTATGTCTGCACCCTGCACGTGGTTGACACAGCATTGAAAAAGCCCTTCAGACTTAATTCTTCATTTTTTTTATTATTGTAGCAAGCGTGTTCCAACTGATGGCACAGCCCAAGAGCACCGAGTGCTGGGCCACATAAAACACAGCCCTGCAGAGCAGCTCTTTGGAGGCCAGAAGCTGGGGCTGTGCTGCAAGGCTGCTGAAGGGGGTGATGCGGTTATCGTGGTCTGTAATCCCTGCACTGTCCCCGTCCCTTCTCTCCCTCCAGGCCTCGGTCCCGTCCTCGTTCCGGAGCCGGATCCTCTCTGCGCACGCAGCTCTCCGGAGCTCCCATGCCACGACTGCCGGGCAGCTCAGGACTTTCTCCTTTTTAAATCATCTTTTTATTGCCACACCTCTTGTTTTGGTGTCGGTCTATAAACAGCTTGAGCAATTGGGCAGATGAGGGCCAGGGAGCAGGGTCAATTTTTAGCAAAATGACAGTTTCTCATTCCCCTACACTTTCTGTTCTTGCCCAATTGGAGCGTCTGGCTGATGGGAAGACCCCCACAGCTCATAATTTCAGGGGAGTGGCTCCCTCCTGGCCTTTTCCCTTCCCTCTGGAAGGGTCTGGAAAATGCTTTCCATCGGTCGGGAGCCTCGTTTGCCGCCCGCTTTCTCCAGTGTAACTACGGGCCAGGGCCTGCCCCTCATGAGGGACGAGTCGCCCCAGCGCCGCCAGGTGGCGCCTGAGCGCCGCCCCCGTCCGGCCCGTGCGCGCTGGGCGGGGCGGCCCCGCGGGTCTGAC
>VZTR01030784.1:19043-107257 GCA_013400775.1 Chaetops frenatus
CCGCGGGTCTGACCCACGGCGGGGCCGGGCTGAGGGGCGGGCCGGGAAATGGGTGCCGCCGGCTTTTCTGGTGGGGCTCCTTTCCACTTTATGCGCAGGTCACTCACTCTACTTTTTCCAGACTCTTGCAAGTCTTGGGTGTCTCGGGGTTCACTGCGTTTGTCTGAGGAAAGGCTTTGCGTTCAGGTGCTGGCGAACAACCCCCGTGCTTGCTCAGACTCCTTACAGTGCTCCAGCTCCCAGTTCATATATTTTCCAGTGTCCTCTTCCTGACTTGTTGGCTGTGTTTTGGNATGCGCAGGTCACTCACTCTACTTTTTCCAGACTCTTGCAAGTCTTGGGTGTCTCGGGGTTCACTGCGTTTGTCTGAGGAAAGGCTTTGCGTTCAGGTGCTGGCGAACAACCCCCGTGCTTGCTCAGACCTTGTCCTTACAGTGCTCCAGCTCTTTGTTCATATATTTTCCAGTGTCCTCTTCCTGACTTGTTGGCTGTGTTTTGGAAGTCTCCGGCAGACTTACCCGAGTTGTTCGCAAGTGCATAAATACAGCTCGTCTCCTCGGTGGGCACAGGTTTAGAATGATATATATTCTTTGGCAGCAGGCCGGCCCTTGGGAGCTGAAGGAGCACTTCCCTGGGCTGTGAGAGTGCAGGGGAGCGCCATGGACACGGGCAGGCACGCAGCAGCTCTGCTGGCCGGGTACTAAAGGTTTTACGGTTTAATGTCTCCTGTGTTGAAGTCTTCTTGGACAGAGAACAATATACTCGTATTTAATATATGGCTGCACTAAAACTTCAATGACTCCGGTTTATTTCAAATGTGAGTTCATTAGGCCCTTTGTATGCAGCGAAATGGGCAGCAATTGCATTTATTTCTCAGGTGTTGCTTTTGGGGTAACAAGGCTGCAGGGCACAGATGGGCTGAGGCATTGGTTGTGGGTTGGAATAGTCACACATCAAATATATTGAAATACTAATTTTCAGAGGAAGTGGCCTCCTTCCAGGTGACTGTGCCTTTTGGTGTGATGCTTTTTTTTTTTTTTTTTTTTCCACAAAAAACCCTCCACCTACTTTTGGTGTGAGCCTTTTCTTAAAATGATGCATTTTGGGTAGGGTATGGCTGTCACAGTCGGCAAACACAGCACAAGTTTGTGCCTTTGGGGCTTAAAGACTGATTGCAAGACAGGTTGCTCAGGCAGACATTCCCTATTTACAAGATATCCAAGCACTCAATTTTCTTAATGTGTTTTTTCTTTTCTCTGCCTGTTGTAGGAAACAGTCTGCAATTTGTGCTCTCCTTTGAGTCAGGGACGATCTGGGCTTCGACTTAGAGTTTCTAGTGAACTGAACATCTGTGAATATATATGGCAAAATTGTTTTGCATTGCTAAAGTTGACAGTAGGTATTCTCAAATTGCTCTTTATTCTTTGTAATGAGACCTTTCTTTTCTCTCTCTGCCTCTCAGGCACACCAAAGTTATTAACTGGGGGGAAATTATATCACCACCATGTGATTTCTTTAAAAATCATCCAGCCAAGGAAGCCACTCTTCTTATGGTAATAAGAAATGAGTACATCATCTGATGTTCTTTTCATAAGCTTAATTTAACTGCTTGAGGGGAGATGGGCTGCTTTAAAAACAACTACTTTAATTAGCTTGTACCATTAAATTGTTTGAATTTAAGTGCTTTTCATTTGGTGGGGGGAGCATCATTGGTAATGAGATAAATTTTAGATTGACCATATAAACATACCTTTCATGTGTTCATGCTTTCTGTTTCTCGTGTGTTCAGTCAGTTTTCACGTACTTAAACTCTGGATCAGATGAGCTACTGAAACAGAACACAACTGTGCTGACAACCTGTGCCCATTTGTGCCAGCTGAACATGTGTCCCCTTTGTGGTCAAACTTGCATGGGATTTATTTTTAAGTAAAGGATGGGATGGTTTCTTGGTCACATACAGGACTTACTGTCAGAAATGCAAGTTTTTATTTCTGCCCTGGTCCCGACTTCTTGTGCGACCTGGAGCAAACACAAACTTTCCTTATTCTTTGTCTATAAATTGAGTATTACTGATTTTAATCCAGTGATGCATAAAATGGGATAAATACTTATATTGGTTGGTATGCAGTGTCAGTCAAAGTATGAAAATAAATACATTTCAAAGCTGTGGGCCAATTCCTCAGCCAGGTTGAGCTGAAATGGTTTCCCTAAACCCCTGGAGGTATCGGGGTAGGTTCATATGATCTGAAGGTCTGATCCATGTGCCTCTTGGGAGGTCCTCTCTTGTTCAGCCTTTACAAAAATATCAGGGTTTGCATATTGGAGATGCTGTAAAGGCTGGAAGGAATCTCTGAATGTGACTTATTAATGGTCTCTATTATTAGAAGGAAAAAAGCTTGTGTTAAGTTTTTCAAATTGGCAGTGCATTTAAAGCTGAAGCAAATTTGATTCTGCTGGCTGCACAGAAGTGAAATAGGTCACCATCACTACTATGGTGGGCTTTTTTCCTTCTTTGCTTTGACAATACTTTGCAAAGCTTGAGGAGAAAAATTATACACAGCTGTAGTATACTTACTTTAATTAAAGAAAAATCTATGCATAATCTAAGGAAAGGAAATAATAAAGCTGAGGAAACACAAAAATATCTGCAGGGTACTTGGCTTTGGTAAAATGACTTTGCATTGAAAATATATGTTGTACTTGCCCAATAGAATGTAAAATATTATTTATTTACTGTGTGATGAGGGGTGACCCACTTATTTCTGTCCCATATTCAATGGTCAGGGGCATGAACACTGTCTCCAGGTTAATACTTCACTGTTCTCCAAGTCTTTTTGTCCTTGTCAAATATCACAAGGCTTCTGTGTATGGCTGAGCTTTTCTTGCTAGATGTGGTTAGGAGAGAAAATTAGTTTTGGCCCACACCATGTAGACCTCTAAAAGAAAAGGCCTGAGGGGGAGATTTTATTTAATAACCCTTTACACCCCTGCATAGCAATCAAGGGCTTCAGCACAGCCCCAAATGCCTTTGTGCAGCTGTGAAAGGAATTGGTTGGTGTGCACAGGACAGCTCTGTTCCCAGGGTGGCCAACAGCAGCACATCCCTCTAGTCCTGGACTGGCAGAGCTGGCTGGAGAGTCTGTGCAGCACTTCTGCTCTGAGGCTGGGCTAAAATCATCCACTGCAGGTGCCTTTACAGTCCCTTGGGATTTGCTTGTCACACTTTTATCCAACTCAGGCTAAGCAGCTGCTGGTTTATAATCCATATAGATTTGGGTGGGTGTAGAGCATGGATGCCAATCAGCAGAGCATTCCCTATTCAGCCTCAAGCTCTGTATGTACACAGAGCACCTGCCTTCTGCTTCCTGATTTACTCACATCCTCTGCTAATTCTTCATATGGGATGGGTCCATTTCTTTGCAGTCCCTGTAACCAAAAAGGGGTGTCTGAGTGACTGAGTAATGGAGTTCATTTGTTTCACAGAAAGTGTTGCCTCTTACTAATCCAGTCTACTGATGCTGCAAACATTGGGATATTAAGAGTGAATAATGGCAGAGGATGAATGTACTCCATTTTCATGCAGACTGCTGGGTTGTGCAGGCATTGGGCACTCAGCAGTCCTTAGCTTTAGGATATCAGTGTTGGGATACATGTAGGAAGATGTTGTTCCCAGATATCTTGTCTCTAGGCAGATATCCACCTTAAGTAAGGAAGGACCAGGAGAGAGAATAAGGTGGAAACTGCAAGTCTATGCCAAGCAATAAAAGCATGTAAACTATGCTGTCTGATAGTTGGGAGAGAACCCAATTGGTTTTTCCCCATATGTACTGAAGGTGATGAGAAATGGTGAGCCTGGTTCTGTTCCCCCACTGCAAAGGTTTAGATAAATATCTCCATGCAGCTTGACTCCAGGGTCAGGTTTTCTTTCCCTACTTTGTTCTTTATGCTTAGGCTATTTGCAGCTCTCTCTGACATTTTGCTAGAACTTCTATGGCTTTTCTTTCATCAGTATATATATATTTTTAAATTACAGTGTTCTTTTCCTCTTCTACATCCTTCAGAAGCATCAGCATTTGTGCTTTGCTAGACCTTTTGCTATATGTTGGTTTCCTTCTGTCATAGAAGAATGTTGGGTGAAAAGAAAACTACTACTTTGTCCCTGTGCTTTCTCTTATATTGTGTCATTTTGTTCTGCTAGACAAACTATCTTTGATTTACTGGGGTTGAAGTATGAGTGCATAATAGATTATCTGTCACTGGACCAAATCAATCATGGTTAACAGTGTATTGACAGGGCATATAGCAACTATCCTTGACCTGAGGTTTAAAGTACTTGTTGTCAACATCATGTGGCTCTTGCTCCTGCTTGGCATGAACTTTGAGGCAGAATATTCTTTATCAGCTCTTTTATTGTAATATATGTACTAATTTTGTCTCTGAGCTTTTTTTAAATTTTTATTTTAACTAATATAGGCCTCCCTTTTCATTTGTGTAGCACAGAAAAACCCATCCAGGCAGGTCTCAGAGTCTTAAAAATAAAAGAGAGAGAACCTCTTTTGATTTAAATAGAAGCCAACCTTTGAACACTGAGATAACAGTGAGATTTTCATTGTAGTTCAGCTGACATTGAATTTTCCAGGCCAGGATGTTTTACATATTCATTTGTGGTACCTGATACTGTTTCTGAAGGAAAAGTATGGAACTGTTTTTGTCCATTATGGCAGTGCCTTTGCTCCTTTATTCACTTTAAGCATTTATGTTTAAGCATTTCTTTCTCACAGCCCTAGGCACTTCTAACATCATTTAATGTTATAGCTGAATGTTCCTGCTCTTTGCTGTACAGCATCAGCTGCTGGAGGAGTCTTTTTCCTCCCCAGTGAGAGTGTTTTGGTGTTTGCCCCATGCTGCTGGTGATGGGGCCAGACAGAACTGTTCCTCTGGGCTGTGATGGACAGGTGAGGGAGTGCTCTTGTTCCCAGTGCTAATGCTGCTTGTCTGAATTGAGAAATCCCAAGGAGGATTTGAGCATGTGAGCATCCCTGCTCAACTTACTGGTACATAAGTTCAGTATGTGCTTAAATGCTGTGCCAAAGTAGGAGCTTATTTTGGGTCTCCACGTGTCTTTACAAAGATGAAATGGTGATGTGGAGTAAGTAAAGTAGTTACTACCAAGTGAGAGATAAAAGAGTTGGAGGAATATTATTGGTGTACTTTGCTACTTCAGAAGAAATGTATTTAGTCAGCTTCCAGGCAAGCAGTGTCTTTGCTGTAGTTTGGTTTGTGTTTTATGGACAAATGAAAATATATTTTGCCTATGAATAATGGTACTAAACCTTCTTTATCTTACTTATCAGAACATCCATATATTCACACAAGAATGACCCAGCTTCTACCAGAATGGATTTTTCCTCATTGTTTTCTATTTTGTTTTATGGAAATGTGGGGGTGTTTAGCCTGGAGAAAAGGAGGCTGAGGGGAGACCTCGTTCTCTGTAAGCGCCTGAAAGGAGGTTGTAGTGATGTGGGTGTTGGTCTCTTCTCACAGGTGACAAGTGACAGGATGAGGGGAGATGGTTTCAAGTTGTACCTGGGGAGGTTTAGATTGAGTAGTAGGAAAAATTTCATCACAGAAAGGGATGTAGAACATTGGAACCAACTTCCCAGGGAAGTGGAGGAGTCACCACCCCTGGAGGTATTCAAAAATCATGAAGATAAATCACCTGAGGGCATGGTTTAATGGGGAACGTGGTGGTGGTGCTGGGTTGATGGTTGCACTTGATGATCTTAAAGGTCCTTTCCAACATGAGGGACTCTGATTCTATCCAAATGCTTTCTTGCATTATCTCCTAATCCAGACACCTTAATGCCTGTTTGCATAATTAATGATATGTTAATATCTTTTCTGCTCCTTATCTCCTAAACGGGGTTTTTTGAAGGGGAAGGTGAAATGTTTTCCTCTGTGGAGCAGCCTGAAAATACGTGCTGTTGGCGAGGGCAAGATGGTAGCTTGCTTTCTGTTTGGGTCAGAAGTGAAGAGGTTTATGGTGAATCTTAGCTCCTGCTCTCCTGTATTTGTTCCTTTCTCATGTTTGATCCATGCAAGAAGCTCAAAGTGGGATCCTGGTGCTTATTGCAAGCTGCCTGAGAGAAAATTGTGTTCCCAAGTTGCTGATCAGTTTAATCCTCACACCAAAGGCACAGCCAGGGGCTGGAGGGTGGATCTCTACCATTCTGCTGCTCCTGTTGGCAGTCACATCCCTGCTTTGGCAGAAGGTGACACCGTGCCCAGTTTGCTGTGTGCCATGTGTGACACTGGGCTGGGGCTGGGGGAGTGCCTGGCTGCTGAGTGACCACATTGTGGTTTGCATCTGGAGCCCCAGGGGATGGTTCAGGTGACCAGGGCCCAGCCTCCTACTGCTGTGAGAACAGGCAGAAACTCTGAGCTTTTCTCACAGCTTGAAAATGTGGAGATGTGAAATATATTTTGTGTCCACAGGTCTTGCTGATTTACTGGTTTTGGGGGGAATTCTTACGTGCATGCAAAAGGGTGATTATGTGAACCATATTCCTAGAAAAGCTTCAGACAATTCATAGGTGAAACAATATCAAGCTCTACCAGTTGATTTGTATGTAGACATCTAAACAATAGATCATGCTTTAAGAGGATCATGTATTGCAAAACTGCAGGGTTCCAGCAGATTTATTCCTTGGGACAAAGCTGTGGAATTAAGTAATTCTGTGTTCTCCTGTGTTTTTCATCATATAAGTGCCTAGCTTCTGCAGACAAAACTTTAAGGAACTTTGAGCATCATCATACAAAGGCTTCAGACTATCCTTTTGCCAAAAACTCCCGGTGAATGAATTCAAAAGAAAATATTATTCATCATGATAACCTGTAGTCAAACATAGAGAAGTTGAACTGAAAACACAGGCAGAGAAACTGCATTTTACACACTTTATATTCTTCTCATGGTGAGAATTTGAAGATACCCATCTGTTTGATTTTTTTTCCTCCCCCTTAGCTAGACTGTGATATCCATATATTCCTCATGTCCAGACCAGCAGAACTGAAATATGGACCTGGCTCTGTGTGAGAGCTGTGATGGATTTTATAACTCTGTTGCAAAGTTTCACATTTCTAGGTGCCAGACCAGGGAACTACATCTCCATTTCAGAAAAAAAATGAGCTCACAGTGTCCCTACTGTGTGATTTGTGTGCCAGTCACACCTCATCACTGTGTTCAGCACACATGCAATGCACTCCTGTGTTTTGCTTGGCTCAAGTCTGAGAGAAGCCAGGTTACAAGAAAGTGTTTAAAGTTTTTATTAATGCATTTATTATGGTGCAATATTGGATTATCACCTGCAGGAGCCCAAATGTGAAAACAGTTTTGTGACATACAAAACTGCACCAGCATAGAGATGGAGCTCAAGAGGAGAACCCTGATCATTGTTTACAGTAAATATGAAACAAACAAACAGGTATTGGAGGACAAACAGGTGATATTGTAAGGAATGGTACTGACCTTTGTTTTGTTTTGGACAAAATAATGAAGTCCTCATTTCCTTACATCTGTATAAAACAAAGACAGAACTGGTATAAAATACACAGGTCTGACCTCACTACTTCTTTACAGTGACATAACCTGGTACTTTTTATCCTCTCTTCCTTTAGCTGAGAGGGTTAATTGATACAAGTAAGGTAGATGAAGGATGTTTTAAATTTTCAGAGAAAATGTTTTTTATGTTACTTTTTAATATAACAGTCAAATAGCTGCTTCTTCTTGTTGCTATGAAGGTAAAGCAAAGCCTGGTGGAGGTTTCAGGAGAGAAAAAGAAGTGGATGTTTTGTAAAAGTAATGCCATTGGCTGGGGTGAGGGCAGAGGTGGTGGAATTGCATACAGAGTTACAGAAGAGCATGGGCAGAAGACAAAAGGCAAGTGTTTCCAGAAATAACTTTTTTTTTTTTGTTACAGGATTTTTTAGCTGCTGTCAGAAGTTTTGGCACCAGTTGCTGTTGTAAAGAGGATGTTATGTTAGGTCACAGATTTAACCCAGAATTTATCTATTTCTTTTAATTCTGTAGATAGCCAAGAACTGAGGTGTAGGCTGGTTTTTTCACTTGTTATTTGCTTTTCAGCATTGCCTTGTCATCAGTCACTGATGACCTGTTCTACTCTTGGTTCCCTTGTTGTGCATTCACTCATAATTTCACAAAAGACCTCAACCTTGTTTTCTTAGTGAATTCCATGATTTCTGAATTTTATCTATGTATGAAATGCTAATGCATCTCCTTCTCTTCACTGCAACTCTTTGGACACCTGCTTGTTCCTCCAATGACATTCATTGTCACAGCACCTCTTCCAGCCACCAGTATCTCTCCTTTCAAGAGTTCAGAGCACTCTCGCCAGCTCATATCTCAGGACTTGAGTGTGACCATGTGCTCCTTTCCCAATATCTTCTCTGCAGGGTTGTGTTTACATACAGTCCCTTTCTGTTATTCCAGGTGTTTGATACTTGGCACCTTTGCTGAAAGAAAACATTTAGCAGGGTCAAAGTTAGTGAAACTTTGCTCAATTGAAATGCTTGTTGAGTACAAAAGTGAGATTGCCAAAGGCATGAACAAGTGCTGATCCTTCTCAGACTCAGGGTAGCACTGAAATGCTGCTCCTTAATCATCCTCGGGGTTTGGGGGGAGAGCTGTGGATTGTTGGGAGACACTGTGGTTCGGCTGGGGTTTGGGGGTACAGTGATACTCTGCTGGTCCTGAAGAAGTAACCAACTGATGTTTCCAGATTTTCTTTCTGGTTTCTAACCTAGAAAGATGGCTCCTTTATTGAGTAGATGTGCATTGGATAGGGAGTACTGCAACGAGTGTGGTGAACAAAAGGAACAAAGGCTCCATAAGTGAGAGTCAGAGGAACTCAGGTGGGAGGACCTCGCTGTACTGTGAATGCACAGCCTCAGTTCCTGCTAAGGCACTGCCTCAGAGGCCAGGGACTCTGGGGTGAGACCATCGTTGCCACTACATGCTCAGCTGCTCAGCTAGTCCCGTTGTTTCAAGGACCTGTGGTGGGCTTGGGGGTTTTATTTTGTGTTACTCGATGCTGCTGTTCTGCTGTGGTTGGACATTCTTTGTGATTAACATCTGCTGAAGTTTTCCAGGCTGGTTACATAGAAGCAATCTGGGCTGCTGTGCTTCCTGGCGTAGGGACTAATGGAGAGATGGGAGAAGATGAGAGAAGGCTTTGGGATCTTTTCTTTTTCTATCGTGGTTAAATGCCAAGGCTTTCAATAACTTCGGTTCCAGCTGGGTCATTGGGATTCTGAACTATGTACTTCAGCATAGCTTATGGATTTTAAACCTGTCACATTGTACTTTTATTATAGATATGGTCTCACACTTGCAAGCTGTTTTCTTGATCTTTTGCCAGCAAGGCTTTTGTAGCAGTCCTTGGAAGATATACTGTAGCAGCTCCCTTTTACAATATCTATCATTAACACCTCTTTGGCATCTAGAAGAATTTCTTCTTTGCTGGAGATTGGAGCAGTTGATTAAGCAGCCTTTTGCTGTCCTCAGGCAATTTCTCACTTTTCCACCTTGTTTCAAATCTACCTTTCTAGCAAAGGTCCTGGAAAAAGGTTGTGGCAGGGCAACTGCAGCCCTTACCGTCATGGTAATAATAAACTGTTTGAAAAATTTCAATCAGTCCAAAGCAGAGAGACAGCTTTAATGAGGATTTGTAGTGACCTTCTGTTTCGTAGTAGGTGGATTCTGGCACATTGTCAATTTTAATTCTTACTGATCTTCTTGTGGCTTTTGATACCAAAGATCATAAGTTTCTCTTAAAATACCTGTAGAAACCCCTGAGTGCTGTGGGCTCCGTTCTGACAGTGCTTCATTAGTATTTGCCTCAGTGGTGCCAGTTTGTCACTGTAAATATCTCATCTTCTGATATTGCCCCTGTGAACTGCCAGGTTCCCCAGGGCTATGAATTGGGCGGGTCCCTGGGATTGCTCTATGTATATGTGAACTACAGCTTGCATTCTCAAAACTTGTACACAGTATAATGACCTGCAGAAAGGGC
Source organism: Chaetops frenatus (assembly GCA_013400775.1). Taxonomy (NCBI): domain Eukaryota; kingdom Metazoa; phylum Chordata; class Aves; order Passeriformes; family Picathartidae; genus Chaetops; species Chaetops frenatus. Next base: position 29,132 of record VZTR01030784.1, read on the forward strand.
TTGGATATGGTTATTTCTTCCAAGAATTTCTGTGTATATGACAGCAGACTTTGCCTGCCAAAGCACAGACTGTAAAATGTTGCAAAAGTAAGTGCAAACAAAAATGGGGTTCTGGTTGTCTACTATCTCATTTTGATTGAATCACATTGTTTTGGTTTTGGTTTGTTTTCTTAAATTACAGAAGTAGTCTAGGTATGGGGATGAGATTTAGTCTGTTTCTGGTTATTCATGGAATGCTGGAGATGTATTTCTAGGTGCCAGTAGGCAGCATGGCTGCTGTTACTGGTTTGGGTAATAATAAGACTTGCTGCTGGAAAATCATCAACTTACTACTAAATCATCAACTTTTCTTGTCTAGCAGAACTTTACTTATGGACCATGTGTTAGAGGTGTCTGCCAAATCCTTTAGAAAATTTAAAAACTAAAGATGTGACACCTTTGTTTCTTGTATAGAAGAAACTTTTTTATAGTTAATCTGCTATTCTTTTTTTTCTTGACTCCTAGTTATTTTTCTGGGGACTCAAGGTAGAGTTAGTCTCATATTTAATGTATCAGTAAATAAGTAGCTACCACTGGGCAAGATATCGTGACTGTTGGGTTTTATTGGTGGAAAAACAGTGTATACCTGACATTATTAATTTTACCCTAAGAAGGCTTCTACAGATTTAAATCCTTGGCTTTAGCTAAGGAACTATAGTTTTGGAGGGTGGGTGTCTGTAGAAGGTTATGGTCTGAAGAGATGTAGTCTTGGGAAGGAAAAGCACAAAAAAGCAAAATGTCAAGGAACCCACAGCCTGTGTGTGCAATGTTTGGTGTCACAGACCTTTGAGCAGCACTACTGGGGGTACCCTTGCCCACCCAGAGAGCACAGCACATCTGTGGGAGGCTGTTTTGAGGACTGGGTTAATAAAGTACTTGAGTTCACTTCATTTGGGGAGATTATTTTTGAGGGTGAGGGAAGAGACATGGGAGAATTGGTTCCCTGAAGGGCTGCTGAGTTGCACTGCAGTGTCCAGAATGGGAGGAGCTCTGCCATGACTTCTTTTTGCCTGTGCCACACAGGCAGTGGTTTCATAACAGGGTGTTTCTGAACTCCTGGTACATGGTATCCATTCAATTAAACTGTCCCTCATAGGAGCAGAGCTAGTTGATAATTTACCCTCTGATTCATTTTCTATATATCCTCAAACTCTACTTACCTATTTGGCTCATATCTCAATTTGAAATTATTTCTAAGTTCTATTATTTACATCCACCGTGGATTTAGCTGTGGGAGCTACATCTGACAGGGATTATGAATTGGAGTCCACCACCACCACAGTTCACAGTCCAGGGTATTAAAGTGAACTGAAATCAATAGTGGTTTACATTATAAAGTGCCTTCCTCTGAACTGGAAACTGAAGAATGGACACATCACCTGGATGTGCCTCTGCAGCTTTCAGCAGAGGGTAAAGTGGCAAATATCAAGAAAGTTGAACTTTGCTTGATAGGATTTGGAACATCTCACAGGGAAATGCTCTTTTTTGACACCTTGCTTTGTGTTTATTTTTTACTTCTCCATGTGCTTTGATTTATATTTGACACATATTAAGTTTGCATGTATTTCTAATCTATGTAGTTTCTTCAAATTTTGTCATTTCATGCATTTTTGCCACTTATCTCAAATTGCTATCAGCTGTAATTATCACTCTCTTTTCCTAAGTACAAATGAAAATGCAAACTGAAGCCAAGACAACAACCCTCCTATTCCACATGAGACAATTTCTGTATTTAATACCCTGCTTCTAGTCAGTTATTATACAGCTCTTATCTGTATAATTCACTGTTCTGTCTTCACCAGTGGTCAGAAAGGACAAAGCAGCAGCTTACTTAAATACACATATAGAAATTGTTTAATGATTTCAAAGTACTTAGACAGTTCCTAGTTTTATCTAGCTGGCTTTTAATTCCTTAATGTCTAATTAAATCCAAAGAAATGGTAGTATCAGATGCTTTTGTTAAAAAAAAAAAAAAGTTATATTTGCTTGTAAAACATTATCAGGTTAAAAGAATGGGTTAGTAATTTCATTAGATTTGAAATAGTCTCTGTAACCCAGTGTTATTCAGTAGATATTGTTAGACAGTGTTATTCAGTAGATGCTGTCCTGCTTCTTCTCTGAGTTCTCTTAAAGTGTGAGTCTGTAAATGTTCCTACATAACAACACTTTAGAAACGTGCCAGTGTTTCTAGTTCTGCCAAACATTGCTGTGTGTGTTGAGTTTTGGTGGTTTTTTTAGTTTCTCAGCCTGTTCCAGCTGGCCATGAGTTTTCAAAAACCCCTGTGAGTGCCCTGGTAGGTGGCAGGGAATTCCCTCTGAGCCCCACAATCTGGGCTGAACCAACAGGTATGCTCTGTTTTCAAAGGCTGCCTTACTGTTCTTTTCTGTCGTTGTTTTTGTTGGATCTGAGGCACTGTGACCATCAGATAGCATTGTTGAGCTGTAATGTTTAGGTCCTGTTTATTTCCATGAACCAGAAAGCATCAAACCTTATCACCCGAACTAAATATTCCCAGCACAGCTCCCCTCCCCCAGGGGCTGTGCTGGCTTTGTGTTAAATAGCATATTGATTACAAGATTACAGCATTTTGTATATAGAAAGTGAACGGTCATGGGCTTTTACATTTCAATTGCCTATTTATCTCTGTGGAAAATTGTACACATTCACAGAGGAGCTGCTTGAGGTGATTCAGCACAGTGTGGGGGAGAAATGACTGGGACAAAGAAGCAGATCTGTGCACTTCTGGGGACTCTGTTCTAGGGGATCCTTCTACCTTTGTGTGTGAACATCAGTGGTAGCAGGAAAGGTGTCAAAGTTTTGCCTGTGTTGTCACTGATGCACAATATTGAGTCTCTTCTTTCCTTCTTGTCGTGTTCCAGCCATTGAGGGTCATGTGGAAAACACGAAGGATTTCTTAATCCAGAACGCAGTGCATGCACTTGTGAAGCATTGCTGCTGTCCTGTGTAGGGGAAGTAGCACTGTTGCTCCAGTGGCTTCACCCATTTCATATCAGGAATGAAGTGGGGCATAGCATGTTTTGTCATTAACTGGGCAAAGCGATTTCCCCAGCAGCCTGGGAGTGCTCAGGATGCACAGGTTGATTGTTAGGTGGATCACTCTCTCCTGGGTGAGTGGTGGGAGTTTGCTCAGGATCACTGCAGAGCTCTTTTGAGTACAATTCCAAACTGTAGTAGCAAAATAGGAAAGAGAGATTACTGGTCAGATGGTACCCAGTATTGCTCACCTTTTGAAAGCCCCAGTGTGTTAGTTCCTTCAAATGAAATTTGGGATTCCAACTATGTGTGTAACTACTCTGGAGAATTGATATCCAGTATATTGATATCCTGGTATCAACACTAGGGATTATTAAAAAACAATTGCTGGTCTTTGATGCAGCTCTAGAGTTTTATTTGCATTATAGCAGCAATACCTCTTTAGAGAAAGGCAGCAAAGTCACTAGTTATTGATATACTAGAAAGAAAAGCTTCATTAAGATGTTTTGTGAGTGGGAGAAATTCAAAGAATGTCCCAATATCATCAATCTCACCATTACTGCGTTGCCACAGCTAGAAATCTGGAGAATGTAGAATTAAGTGAGTCTGAGCTAGGACTTTGGACAAAGTCACAAAGAGAATTGAGCACATTGAAATCCTGATGCTGACCTTACTCAGGAACTCAACCTGCTCAGTACAAACTGCCTCTGCACTGAAAAGCTCAGCTTCTTCATTATGCAAAACTTCTTTTAATTTTCCTTGGATTTTACATACACAGTGATTATATAGAACAAAACAGTGAGAAGTGTGTCTCCTAGTTATGCTCAAAATAAAAAAGATCTATTTAAAATATTTTGAAATATCTGAAATTCATAACACTGCATCCCTCCACACATCATCTGATGATTTGCAGAGCAGTGTTAGCAACAGAATATTCTTAAATATTTCAGTTTACCAATTCAAGTCAGACTAAATGTGAAATAGGTACTTGACAAGATTATATCAAGAGTTAGCTGTGAAGTTATCAAAGTAAGGAAACTTGACTTTCCTTGACAAATGCTGTACTAAAATCTTGATTATTTTTCATGCACCTAATGCCAAAAATGAAGGCTGATTAAAACAAATAGCTGAAGATATGCAATTATTTTTGTGGTTTTACATGCATAATCCATGTCATCAGGTAACTTGTGCAAAAATCAAGGCAGAGACAGAGGAGGTTTTACAGAACTGTAAAGGGGAAGAGCTGTGTTCTGATTGCACTGAATCACTTGAATGTCAAAATGTGAAGATTTGGGGTGTTTTTAAATACAGTATGTTAAACCAGATGGAATCCTTTTTCTGCTGCAAGGTGGCTAAGGGTGTTTTATTTTGGAAGCACTCCACAAAATAATTATTACCCAGTTCTGTAACTGTTATAGAATGTAGGAAACTCAAAGAAAATAATAATTAAAATTTTAAATGTGTGGGTTTTGGGAGGGTTATTTTTCTTCCCTCTGAGAAAATGCAGTTGTTCAAATGCCTGCTAATTAGACTAGGGATGGTCTATATTAGATTACCTTCTCCCCCTTTCCAATGTATTTGGAGAGTATGTTTCAAATTATTTACAGTCTTGAATTGGTGAGATATTCCCAAATGTTTCTCTGACTTTTTCTTCCTGCTGTTGCCTCAGATTTAATATAATTAGTTCTCTCATTTTCATTAGGTCACTCAGGCTGATGTATATGCTGAGTGAAATCTTATTTCATATTTAACTATTAGTTAACCCAGCAAGATCTAATATTTATTTTGATGTTTTAAATCCCCCTCTTATGCATTTCAAAAATGTGGGGCTAGATTTGTAATGATTACCTTAATTATTTGGTTTTCTTTTTATCAAATACATTGCTTTGTGCCATTATACAGCATTTTATTGTCCTCTTTAACTGTTGTTGGGTGCTTTTTTGCCATCTGGATCATATTGTTTTAGGCTTATTCTGAATATACACCCAAGCAGAGCACAGCACTGTTGAATCTGTTCTGTTTTCTTGATATGTATGAAGCTCTGATTCCAGATTTGTTTGGTTTTTTCCTGAGGATTCTCTCTCCTCCTCTGTCCTTTGTCAGTCTGGGTCCCTTTCACACCTTATGGGGAGTAGGAAATAATCCTACCATTAAGATGAGGATATACAATCTATTATTTTTTCCTGCCATGATCACAGCAGTCTCCCTTAGTAGCTAAATGTTTTGTCCTGTCAACCCTTTTGCAGATCAAGTTATTAAGGAGTAGAATATTGATTATTTAGGATGAGATTTTTAAAGCTTGCCTAGAGGGTTAGGGTGTCCAATTAGAAATTAATGACTTAGAGGCAGCTTTGAAAATCCCACCTGTAGAGTTGAAGCTTTCAAATGAGTCTGAAGTTAAGAGCCATAATGAGTATACAAATGGTGTGATATTTTCCTGTGACTGGAAGAAGTGTTAAATAGCAGCTCTCTATCTTCATGTCAAATAATTAAGGAAGTTAACAGAAGTAGACTTCAGACAAGTAAGCTGATCCTATTTTCCTTGGAACAGGCTAACAGGCAGTTATTTAAAAATACTAAGGCACAGCACAGCACTGGTAATGACAAGTTTTGTCTAGAAAGTCATGTTATATCTGTTTGCTAAGATAGTTAATCACAAACTTTGACATATGCCTAGAGCAAGGATAAAAGCAGGGAACGTAGATGTAGATTTTTTTTTTTTTCTCCAGTGGAGAAAGTGAAATAATAATTTAAAGTTATTTTTAGGACATAAAAGTAATAGTACATCAGCCATAAGAATGAAACTAAAGTGTGGTTCTGTGTGCCAGAGATTTTTTTCTTTTTTTAATGATTCCAAGGGTATGGCAGGTGAATCCATTTAGCAGGTCTAATGACTGGAAAGTGGAATGTTTTTCAAATAGCATGGCTGAAACGATCTGTAGCCCATCAGCGTACAGCTGGAATGATGTCATAGATGGTTATGCTTTAATTCTTCCTGCGTTGCTAAAGGGGAAACGGGGTCTGTAATATCCTCTGGCTGTCTTGTTGAATGCAAATCCTTGAGCTGGAAATGGAGATTGTTCTCTTTCTCCACATGAGTAATGTTAATTTCTTTAGCAGAAAAAAATTTAATAAGTCTCTCTAATGGTAAATTACAATTTATTGTAAATGTGCCACATAAAGGAAGTAATAAGTCATTATTATTGACCTATTACTGGTCTTTCTGTTTTACCTCTAATTAAATAAAAATGTGCACTTTCAGTTAATATGCTTTTTGTTTGAATATCCTTTCTTTCATCCAGAACTGGTACTCTGATACTCCAACACACCGTAGTAATCACAACTTCCTCTTAGATTTTGTTTAAGCTGGGGATAAAGTTTTCTCCTTAGTTGTTCTCCTTTAATTGGATGCCTTCACCCCATTTCTCTCTTTTGGAGGTTTCTACTCCCAGTATTGTATTGGACACTTGTTGCTTTTCAAGCACTAACGTGGGAGCTTTTCCTATGGGAAGATAGTGCCCTACTGAGCTTCAAACTTCAAACTGATAACTTCAAATATGTTAGTGCTTGAAAGAATGGATTAGAATATAGAAAAATGAGAGGAATTATAAAAGAAAGCCAGAAATTTGCAGGGCATGAGTGATGTTACAGTGCAGCTGGTGGAACAGCTGAGTGATTGAGGTGGTGGAGTAATGTGTGTGTCATGCAGTGTTAGAAAGGAGCCTTAAGTCTCTGGGTTTGGGGCATCTGTGCACGTACTATAACTGCTGGTAGGGTAGGAGCTATCCCAGATAGGCTCAGGAGCTGAGAGCAACATCTGGGAACGTAGAGGCAAGGTATTCCTAAAAAGTCATTAAGACCAGCTATGATTATTTCTCATGTTTGGATTGTTTTGTATTGTTTTCCCTCAGTTCAGTATTTCTGCATGGCAGGACAGGGCAAGCAGGAAGAATCACAGGCACTGCTGTGTCATTTGATACATAGCCTAGGGGAAAGGCTTTACTTGGAGCTGGAAAATGTGGACTTGAACCTTGTAAGGTAAGGATGGCCTTGAACGTGACCTCTTACACCCTAAGCAAAGCTGTGAGAGCTGTCATAGTGTATGGAAGTGAACAGTGTAATCACCACCATATCAGTCTTACTTAGGAAACCCTGTGTCAGACCACATAAGCCTGCCCTAGGAAGAAGGCCCAGTACTCTATGTGCTAGAATTTGTCTGCAACTCTGAGTAAATGTTTTCATTCTGACATTTAAGATGCTCTGTGTGCTCAGATTTTTCTCTGGCCTTCAAGTGCATTGTTTTGAATCTCGCTCTGAAATGTCGAGTTCCTCCATGCATTGCATCAGGCTCTGGAATCTGAATTCCCTCCTTGGGATCAGAAGCCTAGAAGTTAAATGTCATTGCCTGTTCTTTATAGAGCCCTGTGTCTTTATTGGACATCTCTAATCCCAAGTGTGTAGTCAGAGTGCAATGGCAATATGTTGCTCATGTCTCTTTAGTGATCCTATTGCAGTAATTGTCACAAGGGATACTCCAGGGTCACTCTTGTTCAACCAAATGTTGGCAACAATACTGTACTGATAGTGGGGGCAAGTCTCTGCTTTGTAGCTCTGTTAACCCAATTTAAATATGCTGATGTGAAAGTAACTGCACCAAATTTATTGTAGTATGATGGAAATGTAACCACTGAAAATTGATCTTCAGCTAATGATAATGAATATGTTAATAAATGTTGATACATTTTAAGTGAAAATTGAAAAGTGAGGCTAGCCTTTGTTCTTCAGTGTACATGATTAATCCCACTAAATTTGACTCAGTAGTAGCTCGCTACTTCATTGGCCTTTTTTAAAAGAACAGATCTTAAGTTGAGGAAGTCAAAAAACACTGCAGGTACTTGAAAGAGCATTGCTAAAGGGCATTGCTGTCCAAGGCTGAAAGTCCTCCTAGGCTGTTGTGACTGTAGGTAGGGATGGCAGGCTGGGGATGTTGCTGAAGGAGGAACAAAACCTGTTGAACCACCTGTCATTGGGATTTCTCCTGGCATGTAGCTATTTTTTGGAATTAAGAAGTCTTCTGAAGTGCTGAATTTGCTTAAATTTTGTTTCCTTGTAGCCATATTTCCTTTTGTTGCTTTTTCCCAAACACGTCTGCCCTTGACCTTTTTTCTCAGAGTTCAGCCTCTTCCACCAGTTCACTGGTACCCTTCATTCTATGCTTCTGTTCTTTCCTCCCTTCATGGTCCCGTCACTTTACCTCAACTTTGTGAGGAACACAGGTAGCTGAGGCCAGATGGTCATGCAATAATGCAATTTAGCCAATTGCCTCTATCCACGATAAAAAAAAGAAAAAGCCTATCCATTCTGGCAGGAATGGCATTGCCCCATAGCAGGAGTTCTTACAAAAGAAGAAAAATTTCCTAGAATTCCTAAATGGCTGATCTATTTAGCTCAAACTATTTAATCCCTGGTAACTCTATTGCTGGTCTTCAACAATGGTCCTTAATAGGATGGAGAAAAAATAGGAAGTCTAATTTCTCTTTTAATGCTCTTTGTAGAAGAGTTCTGATGTAGAAAATCAATACTTCTATTCAAAGGAAAGCTATTGAAACAAATAATATTACTGGTTGGCAGGCTCAGCAGGCTTTTTGCTTTGATTACATTCTTGCTGACAGTACTGCACTGGTGTTTAGAAAGTCCAAAAAACAACTTTTAAGTGCTTTTTCTAGGAAACAATTTAAGTAATTTAGTTTTTGGAATATAATTGAAATAATCTCCAAGAGCAAAGGAAAATGTATTCTTATTTGTGCTAAAAAATTTCGTTTTAATGAGCAAATAGATTCTGTATGTCCACTCAATGACAGCTGCAGTCCCACCAACTCCTTGTTTTGGTTGTTCATGTTTGGAATTTTTTTTTTAAGTTTGTACTTTATTAAATTCTTAAGTTAAAAATATAATACCTGGAATTTTTTAAAGTTACCTTTTAGCCCATACTTAATCGCAGGCATTTTCCTTGTTATATCTGGAACACAGATTACTCAACGGTCTTTCTTTGTCTGTGCCAGCTCATATAATTCACATTTTTATTACCCTGATCAATTGAAACATTTTATTAAAGGTCAAAAGAAAAGAAAAATTGTGAAATTAGAAATGGAAATGGATTTGATTAATGATTGAAAGGAAATATGGAAGCAAATGATCCAATTTATTACCTTTTTCTATTTGATAAGTATCTTTGATTCTAGCTCTATATTTTCCTCCAGCTGCTTTGACTATACAACTCTCAGTTCCTTTTCTCCCCAGCCATATAAAAACGTGGGAGAAATCTGCATCAAGCTATGAATGGGTAGAATGGATGGTAACAGCAGTGTGCATCAGAGTATTAAACTTGGGCAAATAAACTCTATGGGCAAGGGATTTTTCCCTGAGACTTGAACTGTAGTGCTCAGCATTTATTCCTGCTGAAGGCCTGGTCTGGCAGTTGACTCTGTGTGTGCACAGTGCTCAGAGCAGGCTCATGGTGGCTGTGAGGGCAGCCAGCAGCACTTTGTGACACTGGTGGTGGCCCTGCCTGCAGGCTGTGGGTGCCGGTGTCTGCTGGAGCCAGCCATGCCTGAGGGAACAGCCACCTCCTCCCAGTGCTGTGCTTTCCTCTTGGAGGAGACCGGGTGCTTGTGTGAGAAGGGAGCCACAGCAGGTCAGCACATTAGCTGTGATTATTTGGAGGGACGACAGTCTAAGTTTGGGAGAAGCTGCTGACTCCCTCAAGGGCAGAGAGGCCCTGCAGAGAGATCTCAAATAAATTAGAGAGATGGACAATCACCAACTGTACAAAGTTCAGCAAAGGCAAGTGCTGGATTCTGCACCTGGGGTGGAGCAGCCCAGGTTGGCTGTGTAGATTGGGGAAGGAGAGGCTGGAGAGCAGCTCTGTGGAGAATGACTTGGGGGTCCTGGTCCAAGGCAAGTTTGACAGGAGTCAGGAGTGCCCTGGAGCCAGGACAGACAGCCCTGTCCTGGGGGGCATCAGGCACAGCACTGACAGCTGGGCAAGGGAGAGATTGTCCTGCTCTGCTCTGAGCTGGGATGGCCTCACCTTGAGCCCTGGGGCAGTTTTGTAAGACATTAGGCCATCAGAGAACATCCACAGGAGGCCACGAGGAAGGTGAAGGGCCTTGAGGGGAAGCCTTGTGAGGAGTGGCTGAGGGCACTGGGCCTGTTCAGCCTGGAGAAGAGGAGACTGAGGGGAGACCTCATTGTGGTCTTCAACATCCTCATGAGGGGCAATGTGGGGGCAGGCAGTGATCTCTGCTCTCTGGTGGCCAGGGATGGGACTCAAGGGAATGGCCTGAAGCTATGTTGGGAGACTTAGGCTGGATATCAGGAAAAGATTTTTCACCCAGAGTGTGATTGGGCACTGGAACAGGCTCCTCATAGAAGTGGTCTCAGCTCCAAGCATGTGTGAGTTCAAGAAGCATTTGGACAACACTCTCAGGTACATGGTGGGATTCTTGGAATGTCCTGTGCAGGGCCAGGAGTTGGCCTTAATGATCCTGATGGCTGCCTTCTAACTCAGTATATCCTATGATTCTGTCTGAGGGAAAAATGTTATTCAAGTGATTTATATAATGTCATATAGCACCCATGGTGATTGAAGACGTTTTATACTTTCCAGATCAGCTTATCTACTAACATGGCCTTCATATTGTATCATCCTGGTCTCTTTGAAACAAAACTTTTTTTTTTTTCCCCCAGCAGCCAAAGTGGGTGTTGCTTTAGTTACAGCTCATTTCTCACCCTGCAAAGGACTCCTCCATATACAGTGAATGAGGCTGGAGACTTGTTAAAATATCATTGCAGTCTGAACATGTTGCATCATTCCACACAAGGGAGTGAATGGAATTGTCCACAGCCCTAGTTGGATATATCTCAGGTTTGGAATTCTGGATTTTTGTTAACTCCATTGTAACAGATCATACTGTTGGAATACAAGGCAGGTTTTTTGTGTGCAATTATACAATACTCCAAATATGTTAACATGCAGTGGTTGAGAAGATTGATGGATTCTAAATATGTCAGCAGGGAAATATTGAGGGTGTCTCAAGGGGTTATTTTAGAGACAAACAAGACAGCTATTTTGAGCAACAGTCATATAATTCTTTTACATGGACAACTCTTCAAGAGGTGTCTGATTCACTGATAATTAAAATTATAAATGAGTCTTGTTTGGCCTGAGTGATTATGTTCATGCTTCAGTGACCATGGCCTCTAAGTACTAAGGCATATAATTAGACCCTTCTTTGACCTTTCAATATCATGTTGACCATATCTAGGCTCTAATAGATCCATAGCCCAGATAGTTGTTTAGGGCCAGATGGTGTTTTCATGCAAAATTAGTGCAAGAGTTTGCTTCAAAGCTCCTTGCTCCATGCACAGCAGAAAGGATGATTGAAGCAGGGGCTCTGGTACAATACACGAAACTGTAACTGAACTTACTGAGGGTGGCTCGTCCTGTGTCTCATTCTCCTTCCTGGCCAGCATTCTCCATGGCAATCTAGGTGCTTGGACTTGTAATTTTTGTGACATTTTTGTTTCAGTTCAGCAGCAAGATGAAGGTTTTATTGTGACTGTAGGAATAATTAATGTATTTTACCAGTAACAAACTTTAGTGTGTTTAGCTAAGTAAAACAACTTTACTTATGACAAGGTACATAATTTACATGAAGCATCTATGTACTTCATGCATCCACAGAAAACATTACCTTCCCAAACTGTAAGAATAACAGAGGTTTTTCATTCAAATGCAGTTGTATAGTGTGGAAGACTTTAATCTATAAAATACAATTACTAAATCCTTTTCCTGAAATTTTAATTTGGTTGTTTCCACTTAAGGTGTTTTAAATTTTGACAATTTTTCTAGGCTAAAGGGTCACACAAGGAAGATGACAGAAGACAGGAGATTAACAAGTCAGTCAGAAACTGATGAGAATTTCCTCAAGGTGGAAGAAGTCAGTCAAGGTAAACATTCCCTTGAAATATCCTGATGAGCCTGAACTTTCAGAAAGTAGTAAATGTTCAGTGTATGAATGCAGCATTTCTTTCAGGTACCCATGAATACAAATACTCATTATGTGAATTATAATAATTATGTAAATTATATAATCATTATGGAAATAAAATGAATAAATAGAATCTAGGGAAAAGTACCTATCAGCTCCACATTTTGACTGCAGCTGTTACTTAACCTTACCTACTTAGGAATTCATCAAGAAATAATTAAACAATCTCTAATATTCCATGCAGTCTTTATATGTGTGCATAGAAAGGCATGAGACACACAAGTTCTATACATTCATTGATTTCATGCTAACAAGTTGACAAGATACTGGACTAAACTGTACCCTAGTGTAACTTTAGTACTGCTTTACAGAGAATTGATATTGCCTGGGTTTTTTCCAATGTCAGCTGGGAGAATTTCTCTGCAGTTTCTCTTTATTGCACTCAGGCAGACTTTGGAAATGAAGTCCAGCAGTAACGTTTTCTGGCAGTGCATCCATTTTCCACATGTTCATTTAAATGATTTACATCACCTTCTACCCTTAGCCCAGACAAAGTCTGCATTCTGTACCTACTGCTGCAGGTAATAGGCCCAAGATGTATTTAGAAGCCCAGAGGAGGGATAATTGAATTTACATACTATGTGTATGAGGAATGCAAAAGTCATATAAAATAATTAACTGATATTGATAATATGAATGAGTATAATATTTTTCTGCTAATGATTTTAAGCTAGTCTTTTGGTAAACATCTTTACTTCAGAAGTTTCTGACCTTTAACTGTGAAAGAAGTTGATGTGAATTTTAGTTTGGGTTTTTTGTCCTTCTAGTTGGTTTAAACTGGGCTGCTGCATATGATGTTACACAGTGGCAAATCAGGAGTTCTCTCTGTACTTTTTTGTTGGCTTCACATATAAGTGGGAGAAAGCCACTAACTTAATAGATTTGTAATAGCTTTGTGTGGTTGTAAAACAGATGAAGATTTGTGCTCTGTGTTAAGTATCATTCAGTCTTGTGGGGTGTAATTTCCTTCATAAGTACTTATTATGAGGTATGACTTACTCAAAATGATGTGCCTGTTCATGGCATGGAATTGTTTCATGAGTCCTGTTCCTCATGTACTGTGATGATTGTTCTGCCAGAAAAGTACTTGTAGGCTAAGGCACTGCTAAAAAGGGCTAAATAAACTTTATATCTTCATTTACAGGGCTTCAGGTACTGGAAAGTAGGATCTGATTTTGAATCCTATTTTAATTACTAAGAAAGGTTGCTCGCTGTTGTTGCTTGATGACATCTTTCATTCTAGACCAACGACAGGTTGTGTCACCCACTGCTGAAATGGATTTAATGCTTGTGTTTAAGCCATGTTAGCAGCAAGAAATGGAACTTGGTAGGAGAGCAGCAGAGAGTTGACCCTTTATGTACCTGGATCATCCTTTGGAGATCACCTTTCCTAGGAAAGATGTGATGGGAAAAGGGTGGACGCATGGATGGATGGGGAAGGGCTTCCTCACTGCCCTTTTGAAAACAGTGTGTGTTACTTGTGTGTGCCTGAGGAGCCATGGCATTCTGGGAATTTGTGGAGTTGCAGGTTCAGGGAGCAGAGAGATTTGGGCTGGAGTGGCTCAGAGAACACTGAACCTCTGGCAGTGAGCACCTGGGAAGTCATTCAGGGTTTGGGGTCTGACCCCATTCCAAAAGGATGGATTTAATCCTCATATGTTTCTGGTTCCCTTTCTGTTACCTCTCATGACTCCAGTCACCTTGCCTGACTTTTACTTTGAAGGGGAATATTTCAATTTATTCTTCTGTTGCTTAGGAAGAGATGTGGTTCAATGTAGTAGCCCAGGAAATTTTCAAGCCCCTCTGAGAAACAGAAAATCCAATATAGGAGTCCATAAGGAACCCGAGTAGGATAACGTACAATATCATGTTCTAAGATTTTTTTTTTTTCCAGTGAAGAACCTGCTTTAATTACCAGGTAGTTTCTTTTATTCTATTTCATCCAGTTGTACTGTCATTCAGTTTTTCCAAGTATGTATATTTCCTTTTTGATACAAAAAGAGGATTATAAAAAGATGCTGCACAAGTAGAGAGTGCACATCTGCTGTGTTAAGGCCTTGCTTTGGTACTTTGTGGTTATTTGAGAGAAACAAGCCCTCTCCCAAGGCAAGCATATCATGAGCATCTTCTTTCAATTGGTTGTATTTTAACTATTAACTATGAAATCCTGCTTTAAATATGAATAGATTTTTTTTTCCTGAAGTTAAATTTTTCTATTTGATTTTGGGTCTTTGCTTATGTATTCTCATTTTCTAAGGCAGCTGCTTAGGCTTATGCAATACTAGATAATGCTGACTGAACCTCCTGTGTTTGTTTGCATTATGCTTTTGTTTCATTCTGCAGCTCCAAACGATAGGTTGCAGTAAGTGTTCAATTTCCTGATGAGGCTTAAAAGAACTTTGGCTCTCCAATGCATCAGCACAGGACTCCTGTTTTACCATGATAAGAAAGTATTTGCCTTTAGGGAAAAGGAAAATGATTGAATGCATGTGTTTTACATTACTTGAACCATGATCATTTTACTGAAACAGGCCAAGACATTAACAAGGGTTTGGCCACGAGGGAATTAAGAGTCAGTTGTGTATCTTATATCCTAGTCAGATGCACTTTATTTTAGCAAAATGAATTCAGAGAAGAAAATACCACTTTAGCATTTACATTGTGGTCAGAAGTAATGGAGAATGAGATGTGGTTATACCAAATTCAGTGCCATTATTCATATAGATTTGAATTTAAATCAAAGGCATATAAAATTTATATGTAAAACTCTAGTCTTTGTAATGTATTTATTGTATTATAATTCCCAGGTAATTATTTTAGCCTCCATTTAGACTCTGTGCTATTTTCAGACCTTAGAGCCACACCTCTTCAGTAGTTGTCTGACCACACTCTTCCTTGTTCTAAATTTTGGGTTGTATCTCTGAAGTGCCCCCTGGGCTGTGTCCATTGCTTATTAGTCTTTGAGAATGCATGTGTCACTCTGCTCCCTGGAAGGTTGGGAAGCCACTCGGCTGGCAGTTCAGACGTCAATCTATGTGTTGTAGCAAGATCCTCTGTGTTATAGCAGAGAGATGGTCACCCATCCTTTCAAACAGCAGCTACAGTGATGTCCTCTTTTACAGCATGAGGTAAGGGGCAGGCACTGGACCATTTGCTGATATTTTGTAACAAGTGATTCTGGGAAAGGGTGAGAACTGCTTGCAGCAGTGCTTCATAACCAAGCTGCTTCCATAGACTAAACCACACCTATGAACAAGACATGGAAAAGAAAATTCTGAAGTGTTCCTACCAAAAAAAAGAATGGCACAATTCACAGTGCCTTATTGTTAAATACAATATAATAAACATGAAACTTCAGGAGATGCAATTCAGTCTTTCTCCTGAAGCTGGTAGGGCACTAGTGGTTTATCACAGAATCATTTAGGTTGAAAAAAGCTCTTAAGGTCATTGAGTCCAACGATTAGCCCAGCAGCTCTGCCAAACCTGCTGTTAATTGGAAATGGTTACCTCATTGTTTAGAGAATGGTCCTGCAGCCTCCCCGAGGTGCTGGGTTGCCTGGGAGCCTCCATGCAGAGCACAACCACTGCAGCCTGAGCCAGCTCTGTGCTCCTGGGCAACTCTCAGCTTAAGCCCTCAGCCAAGCCCTGTTGCTTCATGGATCCTGGTGAGACACATGGAGACAGTTGTGTTTTAAAATGCTGGCTGAAATGCTTGCAGTCTGCATGTTTATGTTCACTAACTGCATAGAGCAGAGCCTTTGGCTGTTTACATCAGTCTGTGCTGATACTTTCATTTATGTATGCATCTGTTGGTAGCTTTCCTGAACATTTTGTGTAGTTCTAATGAGAGACCTTATGAGATCACAGTTCTTCAAACATGTTTCCTCAAACATGCCCAGAGTTCCACACTTATCTAAAAGAGAAACTGTTTAAAACTCCAGCCAGGCTTTCTGCTGGTAGATTTTGGAAATTTCTAAGGCCAGTCGTTTTCCCTGTGCTGTCAGGGTTTCCTGGCGGGGACACAGGAACTTTAGGCCTCATGGAACATGAGGCATTAACCTGTGAAATCAAGATTTTCACTGCAACATAACCTGTCACCCAGGAAAACAGTATACAATGCATTTGTGAAATGTATGAAAAGAAGTTCAGGAATTCAGTTAATTAACCACATCAGTTTCTTAACGTGATCAATTTTAATTAAACTGAATTTTAATAGAGATCTGTGTAGTCTGTAGAGAGCAATTGCTAATTCTACAAAGCATGTGCTGCTTTTCACTTCAGATTTGCTCCCATCTAATTAATATGGATAGGGCATTAAGCCTTTTTGGACTCTGGTGGTTTTCATTTCATGACTATTAATGATTTTAATGAACTAGACTAATTCAGTAGTTTTCATCCTAGTGTTTCAGAGCTTTGTTCATCACAAATTTCAGGTTTATAATTGGTTTCCAGGTCTTAACAGTGGTCATTGATCAGCTTCAGCAGTTTCTTTTACAACCCACTAGGAACATAAGAAAAGGTTTTAACCCTTTGTTAGCACAAGGGCACGCCAAAACTGCCTCACTATCCAGAGAAATAAAATGGGATCTGGGAGTTCATGAAATGTTTTCTGTCAGAATGCAAGTTGTGTAGAAATGTTGCCATTTGAGATGTAAAATGAATCTGAACATATCATTATGTCACACAGTTTACAAGCCAGAGGACCTGATTCTGGACTGTTCCTCATGGCAGATACTATACCCAATACAGAACCACCTTAGAGCATTGCTCTTCTAACCTCTGTGATATATATATGGCTGAGAAAAGTGTGTAGGCTTCCTGTTCATTCAAAACTTAATCAAAAGACCTTTTTAACTTTTTTTGTACCTTATTTGTTTAGCTCAGAAACCCTTCAGAGGTTCACCTCTCTGACTGGCACAGTGTCCTTCTCTCAGTAAATGCCTTTCATGTGCTGTGTTTTATTACTCATAGCAAACACCTTCTTTTTGTAGGATTTAACTCTGCTGTTGGCAGAAATAAAAATGCATATATGTTACTTTTGCCTTTAAAAATAAAATTTTCTGTAGGGTTTGAGCAAAAAACCTTGTACTTGTTAAACAAATTTTATTGATTCCTACAGAAAACATTTATGCTGGGAGTTCTCATTCAGCAAGCAAAACCCCTGTTTTTATTCATTCTTTTGGTTACCTTCACTGCCTTTGTGGTCCTTGGGCACTTTAGGACAACCAGTTCTGAGGAAGCAAATAATATCAGGGTTCAGTTTTGAGACTTGGAAAAATTAAAAAAAAAAAAAAATGCAATTTTGTTTTAGGTTAAACACTTTTCCAGCTACATGGAGAGCTTTGCTGTTGCTGCAGACACTGTGCTGAGCCATGGAAATAAGAAGCAGCCACGTGTCCTGGTGTCATGGTGATGGTATTGATATTTTGTTTTTTGAACATCTTGATCACTGCCCAAGACTGAGTGTAGAAGGCAGGAGAATGTGGTTAGGTTGCTGTAGAGTGTGCTCAGCAGGCACCTGGCCATGTGCAGGGCACTGACTGACCCTCAAACGAGTCAGGCAGAAATTGTGCTCTACAAGTCTCTTGTGCATTTGCATGCCAACATTTTAATTTCTCTTTCTCATGAGCCATGCACACTTGGAGTCAGTGAAGATGAAACATTTCACACCAGCAATTTTCTAAGGTTTATATACATTTCTAGTCTTCAATTAAGTGATTTCTAAATGTTAATGACAGTTTGGAATAATTGGCAGTGATAAATACTGGCAATGTGAAAAAAAAAAAGTGCATGTCTCTCCAAGAGCCAGATCAGACACCCCAAATAAGAATCTTAAGTAAAGCCTCCATCCAGGAGGCCATGAATTAAGGCTGATAAATAATATGTAGTGAGGTTTTTTTGAATTTTCATTTGAATTCTCCCAGAAGACACAAAAGCAACATTGATGTAATACCAGAGGTGTATTTTGTATGCTTAGTGCAGGTTGGAACTGGATTTGTGCAACTTCATCATTATGGGTTGGTACCATTTGCCCATCATCTACCACTGCACCTTGGATAATTGTGTTCAAGTTCTGAATGGATAAGAGCAAGTTACAAGAGAGAAAGGCTTATTATATTCAGAGGATTAAACAATGATCATAACTATTCCTACTGGTCCTATAATCTCTGCAGGCATTAGCATAGGGTTCCCATTCCTTCAGAAAGGCAC
This sequence comes from Chaetops frenatus, assembly GCA_013400775.1. NCBI lineage: Eukaryota > Metazoa > Chordata > Aves > Passeriformes > Picathartidae > Chaetops > Chaetops frenatus. The sequence continues at coordinate 47,489 of VZTR01030784.1, forward strand.
TTTGCTCTCTGACAGGAGGATCTCTTTCCTACTGCTGCCAGCTGTAATCTCTGTGCTTGTACCTCAGATGAGAAGATTCTTATCCAACTGCACTGTGGTTTGGAAATGTCTGTTTCAGCACTGATGTGTGCGACTCTATCAGCTGCAGTAAAGATCAATTATGCTTTCCAGCTGTTAACCCTGCTTCAGTCTTTGACAGGATTTGGTTTTTAGCTGCCCTCAGACTGTGCCACTTTTTAAAAATGTGACAAGAATATAATGTATGGATGTATAAGACCAAATTGTTGGATTGTTAAGCAATAATGGTGAAAAAAATGGTGATAACTTTCATTATTCTCTGAAACAATGCTCTTTTTTACTTGTTTTATTCATTGGCCCAGAACTTTTAGCATTTTTAATATTTCTAAAACAGTGCTGTCACAACTAGAGCTAAGAAACTTGCAAGTGGTAGGATCTAGTGAGTAAGGTAGTGAAAGCTGATGAATGGCATTTGTCATTTAATGGCACAGTATTTTCACTGAAAAGTGAACAGAAACTCTCATTTTATTTACTTGCTGTTTGTGAGGTTTGAGCTTATCTGTAGCCCAGCAGTCTTCTGTTATAAAATGCTGTGATGATTTCTTGAAGGTGAGGGGGAGTTTTGCCCATAGGCTTATTAAATTTCAAGAAAGAGGAGTTATCCTTAGGTTTCTACTGTGTCTTGAATAGATTTAAAGACCACTGTAAAAATGCATGAGAAAATCCTTCTGGACAAAATGAACAGAGTAGAATGCTTCTGACTCTTGGTCCCTTTGCCTGTTTCTCTCTGTCTGCCCTCCAGGACAGACTCCTGGGAGGTGAGGAGCATTCTGACTTTATGATGACCTGCAGCAAGATTTGCACTACACTATCTGTGTCTCTGTGTGTGCCTCAGGGAGGATTTATTCATTCCATGTGATTTTCAATGTGCTGCAATGATTCTGTAAAGTCAGGAATCATTCTAAACTGAAGGATTAAGGGCTGGGTTTACAGCTGTAAGAAATACAGACATGTAACCATGGTTTATAATCTATTAATTCCCTTTCAGTGATGAGTGTAAATGTTAATGTGCTGACATAAAATATGTTGACATTGAGACACCACCAATAGTTAAAGATATTGTGTAGGTATATTTTCAGTCTTATAGTATGGTCCACAAGAATTGACAGAAAGGTGTTTTAGAGAGAGTATAAATAAGGACAGGTATGGTCTTATTAGAAAGAGTTTTAATCATTATGACTGGTTGGCTCTTGCCAACTCAGTAGACCAACATTGTGCTAAAAAACCAGATTCTTTCAATGAAGTAGAAGGTGCATCTTTCAGTTTGCAGGTACTCCCTTTGATATAATGGAAGTGCTACTGAACACAGTAGAACAAAAGGAACAGCATGATGGGGAAATATAGAAAATACTTTATTAAAATGCAACAAATTGCAATCTGCTATATTTAAGGACTTGGCTTTGGGGTCAGAGGGGAGGAAAAATATTAAAAATGGTACCAGAAAGGGACAGAACTATGTTATATATAAAATATATAATATATGTCTAATACAGTTCGGAACATAGTGTTGCTGCCACAAAAAAAGCAGCTGTGATTTAGAAAATGGTCACGTTTGAAATGTCTAGATCCCAGTTTTCCTTTTACTTTTATCATTGCAGTCAGCATAGTCACAAAAAATAGCTCTCATGATGTCATAAACTTTACTGAAGAAAGCAGTGTCTTTCTTGAATTATTTATTTTACATAAAACATTTATAAAATGCTACTAGACAACATGGAAGGAGCAGTATAGTAAAATCAATAAGCATTACAATCAGAATGAATTTGGGCACTTCATACATTCTGTGGGATTATTCTTCAACTGTGCCTTATATGTGATTACAAAACACCTTTGTTGCAACCCTTGATCCTGTGGCCACCCTGGGGAGGCTCCCAATATTTGAACAATTCTGCTGGACTGTGCTCAGTTAGCTCCTAGCTCTTGCCAAGGGACTGTTTCCCATCTGGGAGCTGCATGCCATGGTTTGTGCTGGCTTTTCTGTGCTCCCCTCTCTGCCTCCAGTGCCTTTCCCGTGCTGTTGAGCACCAGTGTTCTTACAGAAGCTGGAACTGCAGCACAGGGCTGGCTGACCTGGCCCATGGAGCACTTTCCCTGGGGTTGGGGATCCCCCAGCCGCTGCTACAACAGAGCTTTGGGTCTCAAAACTCCCTTGGAACAGCAGAGTCAGGACCAAGGAAATGACCTACTGCAATGAACAGTGATTGTTGAGCTCAGGTTTGGAAAGATGATGAAATTCTCAATGTAACAAATAAACAGCAGTTAAGGAGTTCAAATAATGTTGAAATGAGATTACATAATTTTTTGTTCTTACAAAAAGAAATCAAATACCTCTGCAGTTGTCTGAACTAGTAACATCACACAAATATGGGATTTCTATCAAATAACATCATTACATGGTGCATATAATGCTCATAAATGACATCACTTGAAAAGCTGAGACTCTGCCTGTGTACAAGACAGAGGCACTGGGTGTTAAATACACAGTTTGGCAAGTGAAATGAGATCATTGTGTTACACACACAAAAGCTCTTCAATGCCCACTCTGGTGTCACGATTCTGTCATTTTTTAAATTGCTGAGTGGTAATTTTGCTACGAGGTGGTGCTGGTGCAGCTAAAGACCTCTTGGAGAGTGCTGGTTGGTCCCTTCACACAGTTCTCAGGTGCATCTCTGGTGAGATCCGTGCCCTGCTGAGGTTCAGTATTCCTCACCTGCTCTGTCACTGCTTTGTTTCAGAGTGGTGTCACTTTTGTTTCCTTGCTCAGTGCAGCAGAGTTCCCCACAGGCAGTGTTGGGAGTGGCTGCTGATAAGCTGTCAATAGGCTTCCCAATAATAACCTGGCCCAAATAATAACCTTTCCCAGTAATAACCTGTCAGATGCTGTGTGCTCTGGTGTGATTTCTTGCCATGTGATATGTTGGTGGGGTATAACAGTTCCCTTCTATTTTCTAGACCATCAGCCAGCAGATGGACCTCATACTTGTACCTCTTCTTCTTGGTAATCCTGTTGGCTCCAGATTGCAATCACAATTAAGCATCTGAAAATAACTTTTTTATTAGAGTCTTCAGGTTGACTGCCAAGGGGAAAAAATGCTAGTAAAAAACTTACTTTGGTTTGGAGCAAATCTTAACTATTTATTATCTCATCTCAATGAAAGGGGAAATTTGAACAAATCACATGAGCACAAAAAGGAGACTGCTGCTTCACTACTTTTCCCAAGTAAATTTGAACTTGGATTTCTCAGAAAATTGACTATAAGGCTGGGCAACAGGCTCATTTTATTTCTGATGATGGAAGTTTTATTTGGTTTGGTTTTTCTCTTACTAAATATTTATTTTGTACTAACTGAAGGAGTAACAACAGCAGAAACTGAGAGCACATGGACAGAGGCTGTGTGTGTTTGGTTTGTGGAGTGAGAAATGAAGGTTCAGATTTCCCTAAGCAGAGGAATATACTGGATCTGACCTTGCACTGCTGATACTGGAAAATGCTGCTGAGAACTGAAAAATAAAAATATTCACCTTCAAAAATGGTTTTTGCCTCTCTAAAACTGTTTTGATGGGTTTATCACAGATTTCCTATTAGTTTTGGCCATGAAGTCTTGGATGGCCTAAATTAAACCTTCTGGTAAATTACTTTGATAATAATTTCAATTTGGCATATGTGTACTTGGTTGGATTTTGTTGCTATGATGTTTGTTTTTAAAGAGCGTTGTCTGCATGACAGTCCTTTTCAGCAACAGGCAAAAGTGTGGGATTAAAGTGATATTTTGCCAAATCTTGCAGTTTGTGAGTGTACTGAAGACTCAACAGATAAATTTTTTTAATTGTACTGGAGGTGTTTGCTTTTAGAATTGCAAGAATTTTTCTCCCTTCTTGGAAATTCATGGGTATTACTGGTTTGTGTCAAGCATTCTGGGCTAGGTGGGACCCAAAACTGGTACCTGAGTTTGTGAAGGAAAAAAAAAGACAAAAAAGAAACCCAACCCTCCAAAGACCAAACCAAATAAACCTAACCCAAACTGCAGATTTCCTAATTTTTTTTTATTTTTTTTTTTTTTAGATTAGCTGTTTTCTTTTCAGGGTTTCTGTCTTGAATTTTGATTGCTTGTGATATTTCTAGACACATTAGCCTGTCGTGTAAGGGTGAAAAGTGATATTAATTTTTAGAGCTAACTGAACAGCTATTTGTTATTTTAGAATATTTGCTCTAAATAATGTGCTGTTATTTTTAGAAATTTGTTCTTTCCCAGGTTCTCTGGTTTAGTTATAGCCTGCTGACTGGTTGCAAGGCAAATACTTTGAAATCTACTGTGATAATAACTAGAATAAGAAAACCAATTTGTGGACTCTGAAGAATTTATTGTCTGAATTTTGTTTGAGTTTTGTTGATTTATTTTTGTTACTGTTATTTTTAAACTAAGCATGTCTGTTCTCTGAAAAGAATACACAGTATAGCATTGTTATCCAATTAAAAGAATCATCTGGTTAGATGTTAAATACAGATAAAGTGCTGGTTGATCAATGGAGCTGGTGTTCTCCTGAACGCCCCAGCATGTTCCATATACAGTAATATATGAAACTCTGTCACACATTGTTGACTTTTTTTTGCAGTGCCCAGACCAAGATGCAGGGATGGTTTTTGTCCGGGCTTTAGGACAGCACTCTGTAATCCAGGAACTCAGCCTGTGCTGCCTCCTCACTGCTATTTGTTCTTCTTTAGCACTGCTGAGCAAAGCGTGGGAGTGCAAAAGGGGATGACAAGACAGTGACACTGGGCAAGGTCACCTGCAGCTCACCTTTCACTGCTGAGCAGACTGATGCTCTTCACTAAATTCGGATGAGTTCAGTCCTCAAAGAGTGGGTGGTCATGGCAAAGACAAGATTTGCTTGCTTACTTTTGGTAGCAGAATAAAGGTGATGCTTTGTGCCTGAAAATACACAGAAGCAGTGAATCCTGTCTTGGAAAGCATTTTATGTTTATTCTTAAGGTGGCAAAATCCATTTTTGCATGTGCTGTGTGGAGCCAGCCACATGATGATACTTTGAATTTAAATTTGGAGCCTTACAGGGAATGGGGAGATGATAACTTTGAAAGAAGTGATCAAAAGTGATTCAGTTTAAATGACATGGAATAAGGTACATGAACAGTGAAGTAGCATCAGAAGGGAAGAATTTAGAAATGTGTCAGTTAAGGATGGATCAATGAAATGACCTGCTCTGAAGAGTTTAGAGAATTAAGTTTATGGAATTGAAAAGTGCTTTGGAACTTCACTTTAAAGGAATTCCAGTGAAATGTACAATCAAGTACCTAATTACAGACCATCGGACAGAGTTACAACAGAGATAATTTAGGGCCAAAATTAAGGGATGCAACCCATAAACAATCACGTTCATTGCGTACCCCAAAACAATAATTAAGCTAATGCAGATCTGGTGGGAGAACAAATGTGCATAATTTTGCATTGAATAAATTCAGGTTGAAAACTAGTTATTGAGAATCTGGCACAGCTCTCAGAAAGAAGCAGCAGGAGACAGAAGAGGTAACTGGAGCCACAGTGGAGCCCAATGTTCTGTTCAAAAGTCTTCCCTAAAAAGAGGGTGTAAGGTGAGGGTATAAACCAGATATGAACTGTAAGCTGCCTCTGGTATTTCTCTGCCCAGTTCTGTATCATGCAGTGTAGGTTTGCCCTCGAAATGTGTTTGCTCCAAACCTGCTGTACATTTTCAAGACTCCCACTGACTATACTTAGGCTTTGAATTCTGTCCCAAAGCAGCAAGAGGGGTTTAATGTGCATGGCTTTTTTAACCTCAGCTGAAGGTTCCTTATTTTCCATTTCTTACATGGTAAAGCCTAAGAGAAAGCAAAGTCTGATTACCAATATTTCACAGGTACCAGTTGAAGCTAGAAACAAAATGTGAAAACCAGGATCAAACTTGACAGCTGAGTCCTAGCTGGAGGCTGTGTGTAAGTGTAGGAGTGACAGGGAAGGGGGGACCTGGGGTCCTGCCTTCCCTGGTGCCTCACTTGATTCCCCTGCGGAGTTCAAGAAACTCTATACCTCTGACTTTTGTTACACTTCTCTAGGAACTTCTATTAAATGAATAGTAATTTAAAGGTGTGCAGATTATTTTATGTGAAAAGAAGCTAAGTCTAGAAGTGCAAAGTCCTAGGTAGGGGTATTTTTATTTCAAAACCTGCCTCATGCTAAAAAAAAAAAAGGGTCTGTTAATAATAAGCAGGGCAAATCCCTGGTTTAAATGAAATAATTTGTTTAGTTGATGCTTAGAAATACCCAGAGTCCCAGTACCTAGAAAATCAACATAATAGATCCAGCACCCCTTCATGTTTTATATTTTGGGAGCCCAAGGGTTGTATATTTTTCAAACATATTTGAAATCAATAGTAGCAAAGCTACGATAGGGGGTATAACACACAAAAGAGAAAGAAAATATTGTCTACCATAGTACCCAAAACATTTTAGCTAGGTATATGAGAACTTTGAAATTTTCTTTAAGGGCTGTGAAGTTAAACACTTTTTAAATGTGCTGCTTAATTTTTTCTTGCATTGTAATTCATTGTTGGCCTTTTCTGCAGTGAATTGTTGGGATTAACCAATAAATCAGCAGAAAAGACATGCCAATTTCCTCAACAGTTGACAAATTACAGTGTGGGCAAAGTACTGTAAGTATTATTTATTTTTTTTTTAAATTTATTTCATGACGAAAGCTAACATTCAGATGCCCCAAACCCATGCTGGTTTTATTTGTTAATATTGCATTTAATTATGTCCCACTTTTTCTCAAGTAGCATCTGTAAATGTGTTGCTAATAGTCATTATCAATATTAAAGTAATACAAATAATAAATTTGTGGATATTTACTTACAAACAGTATTACTTGGGAATAGGTTTGTAATTACAAGGGGTTTTTTGGTAGAACTTCATTTTAATAGACGACCTTTGAATTGGGTGTGTTTTTTCAGAATATATAAAGCAAAATTTTGTGTTAGCATACTGTAGTTCTGAATTATTTAAATACTTGCATTCTGCTTTCCACACATTCATTATTTCCTAGTGCTTTGGGATTGTAGCCGTGCAGTCAAACGAGGGTATCTGCTCTGCACAAATCCTGTATCTGTATTTACAAATAGGTATTTAGCAGGCCATTTGTAAGTAGCACTTTATATGTGTGAGAAATAGCGATAAATAATCATGCGAATTAGCCCCTTAATTGTGCATTACCTTGGATTTCTCAATTCTTAACTATCCTTGCCTGCAAAGGTTAAAACAATAAATACAATCCCATTGCTCCTCAGGATTGTGGGCTGTTTTGTCTTTATCATAACAAACCTATTGTTTAAGGCAAGCTTTTGTGAAGTGCTCAGAAAGTGTGAGTGCAGAGAAAATGTCCCTGACCTTGGCCGTGTACTACAGCTCCTGGAATTGTATTAGCTTTTATACTGCATGATGTATGAGCAGCCTTCTCAGGAGTCTGGAGCACGATGCTGAAAAATAACCATTCATGCGAGCTATGCAGCGTTTGAGCTTAGGCACATCAAAAAGGTGGCAGTGCTGGAGTGAATTGCAACACTTGGGGACTTCTCCGAGCTCCAAAGCTGCAGCTCTGCCCGGGGAGCCTCTCTGGGGCACACTTTGTGCTGTGGTGACTTGGCGGGGCAGCGGCGCAGGTTCCCGGTGCCTGTGGAGGGACAGGCACAGTCGGATGAGGAAGAACGTGGCTGTATCTTCCTCCCTCTTGCCAAGTGAGGCTGATTCTGCCCCTGTCTCTGTCACTCAGCAGATCCTTTTGCCTGCCTGGGGGACACAGCAACTTTCTAAGTCTCTGTGGAAATGGAGGGAGCTCACCTTTTCCAGGGCCAGGGTGCTGGTCCCACCCTGACCTCAGAGTAGCCCCCCTGTGCCTGTCACTCCTCGCTGGCTTAGCACACCTGGGAGGGATGAGGAAGTGCTTTGGGAACGCTGTGCCTCTTTTAGACGTCTTTTGTGAAAAAATATTTGAACTTCAAGTCTGATCTCAGTCAAAAATAGTGTAATTTCTTTGTGGAGATATGTTAAAGTCTTAGCCTTCTTCTGGACAGGGAATGTCCTGGGAAGGGCAAAGGCCCTGTGGGAGCCAAAAGGGAGACTGAGCCATAGGGAAGTACTTACAGCAGCCTTTTACATGCAAATCCTAATTTCTGTTTACTCATTTAAAACCCTTTAGAGAATACGACTAGGTAGATATTATTTTGAAACTATATGTTTATTTATCTGTGACAGATATGCTCTGGATTTAAAACCAAACTGCACTTCCTCCTACATAGAGGGGTATTTTTACTTGGTGCCTAAAAAAGCTGGCTCCAAGTAAAAATACCCCCCCTATGTAGGAGGAAGTGTAGCTAATGAAAGCTTTATTGGTGTTAGAGAGCGTTTGTGGGAAGGTGACTGGTTTGCTTCTGAAGCTACAAGACTTGGCAGCAAGATGTTTGTGGACACACTCATGTGGATACCAAACAAATTCTTGGGGTAAGAAGATATCTGCCATACTGGAATTAATTATAGCTATGGGTAGCAGAGTGTGAATTAACAGCACTTTGGCTTTACATCCAAACTGCAAATGATCAGCTAAACTTTGTTGTAAGGAGCTGGAGCTGAATTTCTGCATTAACATCAAGGTGTTTGAAACTTGTCTGGAAATGTCTGTGACAACTTTTAAGAGTTGCCTTGCATATGTAATCTGAGAAGCTGGATATTATAACCTCTAATATAAGCTTTATATTATAACCTCTGCAACTAAAACCTGTAAGGTTCAGGGACGTAGTTTTACAGTTCGTAGCTGCTGGAAATTGGGCTGGCTCAAGTGGCTTTGGGGTGGAGAAAGGGAAGACTGCTCATGCCAGCACAGCCTTGGGAAACTTCCTCTGCTGCTTCTGCCCTGGCTTTCGTGTTTGCCATTGAATTCTAGGCTTATAAAAATGTTTTATGTGTTGCAATACAACAGTATTTCAGCTAATGGTTTCTTTTTGGTTTTCCCCAATATTCAAAAATTAAGCTTAAGAAAACTGTTAGAGAGGGAAAGGGAAGGTTTCTTTTCTCTGTATATTTGTTTCTGTAGGCACGCTACCTCCTTCATAAAAATATTATTTACCTGTCGTAAGGAGATTTTAAGGGAGACCCTGAAAAATTAGTATTTAAATATATATTGCAACAAAATTGTTTTTTATTTTAGTTTTGGTGGCAATTTACAGCTATTTGTGAAATCACTATTTTGGCAACACTTCTTTCTTCTGTAAACAAAAAAAAAAGCAACACCCCAAGAAAATATAGGAATATACAATAGACATCCTTCTCTTTTGCAGCACTAGTAATACAGGATGAGGAATGCAATTTGTATAAACAGTCACAGATGGAGCTTCAGTTTTACTATTAGGATCTCTCATAAAGCACTAATTACTTGGCTTAGAGGAAAGCACTAGGGAAAAAAATGGGCTTTGTGGATCAGAAAGATGGAATCTGATTTGAAGTTTCTGTTTCATAATTACCTACACCTTTATTTTGGTTTGGGTCATGCCATGACCCAAAAGCCTCTGAAAAGAAAAGGTTCAATTTACAGACTTCAAAAGCTGTATCTGACTTTATCTAAACTTACAGGAGGCAATAATTTAAATAACCTGCCAATTTTAAGGCAGCATTTGAATGTTTTTCTTACTGGGAATATTATTGTCAAGAAAGAGGTTATTTTCTGGCCCCTTCTTTCCCAACAGGCATATGTCAGAAATGAGCTCCTGACCAAAATAAAACAGAGAACTGTCTCCCCAAAAGTGTGCATGTTGGGACAGGACCCATGTTTCTAGTCTTGATGGGTGAACTCAAAGATACAGCTGCATTTACTGTGCTTTTTGAAGCCAATAGCCCTTATGAATGTGGGTAATTTATCACTAACGTGGTAGAACTTTAGTCTCCAATTGTGAAAGTTTTTTGCTCTAATAAATGTGTCCACGGATGGTACCAGAAGTCTTTTCAGTGTCTGAACAATGACACACAAAGCCTGCAATTCATTGCTGTGATTAAATCTGGTTACCAAGTGTGCCACCCTAAAATACCTCAAACATTTTGCATTTCAGTTTTTACAGTTAGGCATCCTTACTTGCAGGTGGCAGAAGCAAGCTCCATATGTATTTCAAGGCTTAATTGGGTTTTCTCTGCCTGATGAAGTTTGGGTACAAAGCCTTAGAGTTCCAAAAATTCAACCTGCTTCTGGTATTTGTCCTTTTGGTCTTTCAGTTCTCAGTTGTGTGACTGTCTTGATTAGAATGAATACATACGTGTGTGTGTGCTAATAATTTATCTAGGGATTAATAATTGCTATGGAGATTCATCTGGGAATAATGATGATTGGAAAAACATTAATTAAACAGTTGGGTTGAGAGCACTGGCTAGCAGCATTAGACTTCAAGGCCTTTGATTTCATGTACTTTAGTTATATGAGTGTACATTTTTCTGCATCTGTCTCTAATCAGATTTTCTCTAATTTCTAAGCCTTTGGTTTTAGAATTCCATGGTCTTGTTCAGTGTGCTAAATAAAGGTTGCTTTCCAAATACAAATGTATACTGAACAAAATTTAAGATAATGCTTAGAATTAGGTGAATGTTGCAATTTTAGGGCATTAAATTAATAGCAGAACAATTGAAAAAATATTCTGAATTGAATGGTGTTTGCTGGTGAGTATTTTCTTTTTTATACTACCTTTTTTTCCTAAGGAGAAAAAGGTTTTTTGTTCTTAGACCAACATTTGTCTCAAGAATAAGAGTAATGAGCATCTGAGGGTTGACTGTGGGTGAAATAATGTGACATACCAATGACATTTTCATTTAAAAATATTTTAATGAGAACAGGAAACAAAAGATGGAGAAAAACCCTCTAGGCTCTGAGGCACTGTTTGTTATCAGAAGTACAAATATTTACTTTGGATTGTGGCAGTATCTATATCTATCTATCTATCTATCTATCTATCTATCTATCTGTTTTCCCAAAACAATCTTTAAGGAGGTGCCTATGTTTTTTTAATGGGATATAAGCAGCAGAGAACATAAAGGTAAAGTAAGGCTTTGACTTAAGAGAGATGAGCTGCTCCTATTCTTTGTTCTGCTGGAAGCTTGAGGCTCTCAATAGCAGCAGTTTTTAGCCATTTTGACACTTTGTTGAAATACTGTGCCATTGAGAGGTGCTGGGAAATGTAATGTGCTGCATTTCAATATGCATTTGTATCACTTTTTTGTTTAGAGCAGCAACAGCTATGTTATTAGAATGAAAATAAAAAGATTTTAAAAAAAAAAGGAACAGGCACCAGTTGGGCTATACTGGGGAGACTGTTGGCTGGAGTGTATGCAATGTACATTTTTGTTTGAAATCAGTCAAAATGTTCTACAAGCTTTTGCAAAGTCATCTTAGCTAACAAGAGCCTGAGAGGGTCATTCAAATGAGTGAATATTTGTGGTATATCTCAGAACACTTATACAATTAATCACTCCCTGAAAAATGTTTTGAGTTTTTGCCAGTGCTTATGTTGGTATAGAGCCAGTGCAGAAATAATCTAAGGGTCCTGATGTGTAAAAATTGTAGTGTGTAATAGAATTTGGGAATGAGAGAAAGGTCTGGGTTTGCATTCAAGTGATGTCATCCCAGAGCCAGATACCATGTGAGAAGGGGGGCTGCAGGCTGGAACAAGACTGGAAAAAATCCTTCCTCCCTCCTTCTCTTTTCAGCTATTACCATGATGGCTAAAACCCTCCTCTCCCTCCACACTATAACTGAAATCTGAAGCCATTCATGTTCCAGTCTTTAAATGCAACGAAGAGTGAGATGTGGAAGTGCCTTTTGTGGGGGTGTATCTGAACCACACTGGTATTTGATTTTTGGCCTCCATTATAATAGTCTAGATGGGTAAGGACATCTTCCTTCACTGATACCCTTTCCACTCTCAGAGTGCAGGGATCCTGAGGTTCTGCCAAATATCAGAAACCCACTGGAATCTGCCCCTGACAGTAACAAACCATTTAAATTAAGCAAGACCTTTATAACTCACTTGAAGCACTCACAAAGGCAAGTTTCAGACACCTCTGTTTGCTGCCTCAGCTTCATCTGCCAGCTCAGTGTCTTGGTTGCCCTTTTGACATCTCTCAGACTTTTGCCGTAAAGTTCCCTAAAATGGAGCCCAACAGCATCACACCAAACTATGTTAGGCAAAAAAACAGGACATGAATAATTTCAGCCCAGAATATTTTTTATTTCTGGCTTTGGGTGACTATATAATAATCAAATTATTATCACACAAGAATAACCTCATACAATCCTGACTAAGCAACATATTGCTTGCTTCTTTTGAAAGAAAGCCCAAATTACATTTTATCTACAGAGGCAGACAGAAGGGAATAGGAAGGTGTGCCTGGCTTTTCATGTCCTCAGTCCAGAGTTTGGAGTTCTGTTAGTTTTAATTATTTTTTTTTTGACTCAGAAGTATATTTAAATGAAAATCCATTAGCTAGACCAATTTTCCTAACAGAAATAATGACGTTTTCTTCTGTGTCTGAGCATACAAGTTGTGCCATAGGGAGAATTTTAACTTTTTAAATTAAAAAAGTATTTCTATGCAGTGAACTAGCTGTGAAGGGCTGAAATTCATAACACATAACTGTAGTGGAAGAGTTAAATACAACTTATTTTTGTATCTTCTTGGCAATTAAATACCAGACTTTATTAAACATACGTGGTGCAGGGACAATGTTCCACGTATGAAGGAAATTACATTTATTCCGCAGATACAGAAGATGCATCCTGCACCTTCCTCAAGCACTGAAGTTCTCTGGTTAGCAATTAAAACTGTAAAACCAGAAACTGTAGGACAAGATGTCATGGCACTAATCAAAAGAGGGGAGAAAAGACAAAAAAAGAAAGAATAGAAGATTTACTCTCTGTATGTAGACAGGGAAAAAACCCCAAACAAACCAAAAGCAAACCAAACTTAGTATATTGAGGGGTTTATATATTATGTGGTGTTAGGGAAAAGTTCACAGTACTGAAGAATTGGAGTTTCTTGATCCTTAAGTCTTGGACATGTCAGGATAGTCTTGGCTTATGTCAGGACAATCAGTTTGTTCCCACATTTAAGTTGGCTGAAATCTTCAATGTCCAAAAGCTACATTTCAGGCTTATTGATGTTCAAAGTATCTCTGTTTGTGCTTGAGTTTGGGATGATTTTCTGCTTTGGTTGTGAGTATGGAGTCAATATTTTCTCTAGAGATCATACCAAAAGTTCTTATAGCTGAGGGACAGGGAGCTTTGTTTATTTGTTTGTTATGATTGATAGCTCTTTCTGCATCATGTCTAATTAAATCAGGGTATTTAAGAGTTAATCCTTCTAGAATCAGAATATTTTACTGATTACAACATTTCTCAGTTACTCATATCAGTTGAGTTTTCATTTGCAATATAGATTTGATATTGCAGCATTGATAGGGCTGCAGTGATGGTCTTTTAGCAGAAAAGCAAATCACTCCAGTGGAAATCAAGCTTTGAGCTTGCAGGCCTAGGACCAAAAGTGTCACTGGGCTGTTCAGGCAGGAGACAAGAATGTACATATGCCAGACTGTTGATGCTTTCCAGCAGAAGGCTTTAATGGTTCTACCAAAAGCTTCAGAGAGAAAAGATGAAAAAAATTTCTTTGGTGCTTCAATTTTTCTCTCATCTGAGAACTGCGAAAGTGTGCTGATTCGGACTGAGATCAGAGTGATTGACTGGGAGACTGTCTGATTACAACTTGGATACCTGTTTTAACTAAATTGGTATAGAAACCAATTCAGATCTATAAACCACATCAGGCTAAATTGATTTAAGTTTCTCTTAAACTGATTTAAGAGAGATTGCACCAGGGACTTGCACAGATTTAACTAAATCTGTTTCTAAACCACTTGAGTTGACTCAGTGCTCAGAATGATATAAATCAACCTTTGAATGTAGAAGTTAAAAGGTCCATATTTTACAGTTGTTCACTTTGTTCATTTGACTCATCTAGATCTAGGTACAAATGTTCACTGTACACAACTATTTCATTAGCAGTGAGCAGAATGGAACAGGAGTCATAATTTTCTTTTCTTTAGATTGAACTAATATTTGAAAAAGGAGATATTAGAGATGCATATAACATGACTTTCTCTTGAAACCCTTAGAAGGCTGAAAAGACACTGGATGATAATGAAATTGTATTTGGAGCTTTTTTTCCATAAAATGAAGTAGTCATTCTAGTGTGCGAAGTGCTATAATTATAAAGCAATTTGCCACCCTTAATGGGAGAACTTTTATTTCATAAAATATTAACAAAATATAATATCAGTGCAATAGGTTAGGAACAGTCTTATTTTCTCCATAAAAAGTCAATTTGTAACCGCTGCAGACTGTCTTTCTCAAGATGACTATATTAGGATAACTGATCCTTTTATAGAAGTACTGAAAGATAAGCATTAAAATCATCACAACAGATATCTCATTTACCTTTATACTTAGTAATCAAATATTTTCCCCTATCTGCCTCTCTAATTTAAAGGCTGGTGTTGTGTCTGCTGATGACTGGCCAAGGGAAGTGGCATTTAAACAGTGCCTAAAAAAGGTAAAAACATTCGAGACAAAATTACATTTTAAGAAGGGTTATCAGCTAGACAACATGGGCCCATTACCTAGTTTGCCTAAAAAAGCATTTGTATTCAGCTATCAAGTTAGGAAAAAATTAACCTTCTTTTTCCACAGTAAAGGAAGAGGAAAGAAAGTCAGGGAGCTTCTGTAATTACAGGATTTCAGCTCTGATCTAGGCAGCTGCAAAGCATATGTATCATGTGAAGAAGAAAGGACTGGAGATGGAAGAATTAACCAAGCCTTAATGGATTCACTTTCATTTCCTCTCTTTGTTACTATTTTTAATTAACCAGAAGATTTCTTTTTTTCCTTTTTTTTCCCTTTTTTTTTCCTTTGCTGCTGTTATTTGCACTGTTCCAGGGTCCACTCAAGCAGAGCACGATCAGCTCCTAGGGAAGTCATTAATTGTATTCATTTTGATGGTGCTTCAGGAGCAGCTAAGAAATAGAACTCTCTAAATAGTTGAGACAAAGCTCACTTGAGGAGGAAATTACTTGAGCTGAATGATCAAGAAAATTTTCTCCTAAAATAAGTGATAATAGCTAACTTTAATGTGTTTTAATGTGTTAAGTAGGGAAATGCCAGGAAGCACAGAACAGGTTGGCAAAGAGGGATCAGAAATTAAATGTGAACCACATCTCCAGTATTTTAGTCTGGAAATAATGATTATAAATTATTTGTTCTCTAAAGTCCTGACTATATATTAATATAGTAATTAATTATATATTAATATTATATATTAATAGTTTCCCTCTGTATTTAACAAGCAGCCAAACAAAAACATAGGCTATCATTGGTAGGTACTGTAGAGTTGTGTCCCTGAGAGAACATTCACCAAATTCTGGTTTTTTTCAATTTTTTTTTTTTTTTAAATTGCAGTCCTAAATCTGTTTGGCAAACTATTTGTAAACTTTATTAAGTGGAGTGCATCTCTGTTTTAATGATGATTGTTGTGTGCTTGCATTATAAAAATAAAGTCAAAACAAAAAAAAGGGACAGCATCACAACAGCAAGTTAAAATATTTTCTTTCTAACTGAATTTTGAGAGTCCGTTTTCTGAATAGCACAAGAATACCTTAAGGAGATTACATTTTTCTGATTGAGGATACAATAAAGTTAATTAGTATTTTAGTAATTCCAAGGCCATGAGGTCCCATTTTAGTGTCCTTTATGCAGGAAAGCTTCCACTGATGTCACGGGGACTCATGTGGGACATCAGCTGTGTTCAAACCGAAGGATGGGATCCCAGCACGGTACTTAGCAAATGTGTTTGGTCCCTAAGAATTCCATGTACAGCGTAAACTTGGTTGTTAGCTAACAAATCACTGTGAGCTGGATGTTTAGTCAGTCTGTCAAAGCTGCTGGTTGGAAAATCTGTATCCAGAGAAGTCATTTACACTGGAAACCCATTGTGCATCTGTTATTAGCAAGGTGGAGGCAATCTTGCTGATGTCTCCGTGCATGTTCACAGCTGTCTGGCAGTTGGGGGTGGTGAAAACATGGAAGAAGCATTGCCTAAACTAGTTGCTTGTGGGTTGCAAATGCAGGGTGTTGCTATTTATCCCTGTCAACAGCAGGCCCTATTAACTATTTTTAATGAATCACCACTGCTTTTACTTTTGCCATCAGCCGTGACCTTCACCATTTAGAAACACATGGTCTCTCATAAATGATAGTCTGTGGCATATAAACTTGAGAAGGATTCTATCACGGCTCAAACTACAATATCTATCATTAAAACAAACTGCTCATTCCAGCTGAAGAGACACTCATATATATCATGGAACCAGCCTTCCGTATTTTGAAATTTACTGCCCTGCATTGGTGCTTCTTTTTCTTGACTTTTTTTTTTTTTTTTTTTTTAAGGAGGCCATGCAACCTTGCTCACTTAATACTTTTGATAAACTTCTACTGACAAGGAACTTGATTAATGATGGTTAAAGGAATTGAATCAAGAGTAGGAAAGACAGGGCCAAAAAAGCAGACTGCTGGCCTGATGGAAACTAACGTCTCTACAGAAATATATGATGGACCCTCCTTTTTTGCCATGCCAAGTAATTACTCGCACAGGCCTGTTGTAATAATTCCTATTACAGCCAAAACGGAAAAGTCAGTAACTCACAGCCCTGGGACAAGGTGAAGGCAAGGCCAGAGTAGTGTGGATCAATATTTCATTTACTCACTGAGGTTAGCTTCCATCCCTGTATCAAATTCTTTTACAGAAAGCCATGAAAGAAATGAGGTTTGCTGAGAAACACCAATACAGGGCCCTCATTTCCTTGGGGGTGCTCATAGAGTACACGGAGCAACAAAACCTCTCAGCAAAACAATATGCACTCAAGGTCACTCATTACTTGCTACTGTTGGAAAATAAAGTGCCATTAGCCTGATATGAGTAATGTACATCAATCAACTGCAGACCAGCAAAAGTATGTTTTCAACATGGTATTGCAGCTGAGAATGAATGAACCATGTTAACACTTTCCGAACACTTGACAACAGAGAAGAATTGTTCCTCTGGCATTATCATTTATTTCAGAGTTTCACTGCAGATCCTCTCTGTGAAATCAAACCAGAGCATCTCTGTTTTTTGCTGTACTTTGCTATAATTGAATTCATTCTCACTAAGTAAACATCCCAATTTTGAGGGGGACGGTTGGATGCTGTCCAAAAAAGGTCCTGTCAGTGCCTTACAGGACCCTCAGCCAAAGGGTGGAAAACCAGATGTAATAAGAAATTATCTGTTGTGTTAGTAAAATAAGTTAAAACAATACTTGCTTAGAATATGAGATGATATCAAGTTACACATACTTCTACCTTTCTGCATCCTCAACTCTTTCCTTCCAGGCAGAAGTTTGGAGGAAAAGGAGAACTCCAATATATCACTCCTGACTTGCAGGGTGCTGATCTGAAGGGGAAAGATAATATGTACTTCCACAATGGCTGATTGTACACTGTGGTGTACTTTTTTTTCTGTTTCTTCTCACAGAGTTCTGGGAGTGTTGATGGGTTGTTTGTGATTACTCAAATAGTTGATGAAGTTTCAGATCTTTTCAAAGCTTCTTGATTGTCATCTTGGCAGAGAGTTATGTATTCTGTTAGCAAAACTCAGAATTCTCTGATCTTACCTGCACCATTTATATAATGGTCATGAAGCAGTACCTTCCCAAGAACTTCCGTATTATCCTGTTCAAAAATAAAACCATTATGTAGGCATAAAGTAAACTGTCACAGAGCAGGGAGAACTACTGTGGGAAGAGCACACTTTTTTTTCCTATTAGAAAGTAATTTTTCTCCCCCTCTTTTCTCTTTAGTCGGATTCTCTTTGTCTTTCTTGAGCATTTTGAAATCACTTACTAAATAATAATGTTAAGTCTTTGTTCCAGAATCTTACCCTGAAGGCTTACTGAGGCATGTAAAAATAGTTGAAATGTTTAGGATTTTTCACTCGTACTGTATTTTGTAGTGGTGAAGATAAGTTATTTTCTTTTCCAGCCCCATCTCCTGAGATCAGACTCCCAACCATAGCAAGTGTTGAGCTCCTTGCAGCACTGAACTCATTTAACCTATATTAAGTCCATACAACTCTGTAATGTGTCAGTAAACACAACTCAGAAATTATGGGCCAAGAGGAAAATGACTGATCAAAGGTCACATGCTAAATCAGACATGACTGTGGTCTTTCATGTCTGACATTCTGACAATTTATGTTAAATTTGCTGCTGTTCAGTAAAGTCTGGGGACGTTAAATGAATTAACTTCATGTCCTCTAGAGGTGTTAATAACTTGGATAAAGCTCTTAAGTTTTCTACAGTTGTGGTATTTTTTTTTTCATTGATGAATCAGAAGTATTGGCAAGCAAACTACTCTAGTCTTAATCCCAGTTCCATGCAGACCATGCTGATTCCATTCAAGTAAATCAGCTGAAACTCTGGTTAATATGAGCTTGATTATATTTTGGATTGTTTGGGTTGATATTTTCTATGGATTTTCTTATTTAAAACTGAAGTTAATAGTAACTATAGTACTGCAACTTGCCTCTGCTTCCTGTTGCTCTTCCTATTTGCTGTTACTTTCTAATGATTTAATGTAAAGTGATGTCCAGAATATGAGTCCTGAGACAGTGCTGCTCCCTTCATGTCTGCAAGAAGGGAAGAGAGATGAACATTTATAACTGCCTATCAAACTAAGTAGATTGGTTTAAAGAGAGTCTGTCTTGCTGGTCACGTAGAGAGGCTCTCCTGGATTAAAAGGGTCCACTATATTTGATTTTCTCCATAGTTTAGATGTGGAGTCAACTTTGTAAAGAGGGTGTAGTTCAGTCATATAAAGTCTAATAATTCCTTAAAGAGATTCTTTGAAGGGCACAGAGCAGAATTAGAGAGCCTGTTTCCTCTACTGCTTAGAATCACAATTTCCTAGGTTTTTTTTATTCCCAAATCCTGTTGATATGATTAAATTACCTTTCAAAATCTCATTTACTACAGGTAGTAAGCCTGCACCACTGTATGGGGATGTTCTATGCCTGTGATTTGAGACTGAGTCCCAAGCCCTCAAAGTTGTTTAGGTGACCACATATAATTTGAAGAGACTCAGTGATGTTAGTAGCTCATTCCCATTAACCATCTTTGAAGCAGGGAGATAGTATTGCCTTCGTGTACTGGGAGGAAGAGGGGTGGTGGGGCAGAAATAACTGTAAAGGCATTTAGATGCCCAGTTAAACCTGTAAGAAATGAGAACCTAAATACCTGTGGAAGGTCTAGGTATCAATTCTGTTGGGAGAACCAGCACACAGGTATTATAAATCTGGAGGTTTGCTGTGCTTCTAGTTGCAATGAATAAATCTTTCAAGAATGCCTCAATCAGAGCAAGAGGGTCTTGTGATGGGAGGTTGAACTGTTCTGACTGTTCTAAAAGAAGATGAAATCACTCTTTTTCCCTTAATTTCCTCTGGTATAAAGGAATCAAAGATTGCGTTTTCTGTTTGCAAACTAGAACTTCTGGGCTTGCTTTTTCCCCTATTTCGCATGAGAATACCCTGGTGGTTCTTGGTGTTGCTGAGAACTTGGAGTATTACTTTGTGTGGGTAAGCATTCTGGTGTAGCTTTCATACCAAAAAAAGCTGCATGCAGCAGGATTACTCTTTGAACTAGAGTGTTAACTGAGAGATTTGGGTCACATCCATCACCCAAATGTGAGGCAGTCTGCTTGCACTTATAATAAAGAACAAATGTTTGGTCTGGAGGTCAGGATTTTTGGATTCACAGTGCACTTAGTTAGATCAAGGTCTCATCTGGGGTTAAAATCAATATTGCAAATTGTAGCTTAAATGGCAAAGAATATGTTTCCATCTATGTTATATTTTAGGTACAGTAGACTTAATGTATAACTAGGTCAGTTCCATTAAGATGTAATTTCATTAAGGGACCATAACTGCAACCGGAATTTGGCCACTAGATGAATTTTTTTTTGTCTAATACAACTGTACAGACATGCATCACTCTTGGATGCTGCTCACTTGGGTAGTTCTGCTTTAGAACAACCATCTAGTGATCAGACAGTGCACTCTGCAAGGAAGTTTGAAGGAAATCAGGAAAAAATATTTGTCTGTAGGGAATGCTTCTGGTTTTGAACTGTCACAAGAATACCTGTCAAAGTGGTGGAGTAAAGCACTTGAACATTTAACTCAGAAACAGAGACCTTCAGTTTAATGCACTTGTACAGGTACATATGCAAGTAGTGCATTTAGCAGTAGAGCCTTCAGGCTCTCTTTCAAAAGGGACGTGAGACAAAACACCTGACTTTGGGGAGCTTTGCTTCACTTTTTGTATTGTGGCAAATCTGAGCGGAGATGACCATAAAAGACTTTAAAAGTCTTGGAATAAGGAGATGAAAGCATTGTTCAGAAGAAGGTACTTTTTCTGTATTCATGCTGGCTAAGGTACATACATGTCTGTTCCCAAGATGAGAATGGCAAATGAGGAGGAAAGGGAAAGTAATCTCAAAATCTTGAAAAAGGAGGAAGGCTGTGGGATGGCTTTTATGTAATCCTCTGTGAGGATTCATTTCTTAAGCACAACAGTCATACTGAGCTTTGTACCCAAGCACGATGCCATGCACAAAGCATGTCTCTGTCTGCTGGTGGCTGTACTACAGGCTCACTCCTCACTGTTGGGTCAGAAGAGGCTGTGCACAAACTGGGAAAGTTTATTTTGTGTTTAATCCTCACTGCCTGTTCTCCTAAGGGCATCGACCAACGCTGCCATGCTGCACAGAGCACAGTCTGCTTCTCTCCACTTGCAGTGCAGAGCTGGGGAGGACAAACAGCCAAAGCTGTAGGCAAGTGAAAACCTTAGGCCCTCTCTTGGCTGTGGGGGCCTTAAAAAGCCCCAGCTTGCCGACAAGGATCTGCTCTGTGTTTGTGGAGGAAGTCTGGGGAGAGAGAAGATCATAACTGGGCAGCAGCTGCTCTGTATGACTTGCTGCCCTGGAAACCTGGCAGCTCTCCAAGTCAAAATCTGAATAGGAGTTAAACTGCTCGGAGCATTAATTCCCCTTATAGTCATGAGCCTGCTCTTTCCCTCGCTGCTCCCACCAGACCCTGCTCAGCACAAGTGAGGTATCCTCTGCCCACACAGAAATTGGGGGGTTTGTGCCGGCAGCAGGGGCAGGGCAGACATCCAGCACCGTGGGCTTTGTCTCCAGGACCTGCTGCTGGTGGCAGCGAACGGTGGGACAGGGACATTGGTGAGCAACTCTTACGTCTTCTCTGGGCCCTCTTGCTGGACACAGCCTGATCTTATGAGGGGTTAAGCACTGCATGTAAAAGATTTTTTCGTGACTGTATTGATATTTGGGGATTCCTGTTTACGTGGAAGGCTTTCCTGTGAATTTTCAGTCATGTGTAAGCATCCTAGGACAACCTTCTACTGCCTCTGGGTAGCTTGGACACCCTCGCCTCCCTCTCCCCCTGGTATTCTACATAAGCACAATTTTCTTGGCAGCTTTTCAGGACTCCCCAGCTTATTATTGTGTCCTCTTGAAGTTGCAAAAATCAGTTTTATGTCCCTTGAATATTTAGATGCAGAATGTTTTAAATCTCCCAGTTTTAATTGTGGTTTAATCTGGGATTTTTTTTAACGTACCTTTTAAATTGTCCTGTTTACTTCTTGCTGCTTTTTGTAACAGTTCTGTCTTCAGTTTTCAGTTAGTGTAGAACATGACTCATATATTCCAAAATATTGCAAAGAGGAAAAAATAAAATTCCTACCTGTTGGCAAGTGAAGAGAGTTAAGCTGGATGTGAATCAATATCTGTTGAAGAAATTCTGATGTTTATTTTGTCAAGATACATAAAAAAGCAGTCTAAAATTAAACAAGAGTGATTCATACAGCTGCTCTGTGCTTACAAGTTTTCTGCCTATGGAGGCAGTAACAACAGCAGCCCGGACACTTTCTTAAGGCTTTTCCTGCTCTGCTGTGTCCTCTATTTTTGATCATCTGCCAAGGCTTGTGAATAGTGCCAAATCAAATAGTACAGCATCTCCATAAGTCTGCTCTTGGAAGCTAAGGAATTCAGCAGTTGAAGTGCAATGCCAGATATAAAAGGAGCAATTATAGTGGACTTCCAGGAGTTTGGGTTTAATAACTTTAATATTTGTATAACATATATTTTGAGGCTTCTTGTATAACTGTACTTCTGCTTTATGTCTGCTTTTTCCACAAAATCTTAATATATATGATCGTGCAAAAAACATGGAGTTTTTACTTGTTCTCTTTTTCTTTTTCTTTTTCTTTTTCTTTTTCTTTTTCTTTAAGGTTCTCAAGTGCCATACAAACTTGGAAACTTATTTCTGTGCACACAGGCACTGGTAACTGGAGCTCAGTGTTGGTTGCTGAGAGAGAACCTTTGCAGAAGGAACCATAGCAGCAATTCTGAGTACAGAAGACCACCCTTGCAAGTATTTCTCATCCTTCAGACTTATGCAGAAGCCTTCTCAAGTGTTCAGTCCTTACTTATTAACATCTAAGAAAATACCTGATGTGAAACCCTACAGGTTTTCATGCTTTAGACAATGAAATGAATCAATGGGGTAATGGCATTGTTTAGAATGAAAGTAAGAAAATTTCAATTTCTTTCATTAAATTGCAGTGTAGGGACAATTTGAAGTAAAATTCATCTCACGGTGATTGGCTGTCGAAAATCTGCTCTCCATTTAATGGTCAGGAGCACAAAGAGGAGCTTTGCCCAAAATGAAACTATTTTTAGATATACATTAGTGAGCAGCCACACTCTCTCGGGGTCTAGAAAGCCAGAGTCCATTTGCAGTGATTTAACATGCTGCTTGCCTAAATCCTAGGTGAGGGGGCAGGGAAAATCTAACTTGAAACTCGATTACAGCATGACAAGATTAAGGGAATAAATGAGCAAAATCGATTTTGCATTTACTGATCTTCCTTGTAAAGTTTACCCTTTTAACTTTGTATGTATTTTCTTATTGTTTCATAAAGAAGCCATGGTTTATTGCTACCCACGTGACCTAGACCTTCCACACCTTGCCTGTTTGTTATATTCATACCTCTGTGTACAAGAGGGGAAATCTTTACTTTGAATAGCTTTAATAAGATAAAACTTCAGTCTGTTTTCTGTGTTGTTCTAGTCATTTGTACCTTGGAATACTTGACTGTCATGATAATGCAAAAATGGCTAAAGGTTTCCACTTTTATGTGAAATTTACTGAAGCAGCTTTTGATGGTAGTGAGCTCTAAGAACCACTAATCCAAACCAAAAAAAAATTCTTTTAAAAATCGTACAGGGATTTTCCCCCTTGTTATTTTACTGTGTAGGCTCAAGTCTTCACTACAGTAGATCAATAAAGAACTTGTTTGCATTAACAGGGCTAACATTACACTTGATGTAGGTTCCTGGCTGTATACAGAGGTCACTTGCACTGGAAATGCATGAAAGAAATCAAATATTTTGCCTGCTTTGGTTGAATCTAGGCATAACTTCAATATGTAAAAAATTGCTCCTTTTCCCTCCAGGGACTTGCATCTTAATTGTAGCTACTAGAGCTCTGTTTTTTATAGTCTCTGTGAGGTTTGTAGGAGTAATAAAAATAATTTAAAAAATCCTAGATTTCATTTTATTTTTAGGCTTACTGCAAAAAGTCAGTCTATTTGTCTTGGAAGTTTTGCTTCACAACATCACAGTCAAATTAGTTTCCCAGTTATTCATTCAGAAGTGTAGGAGAGGAGGGAAAGAAACTGCTTAGTTCCTGAGATTCTTTCAGATTAAAGCTAAAGAACACAGGCCATATTTGGGCCTTGGGATGCAGTTACTTGATTTAGGGTAGAATTGGTAGAATGGATTTTTAACATTTCATTTTGCAAGCCTCCTTGAAATGTGTAAAAAGCAGTATTCTGAGGAATCTTAATAGTTCTGTGGAAACTCAGTATATTTTCTATTCAAGTACTTAACATGCAGGAGAGGTTTTTTCATTTAATAATTTTATGTTTTAAAGGAACAAGTTTCTAGCTTTGAGTTTTGCTAAAAAGTAAAATCTACCCACAAATGTGGTAGACACATATGTGCTGTCAACCAGCTGATATTTTCTAGTCTTTCCCAGACATTTTCTCTCTGTCCTAGAGAAGTAGGATATATTGAAAAGAGAAGTATAAGTAAAATAATTCTACTTTGCTTTGGAAAGCAACCTTTTGTAATGTGTAATCCTGTGTTACCACTTCCTTGAAAAAGCTTTCTTTTACCTAAAATAAACTTTCTGAAATAACTCTCACCATTTGGGAAGCTTTCAACACATTGTAGGACAGAGTTTTTCTTTTTCTCCTCCAATAATGCTTTGCACCATGCTGTGACTTGAACTTTATTTTCACATGTTGTGGGAGCATCTGAAATCCCTTGCCAATCCACCTTTCTCTCCAAATCCTTGGAACAGAATTGACAGAAAAGCAGGATATCCATAAAGGTATGTGTCCTGGTGTCCAGCTGGGCTTAAACCCACGGCATTGTGTTAAAATACATTCATACAGTAATTAGGGTATAACAATGGTAGATGGCAAGACAGGATGGGCTGCAAATGGAGCTTTTTGATATCATTTCAGTGACAGAAATGCTGATTTTTGATCAGGTTTATAAGAAATTAGTGGAAGTTCTGGTGGTGAACAGATCAATTATATTTTATGGTTTAAAATATATTGTTGGGTTTGGGTTTTTTTAATTGTAAACTGGGTAAGAACTCCTCTAGGGGAAAATGTTTAGAAATGGAAGCAGAATGTAGAATCCAGGCATAACTATTATCTGTGTGTGGTGAGGATATTTGATCCACAGTCTACATGTGGAAAAAATTCATTTGGTTTAATCTGATTTGTGATAAATGCTAATGGATTCTTCACATTGTGCAGTTGTTGTTTTGCTGAAGCAGTTTAGGTATAAATCCTGAGCCCTGTGTTTGTGAATTCAGCAGTTCATGTGAGTAATCCAAAATAAGCTTGCTCAATGGAAATGTTGTTACATATTTTACTAATGTATTTTTTTTTCTTGAAATTTGAGTTCATATTAACACACATTATCTTCAAAGAGAAAAAAATAATTAAAAGTTGATGATACAGTTCCAATTTCTTTGAATCAAGAAATGCATGGTTTGGTCTTGATATAGCAACAGTTAATGTTATAGATTCTTGCATTCACCTTGAGCAATTATATGGTTTAATGTTTATGCAGCAAATTATTAGGTTTGGCAATGACTCAGTCGTCAAGATTAGTTTTACACCAAATTGCTTGCAGATACCAAATGACAGGTTTTGTAATGAAAGGTTGCAATTATTTCTAATTTCTTCAATAGTAGTCACAAATCACTGATGCTGGTTCTGCCATTTGTACGTGGCTTTCTAGAATAATATCCTGGTGTGTCTGCCTTACCAGTCTTTTATTCTGTTTACAAAATCGAATAAATCAGGTAGTTATGAGTGTGCAGGAGAAATTTTCAGATAAATTATTACTGCATTATCAGTGTGGGTGTTTTGGGTTTGGTTCTTTTCAGCATATTTAGTTATTATTTATTTTCCTGTGCTTGTTGATGGTGTTTGTTATTCCACCTCCTCTTGTGAATGATTGGAGTGAACTGCAAAAATGGGTAATTAGCCATGGGACAGTGTTGCCCTGGTGTGAATATTCTGCCCCTGGTTCTGCAGGTAGCTTGCTCAGCCCTGGCTCAGGGATCTGTGCATTCTGTGCTCTTCAGTGCAGCAAAAGCGCTTCCAGTCTTCCCAAGCTTCTGAAATTATTCAATCCACAGAGGCTTATCACTTTGCCAAGCTCGTATAATCTCCTTATCACAGTCAGTCTCACACAAGTAACACCATGACTTATCCTTATGCTGTCCTGGCCAATAGTAATGTATTCTTTCCAAAGAAAACAGCTTCTAATTGCCTAAGCTGTATGTGAGCTATTGAACACCTAGGAACTACTGCTATTGCAAGTATTTAAAATGGCTTTCTAATACCACGAGTATGGAAAGATAAAAAAACACATTAAAACCTCTTTGGTTTATTTTGTGTTTGAACAATTTACTGCAACAGCCTTGTCTGCAGCAATACTAACTGGGATTGTAATGCAATTATCTGACCAATGCTTTTGTTTATGGTGCATATCTAACTGCATTTTACCAAGGACAAAACTGCCAGAGAAAGCACCTAAAATCACACAAACTATTGTATTTATTAAATGCTTGTTTCATCTTATCTAAAGGTTTTGGTTGAAGCTGTGTTAGCTGCTTGCACCTGTGCAGATCAGTATGGGCAGGTGGATGGTGAGGCTACTCGGGACTGCGTGAGCACGTGATAACCTAAATCTTCAGTGTGATCTGTCCAGAGGAGGGCACAAAGGTGCTGAGAGGGCTGGAGCACCTCTCTTACAGGCTGGGAGAATTGGGGTTGTTCAGCCTCCAGAAGAGAAGGCTTCAGGGATACCTTCCAGCAGCTTTCCAGTGCCTAAAGCGAGCTACAAGAGAGCTGGAGAGGGACTTGTACAGGGGGGAGTGGCTGCACACTGGTAGCAGGCAGGGTTATATTAGATATTGGAAAGAAATTCTTTATTCTGAGGGTGGTGAGGCCCTGGCACAGGTTGCCCAGAGAAGCTGTGGCTGTCCCATCCCCGAGAAGTGTTCAAGACCAGGTTGGATGGGGCTCTGAGCAACCTGGTCCTGTGGAAGGTGTCCCTGCCCATGGCAGGGGGTTTAGAACAAGATGATCTTTAAGGTCCTTCATGGGGATATTTCTCCTTCCCCAGCAGTGCAGCGAGTCTGGGAATGGGGGCCACAGACAGTTCATCACATGTTGTTTCTCCCTCTGCTCAGGAAGAGAGGAAGAGGAGTCCATCCCCTGCTTCACCCTGGGGTCTCTCCCACAGGAGACAGTTCTCCATGAACTTCTCCAACATGAGTCCATCCCACAGGCAGCAGTTCTCCACAATTTGCTGCAATGTGAGTCACTCTCTATGGGGTGCATTCCCTCAGGAACAGCCTGCTCCCGTGTAAATCCCCTGAGGGGTTACAAATCCTACCAGGAAATCTAATCCAGCATGGGCTCCTCCCTCCAGGGGCCTGCAGGTCCCTGCCTTGTCCAGCACAGGCGTCCCACAGGTTCACAGCCTCTTCTCAGGCCTCCCCCTGCTCTGGCATGGGCTCCTCCCCAGGCTGCAGGTGGATCTCTGCATGCCCATGGATCTCCATGGGCTGCAGGGGCACAGCTGCCTCACCATGGCCTGCACCATGGGCTGCAGGAGAATCTCAGCTCTGGCACCTGGAGCACCTGCTGCCCTTCCTTCTGCACTGCCCTGGACATGTGCAGGGCTGTTCTTCTCACATCTTCTCTGGCCACAGTTACATCTGCACAATATTTCTTCCCTTCTTCCTCAGTCTGTAATCCCAGAGGTGTTACCATCACTCCTGATTGGCCCAGCCTTGACTAGTGGTCAGTGCATCCTGGAGCTGGCTGGCATTGGCTCTGCCAGGCATGGGGGAAGCTTCTGGAAGCTTCCTGCAGCCACTCCTGCAGCCCCCCATCTCACCAAAACCTGGCCACACAAACCCAGTACCAGTCCCTTCCAACCCAAACCATTCTATGATTTAGACATCTCCAGTTCTTTCATATTTTGGTTACTTGCAGGGAGTGGCATAACTAATGACAGTTGGTACAATATTGTAGCATTGAAGCAAAAGCTCATGTGGAGAACACACTCAGGGAGTTTTCATGCATGTTTTGAATGGAATTTCCTCTTTTCTCACCTGAAAGTTTTGTGATGGTGCCCCCATAGTCCCCAGAGATGGAATGTTTGCACTGCCTTTGTTTGCCCAGTACAGGTATTCTTCTAAATGAAAAGCAGAAATGAAGACTGCTGCAAAAGTCTTCTTTTCTAAGTCTTGCTCTATCATTTTCACAATATGTATCAACATATTTTTAAAAAGTGGTTCTATTTTCCTTAAAAATATGTCAGTGAAAAACTACACCAATATTTTCCTTGTATAAATTACAG
Organism: Chaetops frenatus; assembly: GCA_013400775.1. NCBI lineage: Eukaryota > Metazoa > Chordata > Aves > Passeriformes > Picathartidae > Chaetops > Chaetops frenatus. The sequence continues at coordinate 75,806 of VZTR01030784.1, forward strand.
TAATTCTCTTGGGGTCAAGCTTCTTTAACTTCCAAACAATTCTCAGGTGAAGAATAATAGAAAATACAGTGACAACAGTGAGTGTTCAATAAAAAAGTTGAATGTCCTCAGTCAATTTGGGTTTCTTTGTGCTCAGCTTTTATATTTGTAAATATGGCCATATTTGGAGAGGGGGCACACCGTATATTTGAAATAAATATTTTAATATTATTTGACTGAAATAATTTCAAAAGGCTCTTATTTCAAGCAGTGCTTTTTAGTTTATTTTTTATATACACTAAGTATTTTCTCAGAAATACATAATATTTCTGTTGAGATGGAAGTTTATATCCTTAAGTAATGGGGTCGTAGAGTACAGAAAGTAAAGATAAGCGTGACATTTCTCTGGAATGCAGTTTTTTCTCCCAGATTTGGGATTCTCAGAAGGGATTCACATACAGGGAAGTCTGAGACAGCCAATTCCTTCCCATCTGTGACCATCACTTATAAGCAAGTAAGACATCTCTGCTTTAGCAGCCAAACTTTAATATCTGCAGTCTGCTGCTGCTACACTGGAGTAGCATTGTCACAAAATCTGTCAGTACCCTGAAAGTGACAGTGGTGGGCACTGATGATCAGACTACAGCAAAACTTTTCTGAGATGTAACAAAGCCAGCAGTAGGTGCTAAACAGGGTAGTGTAAGCAATCTTCTGGCTATTTAGCACAATAGGATGAACTTTAGGAATGCATTACAGAACCTGGCTCTTCCTGATGGAAAAATAATCCCTTATGCTGCCTGGGAAGGGAGAGAACATCAAAGCATTTATAAGAATATTTTCAGCAAGCAGCAACCTTATTTCTTCAGCATATTTTATTTGCTCCAGCCTTGCAGTGGCAGCTTCACTCCATGGCACCTTGGTGCTGTGTAGCTGATATGAGACACGACATTAAATACAAAACAGGTAGGAAGGCTTGCAGCTGCTTGCATGGGATATGTCTCCATGTATGACCACACTGAGTCAGTATTACCAGGGCTTTGGCAAGCATTTCAGACCCTTTGGTGTTTTGATTTTTTTTTCCTCTATTGCCAGTTGGTTTCTGCTCCTACCTCCATTAACATGTGCTGTGTTCTACCAGACAGCTTCTGCTGATGGTCAGGATTGAGTGTATTTTTCATTGCAGTGCAAAGGGAGCGAATTTTTGCAATATGAATAAGGTTTAAAGCTGACCAGACCTATAAGTCCAGAGTATATACTTTCTGTATTACTGTAATTTAATTTTGGGGCAAGTACTTTTTAATCTCTCTCAGCAGTTTCAGTTTTGTTGTTTATAAAACAATTCCACTTCTAAATAAATATGAGCAGTGGGTGAAATGATATCTGTATGATTTTGAAAGCATGTATAGCAATCAATAGAGATTTAATTACACTCAATTGAGTTCTCTTGTTCTAATTACTTGTCAAATGTTACCTTGATTTTTGTCAGCTTCCTTTTGACATCTGTTTGGGTCAGGCAGAAATAGAGAGATATCAGCAGAAAACAAAGCAGGATGCTGACTACATCTCTTCCCATCACCTTCTTGTGTTTAGGTTTTGTTCATGAAGATGAACACCTGTCACACAGCAGAGCTGTAAATACTGCAGAATCTTCTCTCTTAAACCTGGATGGTTTCAAATGTATTATTTTGTTTGAGACATTCAGTGGCAAGAGGACTCTGTCCTTCTAATGAGGCTTCCTTTTAACACCTTTCCTCATCTTCAGAAACAGTAATCCCAGAGTATCAGACTTTTATTTTCTTAATCCAGAGATAAAACAGCTTTCTGAAAGGTATGCAGCCTGTAATTAACTTTTTTCTTTGCTTTTATATTTTTGTGGAAGGATCAAACTTTCTAACATACTCTTGACAGCCTGAGTCATTTGATGGGGTCCTTGAACGTAAAAGGGTCATGAAACATCAGAGAAAAAGAAGACTTCTTCAAAAACCCTAAACCTTAACCTTTGCTAGAACTATACTTCTTTTACTTCCCAAGAAGAAACATGTGCTTCAAAATGAAATATTTCTATCATGTAGTAATAAACTAGTGTAAAATAGGGAACAGGTAAAATTGCTCAACAATTCTGTTCTTTTTTAAAGTCTGCATTGGGGAAAGTCCATAACAAAAATGTTTTAATTTTTTTTCCATACCCTATTCTTTGGTCCAATTTCTTCCCAAGTCTCTTGTATATAAGAGATATTACTCAGGGCTTTTCTAAAAGTAGTACTTTTCTAAAAGTAGTACCCATAATATCATGAGAATTTACAAAGGTGGACTTAATTATACAATTATTAGGAGTCACCAGATGCCAATATAAATCATACTGATGTGTTTGATTTCAAACCTTGCAGTAGATCCCAATGCTTCACTGCAGCTGTGGCAGGAATGAACTCTCGGTCCCATTGCTGTGAGTGGGATTGGCTGCATTGATGTCACTGCTCAGACTCTGAGCTAATCATTATCAGCCATAGTGTCTGCTGCCTTTTCAAGCAGAAGAGTGACAATTATAGAGGTTCTTTTAATAAAAGGGAAATAATATAAAGAAAATCTCTATGACAACTATGGCAGCTTACCTGAGTGTGTTAATATACATATAAAGAACTATTGATAACTGTGTGAAATAATATTACCCTTAAATGGAAAATAAGGAGATGAAGAGTGTACTAATCTATCATTAAAAGAAAATGAAACTTCAGAAGAATTTATGACAGTTCCCCTAGCTCAGTGTAGCCTTGTGGCACTTGTTAGGAACATTAATCAGGAGAGGGATAAGGGTGGTGGCAGCAATAATCAGGTGTGTGGCAAGGTAATTGAGAGAAATGTCTAATTCAATTAGAGAACTGGCAGATGACATGAGGAACTTCAGTGTTCAGAGGCGGTGCCTCACCAGAGAAATGACTGGACATACCTGGCATGAGCTGGGCACCAGACACTGCAGGCTGAGAGCAAGGTGGGCAAGCAGCAGTGGGGTATGAAACACAGCTCTCAAAGGGTGGGCACATGTAGGAAATACTGAAATTGAGATGATAGGGTGATGCTTTTTTTGGGCTTACCTAAAAACAGAGGCCAGACAGAATTAAGAGAATAAAAGCAGATATATTTAATGAAAGGCTGTCAGGTACATTAAGGGCAGACAAAGCCTCCCCAGGGGGCTACACCCAAAATGGACAATGGTTATGAGCTTTTCGGACAATTATAAATTTGGTCCATCTACATATCAGGGGTTAATCCTCAAATTACAACTTCAGGTAATGAAGTCATATACCCCCAGTTTGCTCCCCCCAACTCACTTTTGTTTATACTTTTCATGGCCTGAGGCAGTAAGATGTTTTTGAGTTTCAGGCCTAGAGGGATTGTTTTGTCTGACCAAAATGTGAAGACATTAACTAACACTCTATATAGAGTTTGGAGTTATAGCCTAAAGCAGCACAGGATTTGAAAAATATAAAAGCTACAGTCCTAAGGCATCAAGGGGACTTTCTGTGCTAATCAACCTGTGAAGTAACACAAAGTGACAGAATGGCTAAAACAAGGGGTTTGGAACTAAAATGCTTCACTGTCAGCCCAACAATGACCTAATGGAAGAGTATCAGCAGTGAGCTGTGGGCCACCAGCCTAAAGGTTGCTTGGCAGGAAAAAGCTCTGTTACATGGTTTGACAGAGCACTGTGAGAACTGGTGCAGAGATTTAATGTTCCACATAAAAATTGATGAAAAACGGAGAAATTGGTGGTAGGACCCAATTTTAATTCAGCATGATAATGCTGGTTTTCTTTATCAAATTGCTACAGAAGAAATAAAAGGCAATCCTATGGTCTGGTAAGCAGTGAGTACATAATAAGGAGCTGTTCACAGAGAAAACTCTTGCTTGGTTCATCCTTTGATTAATTTCAAATTAAAGAGAACTATATCTCAGACTGGTTTTGAAGAAATGATTTAAAGACATCAAAGTAAAGAATTATTCATTGGAGTCACTTGGACTGTGAAACTCAGAAACCTCTTCTTTTGGTTTAAAAATGTTTTAAATTTGCATCTTGAGCCAGAGGGTATAAACTTGTAAGGAAGGTTTTGAGGCCCAGTTTTGTGGTGTTAATCTGGGCAATGATCTGAAGGATTATGAAGGATAAAAATCCACTAGAATTTAGGAAAGAAGCCAATGAACAGAGGAAGAGATCTGCTGTGGGTAGGAAAATTGTCAGGTAAGTGTGACATGACAAGTGCCAAAGTCAAGACATCTTAGACTTGAGGAAAAGAAATCAATGTCAATCAATGGTAAATAGTTCCTTTTCTATATTTTCAAAGAATAGAAGTTGATGAGAGGAAGTGGTACTTGTATTTAATGTAATGAGATATAGACTAAGGATAATCTAGTTTTGGCCAAACCAGTTGGAGTTGTGTGATGGTGAGGTTGTCAAGGAACCAACACAGTTCTTAATGAGAATTGAAAGTATGAAGATATAATCCTAGTAAAGCCAAAATAAAATGAAAACTTGGAAAGCATAATATAAAAAGTTGGCAGGGAGAAAAAAGGAAAAAGAAAAACCTGAATAAGTCTTTAAAAAGGGGGCATATGAAACTATGGTTCCTGTATTTCCTTTTTATTTTTGAAAGACCAGTAAAATTGTATATAGTGCCAGAAGCCAGAAGAATAAAAGTATTGTCTAAGAATCTTCACATGGAAGTGAGAACTGGCCTGGGTAACTACCTGTTTTTCAAGCTTTAATGGTATTCAAAACTTAAAGAAGATATTTAGAATAAACAATAAAAACTTCTGGAGACTGATTTAAAATTGGATAGCACACACTGAACTTACCAAAGATAAATTATGCCAGATCTCTGTGATGAATTAGATTATTCATGTAAAGGATTTTTTTTTAAATTTAAACCTAGCTTCAGTAAAGGAAGGAATAGAGGTAAATAAGAGAAAGCATGTAATGTAGCTGAAGAATTCTAGAAAAATATGTTCTAAAAGTAGAAACTTTTGATTGGAAGTTTCTTTAAAGACCATCTTTGAATCACTGTTATAATAACACTGGGGGGAAAAAAAAGGCAGGTACAGCATAATTAAATTATGAAGTCATTGTTATTAAGAGATTGGCTTCATAAAGAACAAATTTGGTGACTGAGGATAATGGAAATGGGAAGTCATTTAATGCCACAAAACACAATGCTATGCTTTTAAAAACGAGTCATAAGGATTTCTTTTGCAAGATCTGGGCTGATCAACTGGCAATGACAGCAAAAACAAAAATCTCTTAGCAGATCACAGGGTGAAGGGGAGCTACCGCTGTGATGTGGGCTGCTGAAGAAAAGCAGTGGTTTGATGCACCTGGAGTATTTCCAAAAGGCAGAGCAGACTGCCAAGGTCATATATGAGACACTGCTATGTGTCATCTAAATTATTGCACGCTGTTCTTGCCCCTGCTGCAGCAATGGGGCTCCAAATGAAAGAGGTGGAGGAAAAGGCTGCAAGGATTGTCAGTGGGATGGGGAACATCTCTGCTGAGAGGAGACTCAAACAGCTCAATGAGTTCAGCCCAGCAAAGGGAAGATGCAGGAGAGCTCACTCTTTACAGGTTAAAGAAGTGAACACCAGACAAAACAAAACCTCTTCCCCGCGTAAGAGAAGGGGAAATATTGGCACAAAGACAAGTTGTGTATTACATGGTCTTAGATGCAGACATTTGGCTGGAATTCTCTGAGGAGATTTCTATCCTTGGAGAAGGGAGATGCCAGAAATGCTGTCTGATGATAGAAATGGGAGAAAGATGCCAAGGTACTATTAAAATGAAATATGATTAATTTATAAGCCAGATTGTATGATGATGTGGCCTGTGATAGCAAGCAATTAATTTTGATTTAGGAGGTTCCTTCCTGCCCTGTGTTTGGGGTTCATTAAATGGTCTTTCCACCTGTCTCAGATTGCATCTTGAATGCGATGGATGGCACTGAGGGAACAACAATGTAATTTTCAACTGTGTCATAAAGTCAGGGAATACACCAGCTGAGATTTTAAAAGATCCTATGATTGCTTTCTTGAGCTCTTCCTTACTGGTTATGACTTTTCTGGTCTGCTGCTTCTACCTCTGCCTTCTGCCTCTTGCAGTTGTGCTGTGCTAATGTGGGTCAGAGCATCTGGCCAATTCTAGCCTTCCTTACAGAGCACTGAGGAGCAGTGAATGCCCTCATTCCCCTCAGGTTATGGGCTTGCACCATTGCAGTTCTCCTCACACCTCTGGCACTGCAGGAGTGGGTGTGGGAGTTGGAGGGAAAGGACTGAAGGGCTCTCCAACTTCACCAGTCCATGCAAGGTGGGACATCCCTTTGGGAACCAGAGCTGGGCAGTTCTGTGGCTCCTCCTGAGACGTGCTTAGACTCAGCTCTGGCATGAAAACTGGTCTCTGGATGTGTTTCTGATTCATTTTTGCAGCTTTCTTCTGGGAAGCCTTCAGTTTTTCTGCAGTCACTGGATGGTAGGAGCCTGGGTAAGCATTCATTCACTCTGCTGCTGTGCATTAGCAAGCAGTGGCTGCATCCCCATCCTGAAATATATTTTAATGCTTTTATATGATTATGAATGAGATTACATTTACACATAAACTAAAAAAAAGTATAAGTGAATATATATTACAAAAATGACAACTATTTTTTTTATTGCGTTTAGTAAATTAAAAATGTATATGCTGATGGTAGGGAATTAACACAGATGCTTCAGCCTCAAGGGAAAAAAAAACCCATGCAGAAATGAAGTATGAAGAATAATCTGGGGTGTTCTGGGGTATTTTTTAGGAGGTTGGATATTTATCATGAGAATTGGATCTGGAATTTGTGACTGGGGTAAGAGTTAGATATTGCCTGGGAAACCCCATGCAGCTGGATTGTTTGTCAACGTATCTTTGTAAGAAATCTTTAAAATAAGGAACCTATCTACCAGAAAGTCTTTTCATGTTTCTTTGTATGGAATTGTCATGAAGCTTTGACTCTAGATAAGGGAATTATAATGAAATAAAGGAAACATTGTTTAGGTGTCAAAACGAATTTGAAGTGTGACATATGTGGGAAGAAAGAAACCACTGAAAATTGGATATTGGCTCCTTGAAATTTACGTATGTAATGTGATGACTGTGGATTGTCTAAAAGAATCTATCCATTTATGGTTGGTGCAATCAACTATTTTATTGACCTTTCTGGTTTTATGTTTTAAACAGTATTAATATTAATGACACATAAACAAACACTAAAAAAAAAAGTGTAGGAGGTATTTATTTATAATTAATTGATATTCAGTCTTTCTGCTTTTTTTTCAAGTTTTGTTATCATTCTTGCTCAAATTTCCTAGTAAGCGAAAGAGCAGATTTGAAAATATTCGATAGCATCCATGAAATAAAACACTTTTTACATTATAAACAAAACATCTAGTTTACTTAGATGATTAAGATTCACTTTTAAACAAATAAGAACTTGTCCCACACTGTGTCTGTGAATCAACAAATATTCTGGTGTGACAGCATTTAATGATATTTCTCTTAATTTCTGATGCATAAACAGAAATATATCCTCTGTCTTTTACACACAGATTTGTATATGAAAAGAGTTAAATGATGAATAGGCATGTTTTCAAATTCAGGTACAAATTTAAGGCATTGTGCATATCTTCTAATAGCCAAGCATTTGCATAATCAGGATCATATCAGCTTCACAAGAAATTAATCAGGATGGTATCAACTTCGGGGGAAATGTATGGAATCCTGATGTCAGCTTTGACAGCTGCAGAACAGGGAACTGGTTCAATCTTTTGGGTTTGATGTGCCTTTATAAAGAATACCACAGTGTGTGATAATGACAGTGAAAATGAGCTCCTGTAAGACAACTTGTTCTCTTAATAATCTTGTTCAGTTCTGTATAAGCTATCAGTAATTTTTGAAGTTTCTTTCTAATTCTCTAAAGCCTTTATAAAATGGTTCAGGAGTATGCACATGTGTTTCTGCTGACAAGGCTGAGGACCGAAAGTGAGGCAGATGAGGGTCTGTGTTACCACAGCGCTGGGACAGAGATGGCTCTGTAAAGCCAAAGCTTTATCTGGCAATCTTTTTTTGCCATTTTATGCTCAACAATTATTTTTCAAAATCAGATCAGCATTATGTTCCTTCACAGAAATTCGTCAGAAGCAAAATTTTCCTTTTCTAAAGAGTTCACAGGGAAAATGTGCCACTACTAAGTGATCACAGTGTGGGGAAGGCCTGACTAGTTGGTGACAGGCAATGTGTCACCACTTAGACCCTGCTGGAAGCTGGGAGTGGCTGAAGGAGTCATTCTCTGACAGCTGACAGTTGTGTAAACCAAGTTCATGCTTCATTCAATCCTTGACAAATGCCATGAATTCCAGCAACTACTGTGGTGGTTATCACCAACCAAAATGCCTGTGTCAGTAATCTTAAACTGAAATTCAAGAATGAGTGAATTGTAAGGACTTAGATGTTCCTTTGCTACTACACTTGTAATTGCCCTCCTCTCTGCAACTGAAAGCACCCATATGGATTTATAAAGATTCATGGAATTTGAACTTTAGCTCTGTTAGACTTATGGGAGCATCTCTCCTTTTATGCTTCTCTGTGCAATTTTCTTTCTTGAGTTTTCTTAACGTGGGCTCACTGGCCAAAGGGAGACCCTCATGAGGCTCCACGATGATGCAGGAACAGGACCCCGAATGAGCTGTGGGTCAGCCTGACAGAAGGATCTGCCTCCAGGCAAGATCTGAGGGAGAAAGGTCTTTCCCTCTGCTGTGCTTGCTCATGAGGAGGAATAATCTGCTGCCTCCTTAGCGATTATAGGACCCACCACACACATGCACACACACCTTCTTCCTACACTATGAGGTGACTGAAATGCTAAAGAAAAGCTTAAATTCATTTCTTTCACCCAGCCCTGTGCCTTATCTGCGTAAGGAAATGTGAAACGGCAGCTATAATCCCCTCTCTCCAGGTGTGCATTCATATGAAATGAAATGATGCCATGCAAGAGCATGGCCTCTGCGGGGAGAGCCAGGGAACAGACCGGACAAAAACCCCAGGGCCCTTGCAGGAGTAACAGAGAACTCACACTAGCAGTGTGGGAAACGTTTTAGCAGCAGCAATATTTGTATTTAAACAGCAATTTACAAAGTCAGTTCAGTAAATCAAAACTCTAGAGAAAGGAAGATCTTAGTAAATATGTTTTTTTTGATCAAATGAAGAGTATTTTGAGATGATTGTAAATAATTTGGAACAGAACGTGTTGCCAGTGAGCGAAGCCTGCTCGGGAAGACCTGTGGTTGCAGTTTGAGGGTGATTCCCCAAAGCCCTCTCACACAGCCCAGCTCTTTTTCCCTTCCCTGTGCCTGGATGTGGCAGTGATTGCAGCCCAGGCTGTGGCAGGCAGGGGCCCTGCCCCTGCTCTCTGTGAGAGCTAAAGTAGTTCCATGTACTTTAATGGTGTCAATCCTCATTTACTGTGTCACAGCTGAGCTTGTAATCTGGCTCTGAAATAATAACTTGATGCAGACTTGAGTGAAAAAAGGTCTTGTGTAAAATCAGGAACATGCTTTTGATAAAGAAGAACTGTGAGATTTTCCTTTTTATTTTTTAAATTTTCGTTTGGTGTTTTTAATTTCTGGTAAAAAAACAAGGGTTTTCTTTGTCAGATAGGTTTGTCACATCAGAGTAAAATAAAAAGAATATACAGTAAATAATACTTTGGGCATTGTGGAACTAAATGTAAACAGTGTATTGTTTGTACCATTGAAATGCATGTCTTTTTCAACATCGGGCTACTTGTGATACACTTGTGTTGGCATCATTATACTGGGGTAGGAAGTAGTCATTTATTTATTCCCTTCTGGCATCTATAGGATTTAGAGATGAGCCATTGCCCTTCTGGATACATAATCCAATTCTGATGCTTTTGGTTTTTCCAGTAAAACATCAATAATTTTATATGCTTCTATTGTCTAAAGCGGTTGTGTCTTGATGAAAGACATTTTAAGTGGGCAGTGTTTCAGAACGAGATTTCTCTTATGTAGCTTGTCATTACGTGTATAATACGTAAGTAAATCTTATCTATTAAATTAATGAGAATATGGGGAGAAGGAAATATTTTTGATCAGTGGTAACCAAACTCTGAGAACAGGGAGGAAAAAAGATGTGCAAAGGGCTTCAAAATACAGCACGGCATTGTTTGCAAAAAGCCTGCTGTTTCCTTTATGTCTGACTGATCCGTGCCAGAAGCCCTCTTGAATTTCTACAAGAATAGAGCTTCAGATCATCTGCATTCAGTGCCAGAGTCATGGCCCTGGAACCGATAATTGCCTCTGACAGGATTTAATTACCTTCTCCAGGACCTTTTCTCTGTTTGATTGGAGACCACCCCCCGCTCCGATCAAACCAGACAGTAATAACACGCCGTGGCGCCGGAGCCAATCCCGCGCGCGGCCGGCGCGGTGACCTTGGCGAGCCCGCGGCGAGGGGCGGCCCCGGCCACCGCGGCCAGCGCCCAGAGCGGGGCTGTCCCCGGGCCGCCAGCCCCGTGTCCCTCCCGGGGCCGTGTCCCTCCCGGGGCCGCCCCGGCCGCGGGCGCTCGGCGAGGCACGGGCGGGCTCAGGAGGGTCCTCCCGCGCTCCCCTTCGGGAATGAGCGGGGTGCATTTCCCGTGCTGGAACCCACCTGGGTTGTGTGAGGTTGATGGGCAGCGTCGCTGCTTGGTAATGGATCACGCTGCCCATGTTTGTAATATTAACCTGACGCCTGCAGTCGCTGTATTATTTAGGTTTAATGTAGAGTCTAAGTGTACCCTCTTTGTCAGGAATGAAAACCGCGTTCCTTCAGCAGCGGGCTTTCGGAGACCTAAGGCTTTTGAGGTGAAAAAGCTGCAGAACTCAGTGTGGTAGCTTTTAGCAAGTATTTTCGCGTTCTCAGAAATCAAGCGAGATCTTCTGCCTGCATCTCATTCAGCGGGTGAATGTCCCAACAGCGTTACTGCTTTGAAAGTTTGACTCCCCAGAGTTCGCCCATCAGGTGTCTGGAGCAGCTGGGAATCCTTTGCCTTGGTTCAAAGTTCTGTGGGCCGTGGCGCGGGTAAAGGGCTTGTCCCTGCTCCGCTGAAGCCAATGGCCACACTCCGAGGGGAGCAGGGACAGGTCCGGCCTTATTCAGTTCTGTACGTGTTGCTTTGCCCGCTTCCACCTCGAAGGGAGATGTAAATGCCACGCAGTGAAATGGAGGGCAGGGGTGATTTGGTGTCATGGTAACTTCTCCAACTATCCTCGGGCTGTACATAAAATGCAGCGCTGCTGGAGGAGCTGCATCTCACACACATCACCTCAGGCAGCAGCGGGGGGTGCTGGTGCGATTCTTTTCCTTGAGGTTGCACTGAGAGGAGCAGCAGTCGCTCTGGTGAATGCCTTGCATCACACTAATGCCCCTTCCAGTTTGAAAAGCCTCCCAGGACAAGCAGCAAAAGGGAGCACCCACAGAGCTGCAGGAGCAGTGTTAGTTGAAGAAACCAAAGCACAGAGGTGAGGGGGAGCTTCTATGGTTCTGCGTTCAAAAATCCACCCGTTTGTGCAAATGCCTTGTCTTCATTTTGCCACTTACCCTGTTTTACCTTTTTCCTAAGTTTCCATATGCACTCAACAAGAACAAGAGAGATGTAAGGCTTTCCTTATCTCAAGGCTATTAAACTTCCATAGGAAAGCACCGTTTGGTGAAAATAAGTAAATAAGAAGTGTTCTTACAAGGCAGCGTGCATGTGTGACTGGTCTAACCAAAGGCCAGTTGAACTGAGAGTGATTTCAGCCTTCTGTGGATGGTCTGGCAACAGAGCAGCCTCTGAGGTGAAGAGACATTAGAAAGAGAAATATGAATGTGTGATTTTTTTAAAATTTTCTTTCAAACCTTTGCTAGCTTCTAGCAAAGCATGCAGGATGCTTGCATAGCCTGAGATGGCACAAATGCTCCCAACTGCAGTGCCAAAGCCCTTCCCTTTTACCAAAGCAAAGCACTGAAAGGATCAGACAGACAATGAACTGTTCTGAGCACAGGTCCCCACAGGAACGTGAAGGTAATACCCCACTAACCCCAACTCTGAAAAATTTTTAGTTTCCAGAATGGACAAAAATAGTAACAGAATAAAACAGAGTGAGCGTGGGTGTGGGTGTTGGGGGAGGGTGGCTGGAATCTGAGGCAAGTTGCATTTTATTTTTTTTCATTTGCCCAGACAGATTCCACTGTGAACATGTAATGGTTTTCACTGAGGCACTGTGTTATTTTAAGGTAAATCTGCTGACTTCAGAATGCATAATCAGTTTCATGATCGTAATAAATTATATCACAGTCATCTCTGGTGGGAAAATGGAAGGAAATGCACAAAGCAAGAGTGCCAGGACAGCTTGCTGGTTATGATGCTAGCCTAGAAACCATGTCTTTCTTGCTTTTTTAAGGAAATAATTTCAAATTAAGGAAAAGCTGGCTCTTTGACTAGGTCAATTAAAATCTCATTCTGAAAGCATTGTTGGCACTCACAATTTAAGTCTGTCTGAGAGATACTTTTTAAATCGTTGTTGCAGTTCAGTTCCATAGCTGTAAATTGGAAATTGCAGCACTTTTTGCAAAGGTGATGCTTGAATAAAATATATTTGAAGGCAACTGGAACAAATAGAAGGTCTATGAGGAGCTGGGATAGACAGAGGCTGTGGTACTGAGGGCATTTATTCACTAGCAGCCACAGCTTTGGCAGCTTGTACATCTACCCCCCTCCTGGCAGGTTGTTCCCAGCTCTTGCTTTTGCTGCCACAACTGTTTGCACAGCAGTGCAGTGAACTTGATCAAGGAATAGATCCAGCTGGTAAAAGATAAAATATATGCTGACTGCATGGCAACACAAACGACTGTGCCAGCCAAAACACTGGTTGGCACGTGGAGCTGAGCGAAGGCTGCAAGGAAGGAGGATGGGAGCTTCTTAAGCAACTTGCTGCCAAAAGCTAAATTACAGCCTATTTTTATTTTTCAGGTACCTTAAATGTTAATCTAGAACAGTCAAAGTTGTGTTCTAATGTGTGAAAAGGATTGACTATGGTCTGATGAGACAACTGGAAGATTTTTGTCACTGATTTCTATACAAGGAAAGCTGGCTCTTTGATTTATGTATAAAAAAAAAAAAGTCAAATGAAACAAAATTTTTTAACAATGAAGCAGCTCACAAAAAATATGACTTAGAAGTCATACTGTTATATTTTGATTTTTCCAAAGAATAGAATAGAAAAGTTAAAAATGGACCACTTCCTTTTAAAAAGACAGCTATAATTTTTTATTACTCTTCTTAGAAACTTGTATTATATGCCTTTTCTAGTATTACTTTTTAATTACCACTGCCTAATTGTGAGATAAATCATTGTTGCATTACCCTTTTATATTTGAGATAAAGATCCTTATACTTTAGGTTTGTCTTTCCAGGCTTCAGTGGCGGTATACTAAAGATGAATTTCATCTATTCCATGTGACACAGGTTGTTTAACAGGAAAATGTTTTTATTAGAAGAACTGGGTTAAGGGTCCATCTGGAACCAATTGAATTCTCTAATGGCCTAACCCTCTATTTCTAGAGGGAGAGAGGAGAAAAAGCAGAGAGCAAATTCAGGCTAACAGTTTAGTTCTGCAGTGTGAATTTGAGAACTTTCCCCTCTGCTCCCCTCAGCCTCTTGTTCCTGCTCTCTTGCTGTAATTTGCTACATCTTCAGCTCTGTACATACAGCTATTTTCATGACTTGCTCTAAATTATACTGTTCAAATAACTGCTGTTAAAAATCATCATCAAAAAAGGATGGGGGAGCACTTAAATGGGGCAAATGAGGGAAGAGTGAATTGTGCTGGGAGAAAGGAAATGAGGGTGGGTCTGAGGGAGACCCAGGGCTTCCTCAAGCCCTTGTCACTTGAGGCAGTCATCTCTTCAGCCCAAATGCCATTTAATTACAGACTGAGTCATAGATTTCGGTGATCAGCAGCCCTCTTTAGATAACCAAAGTACCCCTGCACCTCCCAGGACTGCATGCAAAGGCTTTATCGATATGTGAAGCACTATAAAAATGGAAGCCTTCATATTGCAGCTGGATTCAATGTCCAGGGATGATCCCAGATGTATCTCTGTTGTTCCAAGTGGCTTTGGCTGAGCTAAAAAAAAAAAAAAAAAAAACAAAAAAACCAACAAACCCAAAACCAAAACATTTGCAATAACATTTCTTTAGAAAGGACTTCATATCAAAAAGGCATTGAAGCAGCAATTGTCCTGGTGTTACATTGTTTATAAACCCAGAACTTAGCCTTATTTATTTTCATGTTCAGGCACAATGTTAAGCAATTTCTTTCTGAAGTGCAGAATGACCTGTAAGACATCAAATGCTTGCTACTTGTCCAGGACAAAAACAGCTACAGCACGTACATTAATGTATGTCCTGGGATTCTCCACACTTTTCATTGCATTACTTCTTTCGTTTCCAAGCAGAGAATAAGAGTCATTCTGGATATATTACTGTACTTATCTTTGCTGTTTTTAGCAGATAAAATGGCTTTGCCAAAACCACCTTAAACGTTTGTTAGTGATATAGAAAAAGTGATATAGAAAAAAATTCTCCCAACAGAAAATAATTTTCCTTTCTGAAGCTGGCCATTGAAAACATTTTCTTTCTAAGTCGGGTTGCATTATTAACTCGTATCAGTGTGGACTGATAGCAAAATGCAGAAAAAGAATATTATGTTGCTAATAGAAAAAAACAGCTAGGAAGTCTGAAGCTGTGAATTTTGTGTAGCTCATGTTCCTTTACACCACATCTCTGACAGAAACAATATAGGGTAGAGCATAGAGAGAGGAAATGAACATAAAAAGTGTCGATTGTAAAATATTAGTGAGTGTATTCATGTGTGTGTTTGGAGAGGAGATAACTGTGCAGTTCACTCCAAACCTCCTCTGCCTAAATGCACCGCAGAGTTATTTGAAAAACCTTATAAAGAAGATAAAATCCTAAGTGCAAAGAGCCTAAAAATGCATCCATATTGAGAAACTGTACCCAATTGATTATTCAGCTGGCAAAATGGAAATTTCAAGTTGCATAGACAGCTAATTGTGGCCTGCCTGTGGAATGACAGGTCTATAATTTTTAGTTTTGTGCACATTCAAAGCCAGTCACCTTGACACTTAACAGTCCATTATCTGCCGGCCACCGACCATATGATGATATTCAAAGAGTGACAGGTCTTTTCCATTACAGAATGATAAAATGCACTATGCTTTATTTGGATAAAGCTGTCTTCAGAGACAGCACAAACCAAATGCTTATCTGATCCTTGCACACAACAATGACACTGAGACACCTTTTACTCCACAGGGCTAACCTGTTTTTTGTTGGATATTTTTGTTGTTGTTGTTGTTCTTTTGGGATAAAGATGAGTGAAATTGGTATTCCCAGTATTGTTTTCTAGAAGAACAGACAAGCTGGCATTCATATCTATGATTTCTTTCAGTATTAAATAAGACAGATTGCAGGAAGCATTGGGACACAGGTCATGTAACTACATGATTCATAATCTAAGGAGAAATGTTTGGGGTTTTATAAGAGATTGTTTGTTTTCAGCATGAATACAGAGTGAGGTCAAAAAACACGTCCCAGGATACTTGCTATCAAATAACAAAAAAACAACAAACCACCACAAATCAGGCTGAGACTTGGCATTTGATTCTTACTCAGACAAGGGACTCTGGATGAGGTAAATGTGTCTGTGGCTCTGTCCCTGGCCTGCAGGAGGAGTGTGAGGCTGGGGACTATCTCTGTAAGAAAAACACAGCTGGGAGGGCAGATGGTGCTGGGAGGTTGCTCCTCAGGTCAGGGGTGATCCAGGGAGGCCAGGGAAGCTGTGCTTCCGTGCAAAAGCCACAGAGGGCAGGGGGAGCCTCTTCCTTCTGTCCCACTGGGCAGGGATGGCCATTCCATCCAGCACTACAAACAATTTGAGTAAAGGAGCTTGCAGTTCTCCAGAACCTAATGGGAGATGGGCCCACACAAGTCATGAACTTTGTTTTGGCCTCAGTACCAGTTTCTGTGCCAAACTGTTCTCAGTGAGTTTATTTATTTATTTCTAAATGTCAGTGTTTAGTTGTGAATTCTGAATGTGCCTTTTGAATAGCTATTTTTTTGGATAACTATTTTTGGAGTTTCAACAAAGGGTCAGGATTGTTTTTCTTAGCCAGCAGGGTCTGCTCCAGGTCCCAGGGACATTAGTGCAAAGATGCTGACTGATTCATTATGTGCTGGAGCAAGGTTTATAGGAGGAACCGTGCAGAGATGAGCTTTTGCAAGACATAACTTTTATCAACACTTCATTTTGTAGTGGTCTTAAAATGATAAAAATCCTGTGACTTACAAATTTACAGACCACTTTTCTTGAGCATTTGGAGTGAGCAACAGTGACTTTTGCCACCAGAAAAGAAGATTTGTGGATTTTCCAAATGATACACAACTGTCAATTCAGTGCTAAATACTATTTTTTTAGGTTCTTGCTTATTTAGAAATGAATGATGATAAAACTACAATATTTTTATGATTTTTCTTTTCTACAAAAATATACTTTGTATGCAAACTGTCAGTCTCCTATGTTCTCATATGTACAGTATACTGCAAGAATTTCTTTCCAGCTCTGGAGAGAAGGATAATGAACACAGCATACTCATAAGAGAACAGTCAGGAGGCTTCATTTGTTCTCTACATGCCGCAATAATACTAATACACCTCTTACTCCACAGAATGGCTTGTACTTGGGGAATTGTGTTTCATCCAATTTTCTTGCAAATAATGAACAAGTTCCCTCAGGTTTATTGGCACTATCCTGTGCACACTTTTTTGGTGTAAATTATTTATTCTACTAATTTAACAGCAAACAGTCCTGGATAGTGAGCTTAGTGAGGCAATTTCATACATATTGGTTGTAGGTTAATTATTTAGGGATTGAGATATCTCTGGTAATGCCAAATAAGTACAGACCTAATCAGAGAAAGCAATTGAATACGTCTAGGTTTTCCAAATCTCAGATCATGCAACCATTATTTGATGGTCATTAACTTTGGTGTTTTATTGCAAAAGAACATGAATGTGTTTTGAGGTAGCCCACAGGTTAACCCTTATAGCTCCCATCCTTTCCCAGGCAATTGACCCTTTGATCCCTTTGAGCCAGCTAGCCAGCAGGTTCAAATCCACACATTCTGTTATTCTGGAAATGGAGGTGGTTAAGGATGGTTTTGGATATGTGTCTTGTGGGATAGCTTAATGGTTTGGAGCCTTTAGACATGAATGCAGAAGAGTCAACAGATAAATCATATTTAGGACTACCATAAACACCCTCTGCTGATTTTTCTCTAGAGTGGTGAGCAGACACACAGTGGAGATGGCTTAACTGCTGTAATTGTCTCTATTTTTACAGCGAGATTCTGATGCTAATCATTTGCAAAACATGAAACATCCCATGTCCTATAGCATCACTATCCAGTGTTTAATGAGTATTGTGTGATTCTTTTAATTCAATGTGCTTATGAGGATTTTTCAGCTGCCATGCCATAACTGGTGATTCATTTGAGTGAGTAGAGTGAGCTCTGAGTAGAGCCTGGGAAGACAATGAGTGAAAAGCAGCGTGAGGAGAAGTCTGTGAGCAGTGCTTGGTGTGGGTTACATGTTGATGTTGAGGCATAGGTGTTTCTATTCTGCCATCTTTATTTCTGCAGCAGTTACTGCTCTGGGCTGTGCTGTGCTTGGCTCCCTAATACACACCCCAGAAAGCTCTGCAGAAGAGAGAGAAACTCCTGTGTTCAGGTTCTACCACCCCTTCAGTAGCAGTTGGAAGTGTTTGATTTTTTAAGATGGGGTAATCTGCTCTGTAGGCTGGTTTCTGGAGGGATTGAGGGGTGGTAGGGTTTCTTATTATTTCTCTTTGTGCTTGATTTGGGGTGTTCTAGTTTTGTTTGTCTTTAATACATGTGTGGATTCATTTTTAATGTTAAATTTAAGACAAGTTGGAGATGGTGGGGAAGATTTGAGATGATCCTTTTCTTTTCCTGAGGCAGTTCATTCTGCAGTTTTAGGTCAGCCTTCACAGAAGTGCTTGCTCCCTTACAGATGAGCTGAAAAGATGCCCACAAGGATAGGTTTGTTAAAGTCTATCCAAGGTTCTAGGTGGCTGTGGGGTGGAATAAAGAGATACTTCCAGCCATCAGCCTAGAGATCATTCAGTAACTTCTCTTTTATGGAACCGTGGAAACTAAAAATTAAAAACATGAAAGGAAAACTGTAATAGTTGGAAGAGTGTATGAGAAACTTTGGCAAAATTATGAACTAAAACATATTCAGCTGTGCTAAGAAAAATATTTAACTCAATTTTAAATGCCATGAGTCATTAGGATGTCTTAAAAGGCCAAGTACAGCATAGTATGTTTTGCCAGCAAAAATGAAGAAGGGAAGTTGAATCTCACTTCATTGTAGAAAGTTTTAATAACAGGAGTATGCTGCAGTTTTTCTTAGGTGCTGTCCCTGTGCTTATATGTCCATCAGCTTAGAATTGTAAAATTACACACAGAAATTGAAGCCCTGATAATCAAAGGCTTCAGAGTTACATAGGGTGAATATAAGAAGGGCTGAATGGGTTTTGTGGAAGATTTGGAGTGATGGGACATATGCTATTTATTGTTGTTTTAGAATCTTACTTTGTTATGACAATGTGCCAATGACAAGTAGGAAAAATCATAATTTTTCATAATGCAAGAATTATGTGACCTGATAAACTGGAAGAAAATAAAGATTCTCATAGTACTTGGTTTCTTTGGACTCTTCAGAGAGTGAAGTTATTTTTCCTTCCGAGTTGAGGATGCATAGGAAATGGAATTGTGCAGTGTGATTAGAACTGAGGAATAATTTTGTGCTAACAGTCTGGCCAGTGAGTGAGCACAAGAAAAAACTCAACTTTGTAGAACAAGTGATTTTCTGACTGTGATAAACCAGTTGTTCATTCAGTATAAGTATTCAGAAGAAAAATAGATATGGACTAAGAGAGGATGGATTGGTCTTTAAAAGCCTGCTAGTTTGGGGGAAAATTTTAAATATTTATTTAAGTAACAGAGATGGAGACACTTTAGCTAGTCCAGTGGTTAAAGTTGTGCCTGTATCACACATCTTAGAGTTCTGTAAAGAGCTACCTGAAACAGAGGTAAAGAAACAATCCAGGTACTGAAAACAATCTGGTTTCTAATAGTGAGGAACTCAACAAGCCCTAATTTATCCTGTGCAAGAAAACACCGGGTTTGAATTCCTTTTGTTTTCTTTCCTGCCTACAGACTTTAGATCATTGGTGCAGGATGCAATGAAGTTAATGGGTTACAAAGGTGTAGCTTTGTTGGTTGTGTTGCTGCTTCTGGGTGAGCAGTCAGTAAGAGAATCCTGGATCCCATTCTGCCTCATTCCTTGTTTTGCTTTGCTGATCTGAGCTGAGATGCATTTGCTGTAACATGACATGAGATCCAGCACTGTGTTTCTACTGACAGACTTCAGGTTCCCCCTTTTCTTCCTGACAATAACTTGAAATTTTGAAGATAGAATAATGTAGATAGCACAGCATTAAGGATTTTAATCTTTTTCATAACAAAACTCCATGAAAATGTTCAGAAACCCAACATACCTTGTCTGCTAGGCTTTTTGCAGTAATTGCTGTTGTATTTCTGCTGAGATGCAGGACTTCAGCAGAGTGCAAACCAGTAGGAGTGGCTGTGCAGAAGGTGTGATGCTCTCTGCTCTATTACCAGGCTGTTTCCCAGTTTACTTCCTGTCATACCTAATGGCACAGAGACAAAGCTCACAGCCTGTCTGCCTGGAAAGGAGGGCACAGGGCTGATTTGGATGCAGTCAAACTGATCAGGGAAACCTGAAATAAGAACACCTGACAGATTCAGGGGTTTCTGGGTGGAATTTAACCTTTAAAAGTCTCAAGAGAATAACACATGGTCTTTCAATGACATGTCTTTCAATGAGTTCTCTCATTTTCACATTGTTCTTTGGTATGAAATGTTTAACAGAGATTCCACCTGCCTGTTCCACAAGTAGGTCAGCATTTGATAACTGCATTAAAATTGGACTTTCCTAAATCCTCTCTCTCACTATAATCCTGCCTGTCCCTCTCAATTTTCCTATGTTCTAATGTGCCATTATGGAGAAAATGTGGAGTCTTTTTTTGAATTATTTCCAAGTTGTCACCTGTAATGAAGCTGTTTTATTTTAGATTTGGATCACATTTCTTCCCCAAAGCTGCTGAAGATAGACATCACAGATATGATGCCACATAGGAAAGGTTTTGTTATGCTCATGTAAAATTCTATGTCTTTTTGTATTGTTCTGAAAAAAAAACCAACCCCATAAAGTTTTTTGGGCTTGTGAAAGTGTCTTAAAGAATATATTTGGAATACTTAAATATATTTGGTAATTTAACTCTTCAGCCTAACATGCAGCTCATTTTCAATGTGGCCTATCGCTTCTGGTGTGACATTACTGAAAACCTTCTGATTAAAGCCAGCTCTCTTATGCATGCTTTACCTCTGTGACCTATGAGTAGCTTGAAACCATTTGAACTCTGTCTAAATTGGATCCCCCTGGTTGTAAGTGTTACTGCATGTCAGTTCTGTGTCAGTTGGATGGAAATCTTGCTGCAGAGGATGAAAGTTCACAGCTCAGTATTAATCTACTGGGCAAACTACATCTAATGCCTTCAGCTTTCTTGAAATACAGCTTCTGATGACCTCTGACAGGTAAAATACAGTATAGGATTTTCTAATATTAATTTTCAGTGTAGCTATTTAAATTAAAGCATGTATCATCCTTCTGTACCAAATAAATGCTGCAAGAGACAAAATTAAGAATAGTGACAAGTGGATTATTGGACGTGGAGACTTTTGTTAATAAAATATGTCTAGGTCTCTTACTTCACAATTGTCTTGGAATAGAAAATGTAAATCCTGGCTTGGCTAAAGGAGGCTGTGTATGGATGAACTGCTGGCTGGGATTCCCTTGATGTCTCTTGGATGAGACTTTCAAACTGCTGTGTGAGCTTGACAGAAAAAGAGAAATCCTGAAGCTGCATGGCTTCTGGAGCAGGCAGCATAAATCACTGCCTGCTGCTGGAGTCTGTCTCTAACTCACAAATAAGAACTTTGGATTTAGCACCAGCTACTGTTTAAAAGAGAATCTGTATAGATTTGTGCAGCTTAGAAGACACCATTATCAACATCTTGTGTTACACAGTGACACCTTTGCTCTTGTCACTGTTAGGGAGATTTCCAAGTACATTACATTTGGGTTTGCTTTTGAAGTGACCTTTTTGGGCTCAAAATCTAAGCCTAAAAAAAGGAGAAATGTCTGATAGGTGCAGGTTTGTAAGGCTGCAACTTTCTCTCACTTCTGTTTAAACTAACAGCAAAACTCATACGTCTTTCAGAGCAGCAACTTTGACTTCTAAGTATTTATTTAGAGTCTGAAAGGAAATGGATCCTGCATTCCTTGCAAATCCCAAATTGTCTCTGAAAAGAGTGGGATTTGGAAGGAAGAAAGAAGTCCAAGATTGAGCTCTGGTTTGCAGAGGGGTGATGCTGGTGCTGGGAGGAACAATTTTCAGGCCCTAGACAGGAATCATATCCATCTCTCTCAAAGCCCTGCTTCAGTCCCACTGAGGAGAAGTGACAAAGGGTGCTGTGCTAGGCCTGAAAGGAGACTTTGGCTCTGTAAGAAGCCTGTGCTTCAGCCCTGTGTTTGAAAGAGAAATTTTAGTCTGTTGAGAGTATACCTACTCAACAGCATCTTTTGACCCCTTCCAACTCCTCTGGTTCTGTAGCTACAGTTTGTCATTACAAAACACTGCCATATGATAAGTCAGATAAAATATCTCATCTGATGGCTCTCATCCTGTCATTCCTCTTAGGGAAGTACAAAACAATAGTAATAAATCAGTACCAGTATGGCCAGAGGTATTTTAAGACAGTGGCAATTGGATCAGTTCTTGGACAGTTAAGGAGCATATTTTCCCGTTGTTTCCATTTTTAAACCCAGACTTCTAAAATCCTGACAGCCTGGCTTTTTCCTGTGAGTCACACAAAGAAATAAATTTTTGATTACAACATGTGCGACAGCCCAGAGCCCAAAACCTTGGAGTTCTCTTCTGTCAGAGGCTCTAAGACCTGGAATTGAAGGGTATATATCAGATGTTGGAGGAGCTCCCTGTGGGTGCAGAGTTGGGGTCACACTCATCTCTGGGAGACCAGAGCTCACCCAGAGGCAATGCCACAGGACTTTTCTGTAAGAACCTATGCTGTACCTACACACGTCCTGGAATAAATATAGAATTACAGCACAGAGGCTCTTACAACAATGTAACAAGAACAAAGTATTTGAAGAAATGGAAATTAAGCAGCTCGCAGACTATGGCAGTCTTGTGGCTGGTGGGCTTTAATCATTGATTTTTGCTTTGTTAATTTGACATTATTGAACGTGGGTAACTGTGGCGTTCAGACCCGAGGAACACATGGAAAAAAGGCCACTAATGAAAATCTGTCAGAAAAGAAGGGAAAGCTTCAAAGTAACAGGAGTGTGTGCAGGTGGATTCTGGACTGGAGGAATCAAAGCACGGACTGACAGCAGTGATCTCTTCCCTTGCTGTTCATTGGCTCACAGTATTCATTTTGATAGAGACCCCCAGATATGGAGAAGTAATTTACCCTTTGTAGAACTCCCATATGTGGGAATTTTTTTTTTAAGTTTACAGAGGGCTTTACGACAGGCCAAACTTCAAAGAATAGAAAGGAGCCAACAACAGTGGATAAAATAGTATGGTTTAATATTTTTTGCATAAGAAACAGCTGGCTAAAAAATCATGTATACTTAAATAAAAGTTTTTTTTATATCCATAACTAATGTCTAATCTCAAAAATAAGGGTTTGATCTCAAGTCAGGACAGAACATGTGCTCTCTTCAATTGTATCAATTTAACTAGAAGTGAAGCCAAGGATTTCAGTGGGATGAAGGTGATCCTGTACCTTCTGCTTCCTGACCCAGCAACATAAAGTACAGCCCTTAGTCTGAAGCTTGGACAGAAGCTTAAATGTACATTCGTCCAGGCTTATTCTAGATTTGACCTTCTTAAGGCTAACAGTTTGTTCTAAATGGGAAAAGATCACTGTCAGATTACTAGCTTATCTTGCTTGTGGATAGAGAAACAAGCTAATCTGGAAAAGTTTTGTGTCTTCATGTGTTTTAAAAAGCTGCAGTGGTTTGTAGGCTTGGCCCTATGGTGGATATGCCACAGGGCTCGTGGAATGTTGGAACTGAACCCCTACTTTTTCCTTTATCTTCTGCATTGCCACATTTTGTGGTTTTAATCTTTTCCCTTTCACTTCTCCTTTTCCGAGGTGAGACATCTCAGTGGATGGGTCACTGTGACAACGAGGGCGGTACAAACAGAGCCTCTGCTTCTCTCAGCCTCTCCCAGCTACTGCCAAAGGCTGTGCTGGGTGCAAGTCTGGATGCACAACAGGAATCCACAGGAACCCTCCCCAGGGGCACACAAAGGTATCCTGGTTAAATTCTAACTGAGACTTATAACTGATTTTATAAACTCATTTTCTTTAAGAAGGCACTTTTTAAAAGTATGATCCCAGTTTTGAATTGCAGTAATAACATTACAAAAGATGGAATTGTGGTCAGTAGGTCTGAGAGGGGAAAGAAACACTGAAAGGAGGCTCCTCAACTGCATAGTTTGGGTTAACCAACAGAGAAAATGACTTTTTCACACAAAGGTTTTGAAGTCACCTCATGGGAAAAGATATCAGAACCCATGGAAATCACACCTAGATTAGTTTGGAAACCTGAATGAATTACCAGAAAGGCCTCTCAGGATTCCACTTACCATTTTACTACTAAGCCTTCTATCTGTATATTCCCTAATAGAAAGGAATCTTCTAGATATTTGTTAGCACAGCTTTCTAATTAGGCTCTTTGATAATTAATCTGAATAAATCCGTATGCAGAAACGTCTCATTATAATTCTTTCAAAACATGATACAGGACATTGAAGAGATGTTTGTGTCTGGTCATTTTCCATTTCATGGTTTCTGCCATGTGTGTCATGGTGATGTTGAAGGTACAGTTTAGTTAAATTTTCAAATTTTAGAAGTTCATGCTTGGGATCTACTGCTTGATCTTGACATTGTCTTTTGTACATGAAAATGTTCATGTGACTGTAATAAATGCGAGAGATAAATAATTTATAATAGCACTGTTTCTATAATTTCTGTGTCTTTTGTTTTGTTTGGTTGTTTATTTGTGTGGTATTTTGGGGGATTTTTGTGTTTGGTTGTTGGGGTTTTTTTTGTTACTTCCCAGTCCTTGCTCAGCTCTACAAGCACATAACGAACTGTCAGGAGGAATAACATATAGCTTGCAGTCCATCATCTGCATTCCCTTTGCATTAGGTGTAACACTGGCATGAAAATCAGAGCCCCTGCTCCAATTTTTCCAGCTGTCTCTGTCTCCCTGTGATCTTTTTGTACAAATTTTCTGGCAAGTCTACGAATGTGCACGCTTATATCCCTTTCGTGGGCATACATACACATTTTGCTATCTCCAAACATGGCTAAAGCTGAATAGAATAATTCTTTTTTTTTTTTTTTGGCAGTAATTTGAGTGTGTTTACTGATGTAGGCAAACATCAGTAAACAAAACATACATATAAAATATTACAATATCTTCTTTCTTTGTCCTCTTGCTCTCAGATCTCTATGTAAGTTTGTTTTGTTTTCATTCAAAATGTATGAATAAAGAAATATCAAGATCTTTTCACTGCCATCTTCAGGTCTTATTTATATTTTTACAGCTTCAGAAACTGTTAACTTTGAGGCAATAAATGTCATCGTACTTCTGAGGTTACATTTGTTTCATTTCCCTCAGTAATATTATTGCTTTAAAACTGTAATATGTTTTCTATTTTGGTATTTTTCTGTTGCCCCAAGGGACTCGAGCTATAACTAGGATTTGCATTGGCCACGGTGCTGTTCTTATTCTGCACATGGTTATGGGTAGGCAGGCGAGAGTGCCAGGGCTGAACATGATATTCTATTGGAACAGCTTGTGCCAAGATTTTGGGCTTGAACAATTTGGAGGAGACATGATGTCACTGTCTCCGTCAAGTGAATTTGAACAGAAAAATTCTAGTGTATTATGGGCATGTGTTTCAAAAATAACAATTAAAATCATATCTTGTAGGATTCCTTAATTTTTGTATTTGCTCTCTGGTTTCACAGCCTTTGCTCTGCATTGCTTGTGTCCTGATGGTATTTCTGTTTCATTATTTTTCAAGCAGAGTTTGATGACACTGATTTAGCAGTTTCTCACAGTTCACTGCTCCAGTTTTCATCAAATTATACTTGTAGTTGTAGTAGACACTTTCATCATCAATTTCCATATGCCTCAAAGACATGCAGGGACCAGTTTGCCAACACTGAACTCAAATGCCAGACAATAACTGGAATACAGGATTTCTTTTCCTAGGGTGTCTGAAACAAAGAGTGTAGAATCCCTCAGTTCTTAGCAAGTGTTTTCAGCCTGGATGCATTCAAAATCTAGACAATAACTGCTATGGAATATTGATTTTTAAATGCCAAATCAAGGGATAAAAATGAACATTGGCCAGAGATGATTCCGTAGGACCTTTGCCACTCCTTTCTAGAAACCTATCTTACATTAGAGCACTGCCTGTGAATTTAAGGTTTGCTCTTTCCCCACAGAATGGGAGGATTCATAAGCAACATGAGCTGTATTTTCTGTACAGCAGAGTTTGATAATAATGATAATTAACACATAGTAAAGATTTTGGCTTCAGGCTCTTAGGTTTATGTGTACCTTCAGATCAGCAGTGTTCGTGGGGACATTTAAAGTGACAAGGCTCCTGAGAATGACCGTGAAAGTCTTTTCCTTCATTTTAGGGAGTCTTGGTTGCTTAAATTGGAAAGATGTCCATGTAGGAACACCTGACACCTTTAAAAGCTTTCTCTTATGCTCATCCTACAATTTTCTGTAAAGGCACCACAGTTCTGACCCAAAGGGAATCTGGATTCCATAAATTAGAACTCGATTTAGATGTGCTGGAGACCACAGTTCTTTATGTCTGTCAAAAGCATAAAGTTAATTATGCAAGGCAGGAAGTGAAGCTCTATTTGTTTAGATGTAAAGAGGTTAACTCTGAGCAGCTGTTGACAATAGTCATCATCATCATCATCAGATGAATTTGCAAGTAAATCTGTAGACTTCAAAAAAAAAAACTTCAAGATAGCACAGGAGTAATACTCTCTCTTCTGCACTACCATGAAAAAAGCTTTACCTGAACTGAAAAATAAGATCTATTTCAGTTTTGCAATTTGCTTTCCATGTGGAATTTTGACTGATTTTGAGAATTTTATACATAACTTCCCATGCAATAGGGACCTTCTCTCAGGAACGAAGAGAAGCATTTTTCTCCGTCTGCAGGAATTTCAGTTCAGAACTTGAACATTTGAAAAATGCACTCAGTGTGATAGAAAACCACTTCAGTGAATCTTCTGTCTAAAGTCAGAAGGACATGGGTAGAGTTAGAGTGTAGACAGGAGGCCATCTGGTATCACTGTGACTCCTCAAACTCATGGGGACACAGTTCATGTTACATCCAGGAACAGAAACAGTGTGTGACCAGGGTCTGCCACAGGACGAGATAATCTGTGTGATGAAGAGGGAAGGGAGTTAAGTAAGTTAAAGGTCAAGGAGAGGAGAGGTTTGTAATACACTCTGCTGTAGTACTAATGCCTGTTTTCTGACAGACCATCAAGTTTTGGAATTCTTTGGTACAATGGACATTTAGTGCCTGAGCTGAGATGAATTAAACTGAAGGTTTTCTCATGCACTGCCTTTGACTCAGCACATTATAAACGAATTAAACGATAAAATGATCACTTGGGGAAAAAGGCATCCACCTTCTTCTAAACAGGTAAATTGTTATGCAGTAAAGAGGATGTTGAAACACCTCATGTCACTCCCACAGTTGTGCATTCCCTGCCACAGCTCCTTGACCCCCCAAAACTTTTCCTTCTGGTGTGCCCTGAACCTTCTGCATCTGGGAGTTCCTGCAGTGATGCCTTTGCAGTAACTGCTCTCCATCAAACAACACTTGGATTGTTGTGTACATACAAAACTGAAGTCCCTGCCTGCTCTATTGTAAAGAAATAAATCACCCATGTATCCTTCTTAATTCTGAAAAAAGAATGTTCAGTAAAAAAAAAAAGAATGATTTCTTGACTATCAGTTACATTTGGAGTTTTTAAAATGGCAAACAACTCACCTCCAGCTGGGGTTTTTTTTGCACTTTATTTCCACAGAGGACAAGTAGGAAAGTCCAATCAAATATTTATTTTAATTTCATTTAATTTAAAGGGGCAAGGCAGCAGACAAGCATTATCCTGTGACAAAGTTCTGGTCCATCATATATAAAAAGACTGCCCAGAGGGTAACTGGTGATATTTCCTTCAGTAATCTTACCTGATGTTCCATCAGCAGAAAAGTGATGTGCTCCTCTGTGTCTGCAGATTCCGACAGAAGGCTTAAATTTCACTTCCTTTTGGCAATTGTCATTTTCCTCCAAAAGCTGGTGTGTTACTGTGGAAAGGCTGTGGGTGCTTTCTGAGGATGCAGTGTTTGCTGGAATATTGAACAGGTTAGTTTGTGGGCCCCTGTGTTTGAGGAAAAAAGTCAGGTAAAAATTAATGAGGGGACAGATTATGAAAATCCAATGCCATGAGGCTTGAGGGTTTTTTCAGCTTTTAGGATTCAATTAGCTGCTAGTTCCAGTCTGAAATTTTGTTAAGGAGCCCTAAGAGCTAAACAACCCAATTTGCAAAATGGGAATCCTGTTATTTTGGAATTTTTTTTTTCTGTTTGTTGTTTATAAGTAATACTCTGTTTTTCTGTTGTTTTCATGTTGTTGGCCAGCATGCAGACCAAATGCTCTGTGACTTATGGCCCACAAGTGAAAGAAGAGAGCAATGGAGAACTTTATATCTATCCAACTATGTTCAGCAAATTTTGAACATTGTGGGGCTCAGTGGGACATGAAACCTAAACTAATGCAGTTTTCTTCTGTTGTCTTCTGTTCCACAGTAAGGGAAGAATTTCTGCTTTAATGAGGGGAATGCACCTGTTTAAAATACATCTTTGGCAGAACTGCACTGGTCTGTGCTGACATGTGGTAAATCCAGTGACTTCTGGTGTAGATTGCTACCCATGGCTGTTCTCTGGATCAAACTCCACTTTCTTAAAATGTTAAGAAATTAAAATATGCATTGTCTAGTACTGTACCAGCATGTCCCAGTCTCTGCAGGCTGAAACTGAATTGTATGCACTGCAAACGAGAACCCTTGATGCTCTGGTCTTAAAATGGCTAAAAAAATCCAGGAAATTGAAACAGACAACTCAAACCCCTCTGACACTGTCTCCAAAGGAAAAGATAGTGTGAAACACTGGCCTAACTCTTTCAGGAGCTGTAGCACATGCTGTGCCAGCCTTGGTCCTGCACTGCAGACTGGGGCACTGTATTGTGCCAGCACAGGCATTCACAGGAGTGCTGTGGGCTAGACTGGGGAACTGGTCTGCCTCAAACCCCCTTCTGCCCTTTTGGAAGGAGCCTTTTGAAAAACTGAATTTGTTCTTCATGTGTGGTTTGCATGTGTTTGAAAGGGTTTTTTGTTTTGGTTTGGTTTTAATTCCTTTCTGTGTAAAAGATCTCTCAAAAAATCCTATTATTTAAGGAATGAGTGCTCAGAGGTGGACTTTAAATTATATTTTCTTGTACTTCTTTACAGATACTTAGGAAAAAATTTTCCTGAAGTAAAGAGCAAAATTAGGTAGGTGTCTGTGGCTCAGGGTGTCTGAACTACCCTGTGTGTGTGTGTTAAGCTGTTAGCTCTGTCCTGTGCTTGCCAGAAACTGGAGGCAGTGATACCTATGAAATACATTAAAGATGACATAACAGTGAAGAATGTGTGTGCTTTTCTTGATACTATAGTGTTTTATAATTTTTAACATGCATCTCCTGAATCTGTATATTTGATGATACTTACTTTGGATTTGTGAAAGTGAAAAAACAAAATCCAGTGCCAACTCTGAACATGACTAAAGTTTCATGTATCCTTCTCTGTTATAAATAGGAAGTATTAAGGTAAAGAAAAGCTGTTCACTGTTTTGAGTTTCACCCAGCTAGAAAAATCAGTCCTGTGGCACTCAAAATAAACATCTCATTTACTTTTTAGGTTTCTGAATTTATCTCTGAAATTCTCTTGTCAAGTGTGTATCAATAAATACATTTTCCAGCCATAATATAGATATTTGATTTTTGTGTACCTGCATTTCAATCCCACTCTTGTGAATTAGAGAAGAAAGGCAACAGAATTCAACTCCTTTCCTCACAAAAGCCTTTAATCAGTTTAAGTAAAATATTTTTTCCTTCTTTTAGCAACTCTGGGGCCAGCACATTTCTAAAGTGAGTACCTCTTTGGAAAACATACTGAAAACAAGTAGTTTGTAAAAGGGAAAGTTCTGTTATGTGCCCTTGACAAAAAATGTTTCAGAGTTTGTCAAGTCACATATTAACAACAATGCTGCTGATGACTGTATTACAGCTTGCTGTCCCTGCTGAGCATGTAGTATTGTGGAAAAGGTGGGACCTTAGAAGCAGGTCCCACTCTGCATTCTTATAAGCAAAACCCAACTACCACGAAGTTTCAGGCCACAGGGCTTGCTGTGTATAAGGACTAGAGGGGCAGATGAATGCTCATCCCAGTACCAGGGCACTGAGACAGCAGGGAAATGTCTGATCTCTCCCCAGCTACCAGAGAGCAGGTCTTTGAGCTTTCTAATTCCCAGGCCAATCCCGTTCTTCCCTCTGTGCTAGAAGTTCCTTTTTGTAGTGCCAAGGGCTCCAGATGTGTAAGGACACAACTACAGGAAAAGTCCTGCTGCTGTGACTGTGGAGAAGGGATGCAGCAGGTTCAGGGTCAAACCTGCTCCCTGTCCCCTCCCCCTGCACGTTCCTGTGCTGAAGCTGGCCCTGGTACCAGGGAACTTATCCTGTTCTCTGTCCTCAGCTGCTCTTCTCACTCCCTGTCCAGTCTCAGCAGGAGGATCTGTGCACTTGTGAAGTGGATTGGAGGAGGATCAGTTTCCCAGGTGGGGTTCCCTGTTCTCACAAGAGTGACTGCAGGGGCACAAGTGGAGGAAGTGGGCTGGATGCTGGATTACTCATTTTACAGCTGTGGCAGAGTAAGTCAGCTAAAAATATTTGTGAAACTACAGCCTCAGACTCCATTCTAGGGGAAGTTTCCCTGGAAATGTTGCTTCAATTTGTTGAGGAGGACGACTCATCTGTGGGCCATTTTGTCTGAAACAGGAATTTTCCTTTGGTGGTTCACAGTGCTTGCTTCTATCAAAAGGGATAACGACAATAGGAAAAAAAAATCTTATACCATTTAGTCTTTTTCAGGTTGATTTTTCTCAGTTTGCCATGTTTCTAAACAGGACAATCCATCCCAGTGGATTTCTGCCTGGCAATACAGGGGACCCTTCTCATGGCTTTCAGCAACAAAGAAAAACCTGCCTACTTGCCATGCATATCTGAAGGTTGGCTAAAGACAAAATTACTTATTTAAAATATATAGGTCACTAACTTACTATTAGGGGCCTACTATTTATTTTCTGTCTGCTCAATTATTCAACAATACTTGAGGTTTTTTTTTTCTCCTTTTTTTTTTTTCCTCCTCATTGTAATATAATTTTGGAAGTCTCCCCTTTCCGTTTAGTGTCTTGAAAGTAAAAGAACAAACAGGTCTAATCTTTACTTCGTTACTATCGCGGCTGTTGACACAATTGCTGTGGTTTTGGCGAGGGTGGGAGGGGGAAGAAAAAAGGGGGGAGAAAATAGACAACGGCCACATCCCTGGTTCTGTTTTTCCACAGAAAAGCCCCAGTTACCCTAGGACAATGTTCGGCCTCAAAGGCGAACCCTGGTGTTTCTGGTCGCCGAGGTGAGCTTACCTACAAAGGAGCAGGGCACCGCATTAACACCCAGTGACGAAAGGTGCGGCGGAAGATGCGAAAACCTGTTTCGAGGATTTCGGTTTTTTAATTGTTGCTGCCGTTACTTATTTATTTTGTTATCTCTGTGGGCAGCGGAGGAGCCGATCGGCGATGTGCGGCGCGGGGCCGGCCGTGCCTGGGCGAACGAGCCGGGCGCTGCCCCTTGGCGGGGAGGGGGTCCCGGTGGGCTCCG
>VZTR01030784.1:108817-251704 GCA_013400775.1 Chaetops frenatus
CCGGCACCCCGCCCCCCCTGTCTCTGCCGGACTCGATGGGTAGCTGGAGCCTGGAGTTGTCCGCCAACTGCAGCGCAGCATCTCGGGGACCGCGGGGCCGCTGCCGAATCCCCGCGGGGCGCGGGGAGCGCACCGTGAGTGCCGGGGGCTCCGAGGACCGAGGCGCGGCCCCGGGCGGCTGCAGCGTGCCGTGCCGTGCCGTGCCGTGCCGTGCCGTGCCGTGCCGTGCTGTGCCGTGCCGGTGTAACAGCGCCGGGATAGTGGGTGTTCCAACACAAGGTGTTGACACGGGATTAACCCTTCCCGGCTCCTGCCTTTCAGTATTTTCTGCTACAGCCCGAGCCCAGACAGAGGCAAATTTTTGAAATTCAGATGAGGAAGGCATAAATATTTCATTTGGGGAAATGGGTTTCTCGCGTGCCTGCGTGTGCGTGTACATAGGCAGAGCTGGTGTGAGTAGCTCTCCGTGCAAGCTAACGTTGCGTTTTGAATGACTTACCTGTGCGGATTTCGTAGCAGTTTTTTGACAGGTCGGCAGTGTACAGATTTACAATTAGCCGCATCTGAGTTTGGGTCAGCCCTGTTCCGAAGAAGTGCGGGTTTATACCTGTAACGCTGAGCAGATGTGTACAATGGCACATCTCCCGTCTTGCTGCCGGTACAAATCCACGCTGGAAAAGGATAACAGCCTGTATCTGGGAAAATGCAACATGCTGAAAAATCATCATTTAGGTTTTTAATATAGTCATTCTTACTTAAAGCTGCCGCGAAAGGCGTGGAAGATATTACACGTTGTTTTACTTGATAGATGGGAAAATAATGCAACTTTTCTTTTTTTTGTACTCATCTTCTGTGTGTAACCTTCAAGTAGTGTTCGTAGTTGGCGAAAGAAGAATGGTAGCGATTTAAAGGAGTCTTTTAATTTCTTTTTTAAATCTTGGGCCTAAAATGCAATTGTTTTAAAGTTTTGAAGTGTTCAGCTTCTTCCATCTATTTCCTTCAGAGACGTTCACAGTAAAGAAGGTAATAATTGGATACTTTGAGGTGTAGTACTCTATGGAGTACTAAATGGAAATTAAGAGAATTGACACAGAAGCCGGCTTCAAATTATACTTTTTTTTTTTTTTTACCCCCAGTCTGGCATTTGTTGCTGAATTTAATTTTAAAAGGATGCTTTGTTCAGCTTTGTCTTAATTTAAGTAGAGATTTATTTTTAAGATTAAAGATTAGAACAATGGGAAGCAATTGCAGCTTATACACTTATAATCTTACTGAGAGCCAACTTAAAAGTATTTAATGCAGCTATTTAAGTGGCCTCTTGTCATTTGTTTTATGCCAGTTAGATGTAATTTCTTTCTGTAACATGGACTGTTTTAAACATTGTAAAAAATGCTTATTATCTTTATGTATAATTCATTCTCATGAACAAATTAGATTTTTCTTCCATGAGTGAACTATAATATGAAATTTAATGTTCTGACCTTTCTTATGCTGGGTTGCTGAAAACAGTGTCATTTAGCTTTTCTGAAAGCCCAAGCATATTTTTGTTGTTGGTTTAATGCATTGTTTTATGTTGTTGCTTTTAATTGCGGAAAAAAGAACATTACACACGTAATTTTCACACTGCTACCTAATATATGCAGGCTCTAAAGTTCTAGCAGTGTAAAAGAAAAACTGAAGTTTTTTTTTTTTTTTTTTTCCTGGGAACTCTGATGGCCAGCATTCTCCTTAATGACAGTCATTTCTCTGGCAGGAAGATGTTTTCATTTGTATTTACTTTTCAGTACAGGGCAATTATGCTGCTCAGTGCTGTGCATTCTTGGTAGTTTCTATCTTAAAAGAATTGCAGTGCTTGGAGCAGGACTGCAGTTTGAAGCAGGTGTTGTGTTTTACTGTTATGCAAAATAACACTAAAATATAATTGTAAAAGAAATTCAGGAAACAGCTGCAAACCTGGTGTGGTAACCACTACATTATGTGAGCAGTTGTTGCAGCATCTTACATCACATCTAACAGAGCAAAGATTTGTTTCAGCAAAGCTCAGCACTGCTTATTTTTGCTGCTGAAACCTTGCTCTCACGAGAGAGGTCCACTAGGTTCTGCAGGGGAAGACCAGACCATAACCATAGTTACAATGCTGTACCATCTCTAGTGACAGTGTTTAAATTGGTGCTTTACATTTTAGTTTCGTCTTCATCTCTTTTTTTTATTTATTTATTTCTTTTCTAATATACCTTCTTTCCTTCCAATGCTAAAGAGGATGAAGGATAGAATCCCGTTACTGGGATGAAGGTTGCAGAATGTCTCAACCCAACTAACATATGGAAGCCAACACAGGCCCGAGGTGGTAAAATAGTAAAATAAATGGCCTATAGCAGGCCATCTGCCATTTGCAGAGCTTTTTCATCATGCTTCATGCCAAACTGGAAATTAGTCTTTGTATTAAAAATATATTTTGAGTACAAATCAAAGATTTCAAATGTTTAACGTTACACATGGCAAACACATTTCTATCTCGGAGCTAGGGAAGTCCAGGAAAATTGCACTGGAAAAAATATTGCTTAGTTTGATGCTCAGGGCTCTTCTCTTTCCCATCTCTTTGGCTTCCCAGTAAGCACTGATTTACTTTTGTAAAATGCACTCCAGATATGAAAAGTCCACTCTTGCATGTGGCAGCTAAAGGGAGGAATATCAATGGGTTCTGTGTCGTGATTTCATCTAAGTCCTTGCAGCTAGCACAGCGTGTCCCAGCTGAGGATCTGCCTCATAAACGGGGCTTTTAAAGAGTTGCTCATCTTGAAAGTATTCTTCCAACATCAGCTGATCAATTTTCACAGAGTCCCTCTGAAAGGAAGGCAGCTGAGGTATCCTCAGTTTATTGACTGAAGAAATCGAAGCTCAGATTTTGTGTACGAAGCTCAAGGGAGCGCGTTTGGGAGGTTGCTGGCTATTGGGTTATGCTGATATTACAGTACACATCCAGTCCTAATGCAAAATATGTTTAAGAGCACTCTGAAGAAGTGAAAGATAGGGATGCATAGAGAGGGAAGAGCCCTATTTCTTTCATCTTACGCAGAAATATTTATGCGTAAAATCGCACTTAAGTCTGTCAGATAAATCATTACTGTCTGGTAACAGTGAATCCAAACCAGTTTCAGTGCTAGTGAGCTATAATATGGGTATTTTGATAACATTGCCTAGATACTCGCCTTTCTCTGCACAGATAAATACTTTGATTCAAGGGTATTTGGGTGTACCTTTTGCTATGTTCTTTATCTCAGTTTCTTGTAAGTCTCTCAGTTGTTACTCAGTGCTCTAAAGCTACAACAGCACCTTGAAGTGTGCACAAGTGTGCATATTTGTGGAAACTCATTTGTCCTTCAGAAAACTGGGTCCACTTGTGGGTTGCAGTTAACACAAGATGTTATTTAAAATAAAGGATATGAAATGGGCAATATTTAACTGGAGCTTTCAACACAGATACTCTGTTCTCCCTTCCCCCACCCCTTGAAGATAAAGCCTTACTTTAACCATTCATCCTTTGGAGGTGTCTAATGATGATGGAGTTGGATGATGAGGTAATTTAAAAAAAAAAAAGTGAATAGTAACGCTTAGAAAGGGGTGATGGGTACACCAGGAGTATAGAAAAAGATCTCCAATCCGAATGGAGGTCAGGAGAGCGTAGAG
The DNA here is from genome assembly GCA_013400775.1 of Chaetops frenatus. Classification (NCBI taxonomy): domain Eukaryota; kingdom Metazoa; phylum Chordata; class Aves; order Passeriformes; family Picathartidae; genus Chaetops; species Chaetops frenatus. The sequence goes on from VZTR01030784.1 coordinate 112,505, forward strand.
TAATAGGTGTGTGCGTGTTCACATCTCTCAGCTCACAGCAGCATGTGCTGTCTGTCTCTCCTGGCAGAGGTCACGGAGTTGATGCGGAGCTGCTGGGAATTGGGAGCTGCCCCGACCACAATGTCCTGCCCTGCCCCTGGCCTTGGGAAGTTGTGAGCTGCTCATGTCCATAAGGAGGAAGGATGGCTCATGGAATTCCTTCACAAGGCAAAGTTACCATAACGGTGGATGAATACAGCTCCAACCCAACGCAGGCGTTTACACACTACAACATCAACCAGAGCCGGTTCCAGCCTCCACACGTGCATATGTGAGTATTGCCGAGCCCTGCTCCTGCCCGTGTGCCTGCCTGTGCCTGACACCGAGGAGTGCTGCTCAGGGAGTGGGTTGAAAACTGGGAAACTCGGTTAGTCAGCCATGGGAGCCAAAAGGCAAAATGGTTGTCAGCTTTCTTAGCCGGTGTGTCTGAGGGCTGAGAGGCCGAGCTCCATCCTCTCCTGCTCTCCTGGTGGAACTCGTGTTCTCAAGCTCGCCACTTCACTGATCTCGCTTTAACTCGCCTGAGGGACCCATTGCTCTAAGATTTAAGCTCCCTTCCCCCAGCGCTTACACTCAGCTGCGAAATAGGCCTAATTGGGACTAATTGTGGCCCCTGATCAGCGAATCCTTTGTGCGCCTGGTTGCGAGTGGAACGTGTGCCGCATTCCGCATTCCACATTCCACTCGCGACCTGCCCGCACAAAGGAGTCGGGGGCTGCCCCGTAGTTCTCCGAAGAACTGCAATTATTCTCTTCAGACAACAGCCCTGGCCCGCACCAAACAAGACCATGGGAAGTGGGGAGCTGGAGGTTCCTTCCCTCCCTCACCTTGTTATTCCTGGGTGTTGTGGCGCCCGGGGTCGCTGTGCTGCCCGCACCTGGCACAATGGGCTGCTTGCTTAGCAAAGAGCTAAGTACCAGTTTCAACTCTGAATTTCCTTCCCATTGTTTAGTTGGGTTTGATCTTTATCGGTTATTTATGTGAAGGTTCTTTTTTCTTTTCGCAATAATAGACTGAAAAGCACGTGAAACTAAAACAAAGCCGACATCTCTTGACATCCTGCGAGCCATTGTTAGGCAGGATTTTGAACCATGTCCCACTATTGAATTTGATAAGGATTTTGCATAATAAGGGGGGAAAGTTGTATGGTACTTCATTGCATTTTTGTTATGTAGAAGCCTGCCGGAAGAGTCACAATGTAGGAGTTCAGCACCTTCTAATAGGATTTCATGTGGTTACAATGTTCCTAAAAGCAACTTTAGGAAGGATGCTGAAGAGTGTCTGTCGTGCATTCACTTTTCAAGGTGAAAAACTTTCCATTAATTACATTTAATTTATTACTACCACGATGATGTCATTTTGATTTTAGAAACATTTCCATGTCTTGATTTACTTTTCAGACCTTTCATCAGCAAGTTTCTGTTGCATGTTTTGCACTCCAGGCTGTGCTTCTGACTGACAGTAAATACAAATATTATTTAGCAAATGAATGCAAAGCAAAAAAAAGAAAATCAGAAAGCAGTTTTAAAGAACCCCTTCCTATTGACATTGACTTCAGTGGGAGCTGAATTCAGGACCAACTAAGTGCGATGTTCAAGACCGTAAAAATTGTTCATGGTTTGTTTAAAAATCTCACAAACATTTATACAGGCTCTCCTCTAAGGGATAGTGTGTCTCTTAAATGATACTAACTTGATGGATGGGTTGAAAGATACTTTTCTTGTTTGGGAAAACTGTGTAGTTGAAATGAAAACTGAAACTTCAAAGTACAGTACAGTGACAGTATTTTAAATAGTTTTTAACTTAGATATTACAATTCTTAAAATCAGAAATTTGGTTTCAGCAGAGGGTGTGGCTCAGGAAAGGGAGTTCAGAATTTCAAAAAATTGGAAATTAATTAGTCTCAGATTCATAGTGGAAGCAGAGACAGCAGTGTTCAAGTGCAGGAGATGAATTCAAGTATAGGTCTGGATAGCAAATGACAGATTTTAGAAAACCTGTTGGGAAATAAAAGAGGGGATCCTGCCAGGTGGGGAGAGGAAAGCAAGGAAGTGAAGATACGAGTATGCTGAGGGTTTGTGTGATACAGGAACAGCAGCACTGTCTCTGGGAAAGGGAGACTGGGATTATGTGGTAGCTTCAGAGTCTTTATTTGCCTCCTCAATGTATTGTAATGGAAGTTTTGTGTGTTTTTCTGAAAGAGGTTGTCATCAAGTGAGAAATCTGAACAGAAACTTGGTAAAAGCAGTATTAACAAAGAAACCATGATCTTTTTACCGTGTTATATCTCTGTTAGTGCTACATTGCTGCAGCTGCCAGGATTGATTTGATTTGGTTTTGCAGTCTGCTTTTTTTGTTGCTGTCTTTTAAAGTAATGCATGTGTGTGGTTTGTTGTTTTGTTGTTTTTTTTTTTTTTTCCCTAAGAGGAACTTTTAAGAGGCTTTATTCTCTAGTGAAACATTTATTTTAAAAATCATGGGATGAAGAGAAATGAGTAAAGCGACATGGGAGCTGAGTTTTGTGACATGTATGTTGAATAGCAGGACAATCTATTGCTGCAGGACCCTGCTGCATGCCATAAATCAGCAGCTGGGTGCAGCTTAAGGACAGTGTTGTTTGCTAAAGGAAATACTGTTTTTAGATGTAATTTCTTTATGGATGTGCATCTTCATGTGCAAAGGTGAGAACTGGGTTCTTGGCCTACACTGTGCCATTTGCATGTTCCTTTGGGCCTAACTCAGTTTTCACACAGGGTAAAGGAGAGTCCATGGAATATCAGCATAAATCTGGTGAGTGAGGCACTATTGGCAGTACCCTGCCTGTTCATGGGACACGTCCTGGGCTTTTTCTCCCACTTTGATTTTGTGCCTTTCATGTGGCAGTGTCATGTAGTTCAACCAGCTGGGATACAGTTCTCTTTAGATGTATTTTTATACCAGCACTGCTTGGTCAATTTAAGTGTACTGTCAGGTAAACAAGAGTGTATTTATTACAGCTCCCTTTGCTTGCCTTGGCAGCAACAGCAGCTTTGTCAGTATAACTTTTGCATCTGTTTGAATCCAGCCTTTTTATTTTATTTCTCTATTAATTAATGCTTGAACAGGTGTTCTAAAGGCAATTTTTGCTGCACAGTTATTTTGCAGAGAGGGATGTAATTTTTAATATTATTTTATAATCATGAAGAGATCCTCCTACCCACAGGTTTCACATACTTTCTGACTGTTACAAAGTGATTGTATTTGAATGCTTTGCCCAATTAACGTTTACTTTCAGTTAGTTTTAATTACTGCATCATCTTAGTTTCCTGCTTTCAAGGGCACCTGCTAAATAATAAATAACAACTATAATATGCTTCCTTGTGCTTAATGTTGATTATTATTCTTCTGAAAGTTTTCATACTTACAATTTTTTTTGTCAAGAATTGTGACTTAAAGAGGGAAGTGGTTCTGGCTCCTTAGGTGTATAAGTGGTTTTGTTTGTTTGTTTGTTGGGGTTTTTTTTTTTGGTTGGTTGGTTGTTTTTTACAACCAAACCAGCTTTTAATCCTATTTAGACTTCTGAAATATTCTGTATGTCTGCTAGTAGTGGTACCAACAATACCAGTGAGCAGCAATAGGATGCAGCCTGGGGACAGATTCAAATAAAAAACTACTTACTTAGGTTTTAACCAGACAGAAAAATCTTCCTGCTTAGGAATCTTCCTTCCCATTTACTTGCGGGGGGAAAAAAAGGGAAGAGTTAAATAAACTTCGTGTATCTGTTATGGAAAATGCCCCTTTGGACAGGCCCATCTGGTGAGGATGAGGGGAGTTTTGTGAAGGTAAAATAGCTGTAGCCTGAGCTGCTGCAGACTGAGCCTTTTAGTGGGGCTCTTTAGGTTTCCTTTTGGTCTCACCATCATGGCTTGGTGGCTTCCTTCCAGAGTAGTTGGAATGCACGTTACCACTTTTTTATGGTTTAAATTCAGTAGTAGGGGAGTAAGAAAGATAGAAATTTCTGTGCAAGAGCAAAAGTCGTCTAAATAAATTTATTCATACCTGGAGATACATTTTTCAATCTGTAACTATATAATTTTACTGCCTTTTTCGTACTTGAGCAATCCCCCATGTGAATATTCTTATTTTAAAACAAAGAGTATAAGCAGAGTTTTATATTGGTAGAAGTATATGTTTGGCTGAATAAAGTGCATAAATGTCTGTGTGTAAACGCATATATAATAATAATAGTAAAATAAAGACAGAGCTATTTGATCACAGAAGAAAAAACTTTCAACTGTGATGAAGCCTTACATTGTTAGAACCCAGAGATGTTATTAGACTACTAACCTTGAGAGAGAGGATCTTGCTTTTTGTTTTTTTCCTTGGGGAAACCATCCTGCATTTAATGGGCTTTATCAACTCCCACTGAGATTAGTGGGAAATCATGCATTTGATTTGCAATATTCTCAATTTTTGTTCCATGTAAGGTGTGTGATATTTAGCGGGAGGGGAAAAGAGTTGGCATTAGCAAAATATGAAGTCATTTGACATTTACAGAAGAGTGGAGCTGGTGCATGTAATATTATTGGTTGAGATTATAAGAGATTCAGTTTTACACCGGTCAGCTGTACCTCGTGTGACTGGGCAGGCTGGTTCAGCTGATACTGATGTGGCAGAGTTGTAGTTTTGCTGGAAATTGTTGCTCTGGCAGCTAACAACACTTTTTTTGGTTGGTTTGTTTGTTTTTAACAAAAGCATACACAGCCTATGACCATCCAGGTTTCTTTTTACTACTTATTTTTCCAGACAAATAAAAAAAGAAGTAAATATACCAGTACTCTCTCAAACAATCATTAAGTGTCATCTAAGCTCTGGTTATGAAAACAGGAGTACTTGGAATGAGTGCACTGAAAACTCCAGAGTTACTTTCCGACACAGGGATTTTTTCCCTGGGGTCATGGCTCACAATCAGTTTATCTTGGTGCAGGTTTATTCTCTTTTTCCTGGCAGGTCCCTCACTGATGTGCAGCAGTTCCCAGCGCGGTGTGTGAAGGAAAACAAACCTGTTTTTCTTTAGCTGAGAGCAGGAGCCTTTCAGCAGCTGCCCTGAGGCTGCTGAGCTCTCCCTACGGTGCCTGGTGGGGATTCCCTGAATACAGGGAAGGAGACAGTGGAGGTGAGAGCCCTTCAACTGTCCCAAAATAAACAGTTCCCCCACTCCAGAGAGGGCCAGGAACTGATGGTGTTTTGTGGCCCTTCTGCCACAGAACAATGGAAGCCGTGTGGCAAAGATGCCGATTTTAATTATCATTAAGAAAACTTAATGGTGTCTGTGCATGTCTGTGTGAGTGAAGGTTGCTACCATCTTGCTGATTTTACATTGTTCAAAGCTACTTGTGCAAAAATCTAAGCAACACATAAGTTCTAAACTTAAATTTTACATGTAAAATGAAAATAACATTTTAAAGAAGCTATGCTTCGAGCCTTTTGGGATGCTGGAGTGTGTAGCATACTAGAAGTGTTCAAACTGGTGATGTAAGGCTCAGGAATTACAGTTTTGTAATTAATATTCAGATTTAGGCCCCTTGTATTGTGTTTGTACAGTGCAGTCATCATATGCTAAGCACTCTTGAAAAACTGATTAAATTTCTGACCTTTCTTTTTGTCATTGTAAAAGGGAATAATACCAACCTACCTTTAAAAAAATGGCCTGACATCCCTGGAAGGCTAATGCTGTAAAAGTGCCAATATTATTATTATTATTATTGTAAATGTAGGACAGATTTAAAATAATTTTTTGTCACCATTGCCCTATTATTACTCTCTTGCCACATTGCCCTGCCCTAAGACAGAAGCCAGGTCTGGTTTCAGTTGGTGATAAACCCCTTCCCTCTTGTGCTGGTGGGAGCAGGCTGCCAGAGCAGTCTCTGTGCCCATCAAAATCAATCCATCAGTCCCTCCGTGTGAGGCTTCTGCAGCTCCCACCTGCTGGCTGGATGAGGAAAGCTGTGCCTGGAGGTGACTGGCAGGCCTGGAAGGGGGAAGAAGATCCCTGGTACACAGAAAGGCTTCAGCACTGAACCTGCTGCTCCCCAGCTGCTCCTGCCTGCCCCTGTGCCCCACGCTCTGCCAGCTCCCCAGGAGCCCTGGCAGAGCCTTTTGGTGGCTGCTGTATGGACTGTGACACTGAAACAGGCCAGGTTAGGAATGTCCATGTAGTGGTGGGGGTTTTTTGCTTGGTTGTGGGGTTTCTTATTTGTTTTTAGTGTGGTTTTGGTTTTTTGTTTTTTTTTTTTCCCCTGGTGAGCTACTTCCAGTGCTCTCTCTCTTGGTGTAGCCTCACCAGTAGAGGGTCACAGGGGCAGCTGGCACTGTGTTTACAGATCCACCAGTGGACAAGGATAGAAGGAGGGTGATATTTGTTCACCTTTCTTGCAGAAATAAGTCTGATGAAGATTTTCATTGATGAAAGTGTGCTATTAAAACGCCTTGTTTTTAAAACACTCTTTTTTAAAAAACACCATTTTTTAAAAAACACTTGAGTCAGTCTGGCTGCTGTTGGTAAACCCTGTGAGGAGGAATAAGTAAAAGGTTTTTGTGTTCATGTGTTGTTGGTGTTCTTTTATGCTGTATTAATCATGCAGAGAAGCCTTCAGGTAACAAACACTTTGTAAGGCCCCATCCCAGCAGCTGAGGACTAGAAAGGGAAATTTTCATTACATGATGTGATTCTAGGCTATAGTGTTACCTGTGTGCTTCATTTAGTGGTCAGTCATACTGAGACACAGCTGACTTGCACTTTCATGTTCATGTACAGCACACAGTGTGTTCTTTACCTTTTGGGAGATGTGTGATGGGATCTGAGCAGGAATGCTTTCTGCAGCAGTGGCTCCTGCCACAGTACCTTGTGCTGGAGGGAGGCTGCTCACCAAGGAAGCTCTTTGCTGTGAAGTAGTTAGGCAGAAAAGATGGATCTATGTTGCAATGAGGATGTTGTACTGTCTCTGGAAACTTGTTAATTTCTTTTTTTAAAATATCAGGACAGTAGGGATATTGTTGTGGAAGTGGCAGATTCTTGCTTTTATTTAGTGCTTGGAGGGTGAGAATACAATCTGTCCTGTGAAACAACTTCTAGAGCATAGATTTCCAAACAGAGAGGTAATAACTAAATGTATTGCAGGTCCCTCACTGCAAATCTCATGGGAGAATTCTTGGCTCATGGCTTTCTCCTAGTGGCAGGATGAGGCTGGTTTTCCCTGACAGCAGTGACGAGGGAGCCTGTTCCCTTTCCCTCTGCCACGCGGCTATTCCAAGGAAAGTGCTGCAGCTACCTATCACACATCTTACTCTGTTCTTTCACAAGCCCTTGCTAGAATTTTTTGTTGGACTAATAAGCAAAAGGAAAGCCCTGTAAACAATGTCAGTTTAGATGCCTATGTTTTAAGTTAAATTATTATATGCAGCTTGCTTGTGTTTGATGCAAGACTATTTCAGAAGTGACCAAGTGTTAGTCGTGGACATTGGGTTTTGTGCTCAATGGTAATTCTTTGAGTTTACATTTCAGATCTTGAGCTCCCACGTGCGGCTTAATTTCAGTGTCAGTTGCCCAACATTGGTATCCATGGAAAAATTCAGAAATGGAGGGTTAGTGTGTCTCCCTCCCAAAGGAACACTTGAACAGTTTGGTTTTGGATTCTGTAAAATGCTGTGACGTAGCTTGAGGAAATAGATGCTTTCAGGCACAGCAGAAGTACGGTGAGGCAGGGAGATGCCTTTAAAGCCTGCACCTCTGAACAGTGAGCTTGTAAAGATCCTGCTGGGAAGGCACAGCCCAGCTTGGTGTTGGGGTTTCCTGCATCCCCTCAAGTGACACGTGCTGGCAGGGACAGGGGAGTGCCAGTGCTGCGTCCCCCCGGTCTTGCATGGGAAAATCATTCGCTCCATAATTCACACCAGGTTTTCCCAAGTCCCTAGTGTGGATTTTCCATCAAGTTGTGAGTTTTGGTCCTTGGAGCAATGACTTCTTGTTTCCAGTGGTTTGAATCATACTTGGCACATGCAGCTGTAGTTTTATGGACTTCATCGAGGTTGTTTCTGTTTGCAGAGGGCCTGATGGTGGCTCTCAGGTCTTTTCTGTGACGTGCACATGCAGAGCAGTGCAAAAGAGAGGAAGGAGCCAAGGCTGTCTGCATATGCATATATTTCATAGCAGATATTTCAGAAGGTACAAACAGCTTGTTCAGTGGGATTTGGAAATTCAAGTCTTACCCATTTACTTTCAGTTTTGATGTGGGCCATTAAGGTTATAATTTTTAGACTGTGTATTGTAGAGGGCAAGTTTTGTTTTATCGTGTAGTTGTTTTTAATTATGAGGAAGCTGTGGCTGAATTATGGATTTGTTCAGGTTGGATTATCAACTCCGACCATTAATCTAGCACTGCCAATTCCACCATAAAATAAACCAATATATTAACTGCTAAAGATACTAAAAAAAAAAAAAAAACCCAGCAAAGTAAGATCACATAAAATAAAAGAGCGAACATGTGTGCATTTAAAACACTGAAGTCAAACCAATTCTGTCTTGTAGTAAATGAGACTAGATTTCATTTAATGGTTTTTATTTTAGTGCCTTTTTCAAACAAAAAGTTAGGATAGGATAATCTCACACCCAGTAACATTCCTGGAGCAGTAGAAAACGGCAAGCCTGGATTCCAAACAATAAAGTTTAGGTACCTGGTGTTGCAGTCATTTTATTTATCTCCCAAAGAGTTGACCATAAAGCTTGGTCAAAACCTCGATAAACCTGGAGATTTCTCCTAGCACACGAGCTGTTTGTATCCTGCAGGCTGTCACTAAGTGCTGCTGGATGAGCAGTGCTGCTGCTGCTGAAGCTGTCAGAGTGGGGCAGAGGATGGCTGGAGAGCAGGTCAGCTCATCATCCCCAAATACAGTTGTCCTTTTCATAACTGATGGACCAGGCCCATTTTATTTCTGCTGCCAACAGAGTTCACCTGTGTACTCTCCACTGACAGGGAGATGCCTGCCCCTATTTTTATATGCCCTATTTTATAATGGGCATATTTTCTAAATTTAAATCATTATATTGAGGGGAGTGACAAATAAAATCCCAACTGTCTCCTGCTTTTCCTGAAAGATTATTTAAATTACTGTGCTGTGTGGTGTCTTGCAAAATTTGTTTTTGTCACAGGTTGTGGATTTCATATTCCCAGCCCTTCTCTTCCTTGCATCCTGCCTGACATCAGGGCTACAGAGATTCTGCTGGATGTTGACAGGGAAAAAGCAGCACCAGAGGCTTCCTTGCAGCAGAGTCTCCACTTACTGTACTGGGCATTAACTTATATCCAGCACATTAGACTTAAAAGCACACAGCCATTAAGTGTAGCACTCCCTTCCCAGGAGGGCAGCAGATGGAGAGAGGATGGGGGAGGGAAGGAGAAAGGAGTGTGATAGAGGGACTCGGTCTGATGTATCTGTAAGCCAGGAAACTTGCTATTTACCACGTTTACAATTTCTCTGGGATAAGGAATTGAGTGTAGTGACTGTGAGCACGAAGGTCAGCACATTACTCCTAAATGTTTGGCTATTGCATCAGTTTATGGGAAGGAAAAGGTGCTTGTCCAGTATATCTTCCCTCCTGTTCCTTTTATACAGGGAGCACAAAGGAAAAAAGTCATTACTTTTTAATTACTCTAGGCTTCTTTGTTTCTTAAAGCACATCTACTTTTGGCCAGCAGTGAGCATTAACAATGGGTTATTTGCTTTCCTGTGAACGGTGAAGTAGTAGTTTTGGGGAAAATAATGTTCAGAATTAAAATTTTATGTAGTGTCCAGCATATTTAACAAATAGGAGCCTTGTCCTATACTTGTAAAATGCAGTGATTAGTGACATCATTATTGCTTCCAGTGGGACAGGACCCGTCACTTAAAAATGCCAGATTAAGTAACTCCCTCAATTTTAAGCAACGATTCTTTCAATGACTTCTTTTCTCTGGCTGTTAGCAATGTACATATAAGATTATGATAATTGACAGATATTAAGGAAGAGGGAAATTTCATCTTTGTGGTGTCCTCATTTTGTAAATTTAAAGTCATCCAGGCATTCACTTTTCCTCTTGGTGGAAGGCAGTAAATAAATTAAAACTAAATAAATACAGTTATAAATGAAAAGAAAAATACATGACCGAGGCATAATCTTTGAATCACATGAAAGTTTTCATATGTAATTGTTTCATTTTTATTATTTCTCTCTTGACATTAGTTTGATTTTCCACCATCTTGTTTATTAAACATGGATGTTTGCAGCTTTGATAGGAAGGCATATTGGCAAGAAGATTTAATTTTGTTCTGCTCCTGTTACTTTTCTGTACCTTAAAAGTTTCCACTTACGTACACTCTTTGGGTTTTTGAGAGAGAGTTATGACTCCTACTGTAACTTGTTAGATGTTTTGGAGGTTATTTTAATTGTTTGTACAAAGTTCCTGAGACAGTTTTTCTCCTAAAAATGTATAATGAGACAGCACAGATCAAATGCTGTAAAATTCAAACACCCTCTGAAAATTAAAATGCTGATGGTAATCCTAGGGGAGGTATATGATTTTTTTTCTCCCCTCTTTCTATCTCCACTGTGACCTTTGGTGCTGTTCTGCTCAGCTACTCTGCATGGCTGCTTTCTGAGAGTGCTGCTGTGTTAATGGAAGGATCACACACACTGCTTCTCTCAGAACCTGACACATCACCTTGGCAGCAAAACACAGACCTTTAATGCACAGAGTTCTCATTTGTTGTTGGTTATCTATCACCACAAGTTCTATGCCTTTGAGGAGACAGGTTGGTTTGAAAATGTGTGAATGTGGAATAGAGACTTGATTTTCTTTGAATAAGAGCAGAAGGAAATCCCTGGTCTCAAGGAATTAAAATGCTCTGTATTCAGGGGGATTTTGTTTTGTGTTCTGGCTCATTCATTTTAGATATCATTATTACAGAGCATATTTTCCTGAAAAGAATCCTTGCATCCAGGCTAGATGGTCAAGAAAAATATTAATCTAAGTTGAAAATTAATTTTGGATCACCTGGCTTCCTTGATAGTCAGTTCATACCATCATTTCATACTGTCAGTATTTTCAGTGAATGTTCCTCTCAGAAGCTTTTTAAGATGTCATTCTACAGAATGAGAAAGATCTCTTGTGGGTCACCTCATTCACTGAAGAGTTAAAAGGTATGGGCTGAAACATGAAGCACCAGGAAGTTGGTAGAATTTTTTTATTAATTAGTTCAAATTAAATGGGATCCTGTAGAAGATTTGGAATAAGGCTTGGCAATTCTCTGTATCTCTGTCTGTAAAGAGACAGTTCCATTTCTTTGGATCCAGACACTTATACAATAAAATGCAGGAGAAATGTACTGCAGATGACCAGTACAGAATAAATGGAAGTTGAGAAATGTATAAATAACCTCAAATACCCAGAAATAATCAGAGATAAGATGTTGGCTTGAGGTGTAGTTCTTAGCACACCTTGCACCTGCAGCCATATTTACTTGTTACAATTTTACTGCCTGCATTTGTTTTTAAAGACTTTCCTCCGCTAGCATGAAGTGCAACAGTGTGATAGATATCACAGTATTGCTGTGCTGGGAGTTGGAATCTGTCTTTTGTGTTTTTATGTGCTTTATTTTTTTCCTAACAAAAAGGTTTTTTAGATTTTGAACTTCAAGACTTATGCCTTGTAGTTGTTTGCACAGAAGCATGGCCATGCTGAGTCAGAGGTTGTTTATAGGAATTAAAGCACAGTTCTTTCTTTGGTATTTTGTTGGGTTTTGATTTTTTTGTTGTGGGGTTTTTGTTTATTTTTTTTTTTTAAGGCACCAAACAGCTGTCAGTGGGGTGGAATTTCTATTTAGTGTGTTATTAGATAATGAGCTCTAAGTGAAAAATCAGGCATCCTGCTCCCTGTCCTCTAAGTCATCTAATCTTAAACAACATGCTCTGCATTCATACAGCATGGACAGTGCTGATAGGTATGTTCAAAGAATTAATGGATTTTTTCTCCCTCTCTCTATTTTCCAAACAGAAAAAGACAGAAAATTAAGAGTCAAAATGTTGATTCGTTGATGGTATAACTGAAGTAATATTATGTATCAGCTACATGGGGAGCTGCTGGAGTGGCCAATCTTCTGATTTTAGCACCCTCCCAAAAGCTGTTATAATGCAGAAGAAACATTTGAATGGAGCATGAAAAAGTTTCCTGAACTGCCTTAGTTTGCACTTAGTTTACTTGAATACTTTGACCTGAAGCAGTGATAATCAAGAACCCTGGTATATGGATGGCCATAGCTGGGAGAAGCATGGAAGAGAGAGTAAAATCTGGGCTGTCACAGGTGGGTGTAATCTTAAAGCAGTGACTACACAAGGCACAGCAGAACCCTTTTCCTATTTGCCTTATTCCTCCTGCTGGCTGTGTTTTTGAAATCCATTGCACAGCTACACTTGTATTTTCTCTGGGGAGCCTTATGACTGTAGTTTGGATGTGTCTTCTGCAATGTGTGATACAGCTGCCAATTGACCTGGCAGCTCAAATCAAGTTAGGGGGTCAGCTGTACAAAGGAAAAAGGAACCATATTCATTAACCCCTGTGTATCTTTTGGTACTTAGGAAAGGTGGTATGGGTAATTACAGAAAAGACTTGAAGCTAAATTGAGACATTTTAGTAGGTATTTCCCCCACTGTGAGAATCTGACTTGGCAATGGCACGGGGGGACACCAGTCCACATGTGCAATTTAAATAGGTCTGGATTTTGCATCATAAGTATGCACCGGATGCAGGGGAGAAAACCAGCACGTTCTCTCAGGATGCTGTTAGGGCCAAGCAGAATCTCATTAGGGACAACTTCAAAGATCAGTTCCTCATGTCCATAAAAACAAGTGTAAATTATCTTCTGTGAGCCTGCTGTTAGCAGTTGCACTGTTACATTATGCATGTAGCCTAGACTGCACATGGTATCAACAAACTGCTCTAGGTTTCATTAGGGTTTCATTTTTATGCAAGGCATGGCAACTTTGCTATTTATTGTTCTCGTTTTGGCTAATAAAGTATTTGACTTAAAATTTCCTGTTATATTAGCTAAAAAGGACTTCTAAGGTTCTGCAGTGCCTGTGTTTTTATAGAGAAATGGCATACAGACAATTCCCTGTATTGACAGCTTTACTTGCTTTCTCATTCCTCTGCTTCCTGCACTTAGTGAGAAGGTGGCTGATCCTGACCCTCTTTGAATGAAACTTGAAGGAGCTTTCAGTGATGCTGCTCTGCAGCACGTGACTTAAATGTTTATGAAGATGATAAAGAGGGTAGAACTTCAATACTGTGTGCTTTTGCTGGGCCACACGCCCCCTTGTATACATCTGAAAGGCCAGTTTGTAACTGTTGCTGGGGAAATGTTTTCAAATGGTGAAATGCAGCATCTGTGCATGGAAGTTTTGTGACAAGTTTCTATGGGATCAAGATTTTTGAGATTGCCTTCACTGTCCTTGCAGAAACAGTAAGATGCCATGGAATATTCTCCTGAACTGAACTATATGGCTAAAAAGGGGTAAAATATTTAAATTTTTCTTTTCCTGTGGTATTTTTGCCTTTTTTGTATGGCTTAATCATTGATGAGAGAAAGCATTCACTTGCACACCTAGTCAGGGCTCGCCACTGCCTTCAGGTGTGATGTTAAACTCCTGACTGGGCCAGCAATCTGAACTGCACAGTGGTTTCACAAAGACCTGCAACTTGGAGCTGCTTCAGGCTGCTCAAACTAACTCCTGGTGTAACATTCAGTGTGGCTGGGTCAAGCCACTGTTTTTGAATTCATGATGCCAAGGAGTGTGTGGTTTTATGAGAGCTCTTTTGCCCTCCTTGTCTGGGGGTGGTGGTACTGCTCACTGGAGTAGCCCTCACTCCTTTGCAGTGCTGCTCTGTCCTCCCACATGTCTGTATTGTACATGGAACATAATTGGGAATTCAGAGTAATCCCTGGAGTACGATGCCCAGTTCAGCTCTCCAGCCCTGTTCACCATCTGTCCCTGTGCAGTTGTACTGGCACAAGAGCCTGAAGCAGGAAGCAGGCACAGCAAGAGGGGACTGGGAGCTGCAGAGGTTGGCAGCGTTGCTGAAAGGTGAGGTTATTGATCTGTATCCCTGCACAGATTAGTAATGGCCCTGTGTTTAGTGTGTGGCTGAGAGCAGTTTGTTTGCAAAGGCACTTCATGAGACACAGCTGTGAAATGGCTGGTTTATGTGTCTTGTGGTGTCAGATGGTTGAGAGTTCACTGTGTAGGTGAAGTGCAAGGGTGGAATGAACCCACAGGAGACTTCTGTGTAATTTCCAAACAAGACATAAAGAATTTCCCAGCGTTGTTCAGGGTTACAGGAGAAATATGAGATAATTTCTACATCCTGAAGGGCCTGAGTGCACCTGTGAGGATCAGTGAGATTCTGACTTTCTGCAGGGCCAGAGTGGTGCTCTGAAATGTGAAGAGTGCTGAGCGGTGTCTGCTGGTGTTGGCACAGTGGTGATGATGCAAGGCACTGGTTGGTGCAGGGATGCAAAAGGACCCCACCCCATTTTGCACTGTAGGGCAGTGTCTGGAGAAGCCCAGAAGGGCCAATGTGTTTGTCTCAAACACTCAGATGGCTCTGGAGCCAACCAAGGGTTGTTGGTAATGACAGCCAAGGATTGTTGGTAATAACATATTGTGAGAAGGAACAGGATGTGGCTGGAGAAGGGGCCATTTGGAGATAGGCAGCACTTTTCTAGGACAAATGTCCTTGTTCTAATTCCTGGAGATAAGCACAACACAAATGCAGGAATGAGATTAAGAATGGGCATGGAGTGTAGGAGGGGAACAAGACCACCAAACACCCCCAAAGTCCTCCAGCCCACTTCCAGAAAGGTCTGTGCATGATAACTAATTTGCATAGAAAGCAAAAAACTTATCTCCAGGCTGAAGGAATCTATAGAAATCTATAATCTAAATAAATCTATAATCTGTATAAATCTATAATCTATAACTTAGGAGAAGGTATCCCCCACAAAGCCTGGGGTGTGTGCACATGTGCCACAGGAACCTGGACACTGCAGGATCGATGATGGAGCCAGGACTGGTGATTGCCTTCCTCCCCCTCCCTCCTCCTTGCTTCTATCTCTCTCCCACCTTCCCTGCTTCATTCTCCCCCTTTATTGAAAACCCACTTCCATGTGCTTACACAAGGAGGTTAGGGACTAGCATCCCAATTACATGCTGGGTGTTTAATTACTAATCAACCTTTCTGACTTCTGTTGTTCCTTTCAACCACCAAATCTTGGGTGCTTCTTTCTCCTCAAGGGTGGGACCCCAGAGGGACTCTGGAGCTTGCCCATGCTGAGGCCTTGGTGGAGCTGTGGGCATGGTCCCACTGCAGAAGGAATGAGTGGGGCCTTGCACAGGATAGGATGTCTTCCATCCTTGAAAACCCTAAATCCCCATCTAGAACTTCTACCTGTGGCTCCCTGGAAGATAGGACAGTTAATCTGAATTAATCATGTTAACATACCTGCCTAAGAATGACACAGATTGTGATGGTAAAGCTTATAGTCTTGATAGAAGGTAGCCTGATGGAGAAAAAGTATGGAGGCAAAAGTCTTGCTACTTCCTAAGTTTAAGTGTTTTATTTTGTTTCATGTGTATCAAATTTTTTACTCTTAAAAAAACATTGAAAAACTTATTTTTTTTAACAGGCATCAAATTCTAGTGCAGAGTTGTCTGAATTTTAATAGGATTAAAAAATACTGGGTTCTTTGCTCTGGAAAAGTTGCTGCCACTTCAGCTGTGTTTTAAAATCTAATGAGCTAAAAAGCCTCCTTTATTTATTTTCTTTAACAGAAAAGAATTTGACTGAGCTTTTTTTCCCCCTGTGATTAAAAACTAAAGGAATCAAACATCCCTGTGGTGTATATTTGTTACTTGTTTCTACATGTGTCTGTGTATGTACATGGAGATGGAGCTGGTGGTTACTTGATGCCCAGAGAGAATTCTGCATGCACTGAGAGCTTCACTGCTTTTTGGAAGCCTGCTTACTATTTTGCATTCTCTTGACTTGGGTTTTAAAGCCTTTAAACCCCCAAAAGGGTTTGTTATCCTGCTGAGGAGTGATCAGTTTCATCAGAAGTTCAAGACTGTGTTGGGAGGAAGCCTTCATTTAACATCATTGTTTAGGTCTGGCTCCCTGTGTGCCCCTGGCAGACAATGTTTGAACAGGCGATAAGATAAGAAGTGGCAGTGATAGCCATGCTGCAGGGTTACTGGAAGGGCAGGAAACAGCCTGGCCAGGGCACTTTGGAGGTCTGATCCTTGGTTGTAATGGGTGATTGAAATGTTCTTCTCATGGGGTTGGCAGTTAATGTGGCATTCATGTCAGCGTGTCCCTCAGGAAAAAATGAAGTGGTTGTAGGAAAACAAAGAAAAAGCAGAGTCTGTAAAACTGGGCAGAGCATAATTTGGTTTTTTGTGTTCAGCATGGTCACTTGGTGCTTTTACTGTTTAAGTAACTACATTGAGACCATGTGAGGAATACAGTTTTGTTTAAGGAAGATATAAAAAAATGAAGTAACAGAAAGATGTGGATGGTTAGGACTGAGGTGCAGTGACCGGCAGGTGCAAAAAAGGTTGTGAAGTACAGCCCCTTAGCACAGTTAAGAAACTGCAGCCAGGGCTCTTATTATCTCAATATATTAAAGATATTTGCTTTACCTTTTTTCTTTCTTCATTCCTTTTGTTTGCTTTTAATTTGCTTGTTTAGAAGTCTGTCTCCCATCCAAGCCTAATGCCATCTCTAACAGAAGGAGTCATCTGGAAGTCAAACATGCAGTGCAGGATCAAACTGTGTCTGCAAATAGAGAAAACTCTCATTAGACCAAGGAGGTTCTTATTTTTGCCTTAATAGGAAAAAAACCACCCCACTTAACACTTGGGAAGATGGCTGTGTTGATCCAGTGTATAACTTCTGCAGAGAGGAGGTGGCCATGCCCTGGTGCTGCTGTTGCTACATCTCCTGTTCTCATACTCAGCTGGTGAGCTGAACCCACTCGTGGAGGGGCCACAGAGCTTCCAGGACTAGTCCAAGTCAACCATGCCAGGAGAAGGGGCAGGTGGAGCACAGGAGAGCAGGGATCTGGGCTTAGGTCTGCATGGCTGTTGTGTGACTGCTCCTTTCCAGGCTGGGATGCCTGAGGTCTTGGCTCACAGTGCTGGCTCAGGGCAGTTGTTGGAACAGCTGCTCTGTGAATGGGACTGGGAGGAGGTTTGACTGAGAGCATGCCTGGTAATGGGTGGTTTGGGAGGATGTGAGCAGCCACCTGTCTATAGGCTACAGATACAGGTCCTGGGTTAATGGGAGAGAAGAAGGGATAGTGGCCTTTACCAGATCTGTGAATGGACTGGATGTTAAAGGCAACCACCTTGATAGGCTGCCTGATACAAGATGTTGTCTCCCATGAGTCAGAGCTTGGTGGGACACTCACAAAAGAGAGAATCACACGGGAGAGAGAATCCCCGAGAACGATCAGGGAAGATCCAGGACACAAGTCTTCATGGTTAACACTTTTGTCTGTTTTGCTTAGCACTGTGGAAAATGACAGCGTAGATGATGAGTTCAGCAGCACTTCCCATACTTCCTTCAAGCTGTAAGAGTGGCTGTGTATTGTATCAGCCTCAGAGTGCAGCTGACATCTGTTAAACTGGTGGCAGGCCATAGGTAATGTCCCAGGGCTGAATTCCCTTTGTACCTCACTCCACTCATCCCTCCACATATAAGCATGCTCCCATCACGCTTGGACTGGAATTCCATTTTTGCCATCAGGCTGGGAGCTGAAAAAGTGAGTGGCACATGCCACAAGTCAGAGACCTTGTTAAATTCATGTGAGGTTAGATTCCCTTCAGATAGCTGGCTTGCCTGAGCTGAGCACAGCAAGACAAACCCATGCTTACTGATGTCTTGGGGCTGGTGGTGCATACACCTGGCAGGTTGCCTCAAACTGAGACATAGTTCAAAGGCAAGTCTGTAATTCAGGCTGCTCTCTGGGCCTGGTTACTTAGCAAAGGTCAAGGGCAGAGCAATTTACTGGATCATGTTGTGTGTGGGGGGTGTGCACAGAGTGGCTTATAAGGACAGGTATCGTGACACAGTGAATGTCAGTGATCTAAGTGAAGTCGTTTTGCTGTTTTGCAAAAAATAAGCACCTGTACTTGTTAAACTAAATTGTAAGTGCTGCTCTCTCAGTGACACACTGTAAAGGGTATGCAGCTATCAAGTCATAGCAACAGCAAAGTATTTGGTGAGAAATGGTCTTTGGGGAGATCGTGATGTTTCAGACAAGAAAATGTCATTTGTGTGGGCGGGATGAGCATAGCTTTTTGGAACTGCATGGTATTCTCTTCATCAGTTGAAGGTGATCATTATTTAAAAAATCTATCATGTTGTCTGACGAGGAGAGAAATAGATGTGGTTCTTATTACTGTAGGTAATACTAATGGAAAAAGCAAGTGCTAGAGATGGTTTCTTAAGCAAAAGTAGTCAGTGGTGGAAAGCCTCTGTGCATGTCACCATTCATTTTCTACAGCATCATGCAGGCAAAGCCCTTCTTGAGGAAAGATTTAGAGCACTTGATTTTCTAGAAGGTAGGTAGCCTTTGATCTAGAGCCTTTTAATTCTAAGAAACACATTTGTTTTGGCCTTGGTGAGTATAGTTAGTCTCAAGTCTTCACCGTCTGCAGAAGATGAAGGAGCTCAGTATTTTATAGGCTGGAGTAAACCAGTAGAGTAGAACTGGATGGAATAATGAATTGCAGGAGGGATTTCTGGAACAGACTGCAGTATCTTGCCAGTTTCGCCCTTAAGGGCTGTATTCATTGTGAAACAGTCTCTAAGTCTGTTCTTGATTGCCAAAACGTTTGGAGGGAGGAAGGAGGAGAAAGGTTGCAGGAAATTAGTCACCTCAGTCAAAGAACTGAGAATCTTAACTGCTAATTTTGTATAATGTAGGTGACTGTAGCAATATTGATGTGAACAAAGTAGTTTCACTTAGCTCACATTCCTGTCCTATTATGGTCACTATGAACTTTGACTTTATTGACTACAGTAAACACCAGCACAAGCCCTGGTGCTGTGCAACTGGAAATTTCACTGGCAATGCCAGAATGCAGAAATGTAGAGAAAAAGAACAGCCCAGTGGATCCAGATGTAAAGAAAGAAATGGTTAAGACAGCTGTTCCCAGGCTTTAACAGTTGAATGTTTTTTGAAGTGTTTTTTTTTTTCTTTTTTGTCTCCTTAAGCAACTTAGTGAATTAGCCTGTTTCATTAAAACTACCCTAATAGTTTTATCTTTTACAGAATGTTTAGTAATGATTCTTTGCCGCAAACTCATAGAAACATTTTTTTCTTTTTTCCTTTGCACTTCCCCACAGCCCTGCAGGGGTGTGGAATTCTGTTGTAGTCTATCCCTGGAAGGTATCTTTTCCTGCTCCATCATGGATAAAGGCAAAAGAACAAAGATTTCATTTACATGCTGAGAGATAGTACCGTGGGTGGGTAGGTGGGTGCAATTTTACATGTATTCTTAGTCAAAGCAAAAGTGGTTTTGATTATTAAACTAAAAGCAACACACCCAAATTAGTGTAGCTGAGTGCCCTGATATTCCACCTATTTATGTATTTTGGTTTTGTCACTTTCAGTTTTACTGATAATTTTCAAGAAGCTGAAGCTTTTCTGAAGTTTTTATTATTGGAATACCTACTAAAAACATTTAATTTTTTTTTCCCTTTTAAGTAGTAAGAGGAATACAAAGACGAAAATCAATAGTGTCTTTCCACATAGGGGAACTGATTCAAGATAATTCCTACAGAAAAAGGCTGTTCTGCAGCTGTTACTCAAAAATTCCTCTTGGTGTGGACAGTCATATTCTCTAGGAAAAGTGCTTAAGCTAAATCAGAAAACAGGCCTGTGCCTAATAAATAGACTCCCTGGGGAGCCATATAGGGAGAGCAATGGTACTCTTAATTCACACAGCCTGACTTACTTCAGAATAACCTCCTATTTTCAAGCTTCAAGAAACCAGAAGATAAATAAAAGCTGAAAGAGATTCTTGTATAAAAAAATAGATGCGTGGTTTTGGGGTGGTGTTTTGTTTTGTTGAGGGGAGGGAAGACACTGGTTTGGTGGGTTTTTTTGTTAGTTTTGTTGTTGTTTAGGGTCTTTTTGCCTCATGTCACGGGGTTTCTGAGGTATCTTCTAGCCCATTTATGACAAATTTGGTGGAATTAATCTCTGTGTGAGTCTGTATGTACCACAGACTGTGTGAGCTTAAATGCTGCACAATTCAGTTTATGCCTCCCCAGCACCCACCACAACAGAATGCATTTCACCCACCTTGGCTATTCACATCTAAATGTGAAATGATGGTTTCTATTTGTTCTGCTGCAGATAGGATGTTTTGTGATTTTTGCATGTCTAATTGCACTGGCTGAAGTAATGAAATTCCCTCTTTTGTTTTGGAGCATAATCAGTGAGATTGCATTTGCATTGCTTATAAAATGAATCACGTAAGTGAAATTACATTGCCCACATCTCATTTTGTATCGTAAAATGTTATGTGGTGCAGCTTGTTTTCCTCCTTCCCGGGGCTTCTCATTGTGATGTGCTTTCTCTAAATTTCAAACTGCAACTATTTATTTGCCTTTGTACTTGACATAGAAATTACTTTCTGCAGCGTGCTCCTACATCTGTTACGCCAACTAAAATTTTGGTAGTGTGCAATACACGGATTCGGAGGCAGTGAGTTTTCAAAGCTTTCAAGGGCAATATTGAAAACAATATTCTGTTGCAAATCAAGCATTATTCAGTAGGTCTGTACACTTAGCAACAGCCTCCAGGTCATGGGTGGCAATGCCTTACTACCATTCACAGATAGAAGCTGTGTATAGAGAGGTTTTGGCTCGTTTGGCTTTG
Source organism: Chaetops frenatus (assembly GCA_013400775.1). Taxonomy (NCBI): domain Eukaryota; kingdom Metazoa; phylum Chordata; class Aves; order Passeriformes; family Picathartidae; genus Chaetops; species Chaetops frenatus. The sequence continues at coordinate 133,565 of VZTR01030784.1, forward strand.
GAATTGTCTTGTAGAAAACACTGAAATCAAAATGATTCTGTTGTTCTTCCCTCTTTTCCCCTGCCTTTGTTGCTGGCACAGAGGCAAAAGTAAATGTGTTTTTAAATTGAGTTTTCTAAAAGTATCCCCGAGGTAAATTTCTATCTTGACTATATTTCATTTTTGGATTTATTTGATTTTTGGGGATACATCTTTGGAAATAAAGGGTTTAATGCAATAAGAATAATTGCTTACTGCAGAAGCCAGTAACAGTTCTGATAAATATGAATATCCTAGATACTCCCACTGAGGACTTTTAAGTCATTAATTTTTATTATAGAAGCATAAGCAAAACACAAATGTTCTTAGATAACCTGTAACACTGTGGTTGCCCACAAACACTCTGCCTATTAACTACATTATTGATAAACCCTCCTGATCCTATATGCAGCACTGCTTCTCGTAATATTGTATAAATGTGATGTGTGTCAAATAAATGCCACAGTCAAGTTAAAGTGATGGTGCAACAGAAATAGTCAGTGCTGGTTTTTATCCCTGAGATATTTTGTAGTTTTTATAAGAAGATGGTGGTCCTGAGTTCAGCAGCCTCTGCCATATATAAGTACTCTTGGAAAATGAGTGAGAACACCAAATAGTAAGTGAGATTTGGGAAAAAAATAAAAAGGGGGAGAAAGCAAATCAGCATTTCCAAGGAGTATCTCCAGCTGGAGTTACCTTCCTGCAGCTTTCTGCTAGTGCAGACATGAGATTTTTTTTTTCCTGCCCCACCTGCTACAGCTTTATCTACCAAGCTTTTTCTCACTTGAACTAATGTTTGTATCTTGAAATATTGTGGAATGTATACTATTTGACCTGAGATTTCCTTGTCATAAGTTATTTAATACTAGAGAGAGAGAACAGGTGGAGAGAGCTATCTGGTAGAATATTTTTTAGCTGGGAATGTACTTGGCACAATGTTTTACAAATAAAAGAACCTTCTTTCAGTATCAACGGTCCAGCCCACTGCAGCCCTCTCCAATCCACTCACCCAGGAATTGCAGAGTTTTGTTGATTGAATCCAGTTCTGTCTGGGACTGGATTTCATGTTAGATGTGTGTCAGGGAGATGCTGTTAGCTGTAATGAAGACAATTGCACTGGAAAGATAAAGGATAGAAAGATTAAAGTGCTAAATTCTCTCCAGCAGAATCTTAAGCCCAAAGTTGTCTTTTAGGTTTCTGTCTCCAGCAAAGTTTCTGTAAATGGTTGAGAGAATCTCTTAAGAACAGAAATGGTTTTTTGGCAGTTTGGTGGGATTTTTTTTCTGTTTTTGTTTTGATTGGCTGCTGTTTTTGATTGGTTTTCTTTTGTTTCCTCCTCTGCAACAAAGAAAATTATACGAGATAAATATATATTTTTCTATGCACCCTGGGACTGATTCAGATCTCCCACTAGTCTAGACCTAGAGTTCAAGTTGAGCTTCAGACAACTGGTGTCAAAATTTGTTGCAATGGAATTTCTAGGAGTACACAAATATTACGCCAGCTGTGTGACTATAGAACAGGAAAGCTTACCTAATTCCAATTAACCGTTTTAATGTGGTAGTGAGCCTTCTGTTAACCTGGATGCTGAGCAGGGACCTGTGTTTTGGGGGTAGAAGACAGGCAATAATCTCCTCTCTATTCCTATTAGGCACTAGGACTTAACTTTAGAAGGAGAGCTAAATGGTGTCTATGTATTATCATCTTCCCTGTAGAAAGCTTCTTAAACCTCAGGAGGTAGACAAATGAAAAGAAACCTTTGACAAGGGCTGAAATAGTTCATATACATGAAACTGAGTAGCAGAGGGCCTTTTGAGACAGCATGGTTATTATGGAGAGTTTTATTTAGTAGGAACACAGTGTTAGATGCTCAGGTTTTGATGGGAAGCATTTTGTGACTAATACCTTTGAGAAGTTTGTTAGAGCTCAGATGCAGGAGAGAATATACATCCCAACAGAGAGAGATTTTTGCACTGGTTCACACGCACAAACTCATATTGCAGATAACACATGATGTCTGCCAATTTACTTCTTTAAAATAGTATGTCATGCTGCATGGCTGCTGGGGAATTTCTTTTTGAGTTCTATGTTCCAGTCTGTTTGTTCGCCGATCTCCCACTAACATCAGTGACAATTAATTTCACAGGCATGCTGATGGCATTCCAGGCCTTTGGTTACTCCAAAATGGGAGCTGGTGGTGTTTGCCCAGCATGAATTGTCTCTGCTTTGAACAGGCTGTTTTTGAGTCAGTTCCATCACCCCTGTGGAAGTCAAACCATGAGGGAGAGCAGCAGAGAGGCTCGTGATCAGCAGTTTGTTTAGGAGAGGGCTTAGCCCTTTGCTTGCATGGAGACTGAACTGCATCTCATCCCTTGGAGAGGGTGATACCTGCGGGTCAGGAAGCAAAATGACTGAGAAGGCTGAGGGCAGGGTTTCTGACTTGCACTGTGTACTTAACTTGTGGCTTAAAGAAGAACACTTGTATTTCTTGAGCTGAAAGTCAGTGAAATTTCAAGTAGCCACTATACCTTGGACCAGCTATGTACTGGGGGGAAAAGAATCAGAACCAGCCTCAAGTGATTCTTTGCAAACACTCTGGGCTTAATCCTGTGGGCATCTAAACACTGAGTATTTGTTTCTGAAATATGAAGATAGATTTTAGATATAATAGCAAATTCTAAAGAGAATGAGTTCTCAAAATTTCATGTACCTTCAGGTCCGGTTGCCCAGTTTCCCTATTACATAAGAGTTATTGTCTATTTGCTGAATTTATCACCTCCAAGAAAAAATAATGAATTATGCTTATGAATTCTGTGCATTTTATGACATTCCAGATTTGATTCTTAATATAAACAGGCATCAGAAATGGAATGCATGCTGCAGTACATTCTTACACAATTCTGTTCCGACAGAACCTTGTGACCTTGGTCCCTCTGATCAGAATTGTCTTAATTTCTGAGGAAGATGGCATGTCAAGTTAAAGCAAAACCAGTTAAATGTAATCTGACCTGCTTGTTTTGGAGTACATTTTTTCCATTACATTTTGGAAAAACCGTTTTACTGTTGAAACAAGGGCTAAAGCCTTCCCTGTGGTTTCTGTCCTAGAAGTAAATCCAGCCCATTTTATGACCTCTGCAGTTGAAATGATTGGAGGGATACCACACATGAATTTAGCCTCACTCCTGCTAAAGATACCAAAATGTGTATTTTTCAAACCTCATTGTCCTGAAATCAAAATTGGATCTAAACTTGGGATGCCAGAGTGTACTTTTTGAGTATATTTCACGAGTCAGTGTTTGTATAGCTTATGGTAGGGAAATAAAAATCTTTCCATGTAGAGAGCTTATGGACTTACCCTCCTAGTAGGTGCAGTTTTGCCAGCAAATAAATTCTGTCAGGGTGGGAGAAAGACATAATTCATAGCAGTTCCCCAACAACAGCAGCCAAAGAATGGGGGAAAAATGCTTCTTAATGAATTTTAATTGAAACCATACCAGCATAAGAATGGTAGTTTACTGTTTTATTTAAAGGAAACTTCTGTCTGGGCTGTAGAGTGCTGATACTGGTATTGATACTTTTTTTCCAGTTCTGTTTTACTTCTCTGACCTCTGGAAAGCCACTGGTACCTAAATTTTAGAAGGTATTTTGTTGAATAAAAAGTTTTTTTTCTGCAAAGGGATGATTAACAGGATTTTCAAAAGTGCTCAAGCAATTCAGTTTCTGAATTCCCATTAATATCAGAGGCAGAAGTTAGGTACTTCAGAAAAGACCAGCTGACTATTTGCCCCTCTAAGAACACCAGAGCAAATCTGGATTTTAGCTCTTTCTGGTTTTATTACTGACCAGAATCTAGGATTATCAGAGTTTGGACTCTTAATTAGCTGAGATTTAAATTGGGCTGAGAAGATACATTATTATAAATTCCTTATAAAGGAGAGTTTTCTTAAATTTGCCCAAATGATGACAGTGGGTAATGTAGGTCTTTTCTGTTTAATCTCATAAATCTCACTGGAAGTAAAACAGCTCCAGAACCCGTAATAAAAAGATCCATCATTTCCCTGCAGCTATAATTGTTGGAAGCGTTGGCAGTAAGCTGCTGAGCAGTGGATTGAATCCTCCTGTGGGTTTGTAAATGTAATTTATTTTTTTTTCCACATTGCACCAAGACACAATTAATGCCATTTCTGTAATAAATATCAGACCTCTGTTTTACAGTTTCCAGAACCCTCTGAGGATTTGGTGGGTGACACATGTACATGGAGGTTTCCAGAAGAGGTGGGGCTTTCTGGCAGATTTGGGGTAGTCTGTTCTTTAGATGTGTGTGCTTGTACAAATGAAATCTACAAGTGAGGGTGTTGAAAGGTATTTGCATCCCTTTGTTTTTAGTGAGAGAAGAAACCAGATGTTGGCTTGGTTTTTGAGCATACTGGAAGACAGAGTCAAGTTAACAAAAGCATTAATATGTATGATTTAAACAATTAATGGCTGACAGTGGCCAACTAAAGCAATACTATATTTTGGCATTAATTTTGTTTATTGAGAGGAAATTAGTATTTGGCTTTGTGTCTTCAGCATGTGTTGTATCACAAAATCAGCTATGTGTGTATGGGCATGTAGATATTTTTCTGACAGGGGAACTTAAACGACACTGCATTTATGTTCATGTTTTGAAGATTTGTAAATTAAGATATTATATTTTTGTTTCAAAATGTAAGCACACTTAGAGTTTCATATAGTCCTTCTGGTCTGTGGCATTAAAAACTCAGTTTGAGAATGATGAAGTTGGCCTAATTAAGTCCTGAGGTTTGGTTGGTTTATTTGGTTTTTTAAATAACAATTACACATCTTTTACTTTCATTCCATTTCTCAGATGCTGCGGGGCTCGCAGGTGCATTTCATGCTTTTTTTCTTCAGCTGAGAGATTTATTGATAAATTTTGACAAAATTAATTAAGCCACAGGTTTCACATGATTGCCCTATTCCAGGTCTTGGGACTGGCTCTAAGAGCAGTAACAAATATCACAACATAACAGAGTTGTGAGACTTGGATAGAGAAACAAATACATTAAGCACTGTAGCAAGCAGTTTTCACAGAAAATCCCATTTTTTCCTCCTGAACTTTCCATGCCAGAGGGAACGTGTATAGAGATAGAAGTATGAATTCAAAGAAAGAAAAACCTGAAGATATAGAAAATATATTGCTTTTGTTTTCCCATTTTAAAAAAATTGTCTTTCATTACCTTAGCTGAGGAGGGGGAACTAACAGCACTTAGGAACAAGATTTTAAAAATGTTTTTGCAGAAAATATTTGTATTTTAGTCCTAAAATAAATATTCCAAGCTAATTTGCTCTTTGAAGAAGAAGTATTTGATTTGCAAATTTTGAAAATAGGAGTGGCAAGAAAATGCAATTTTCAAGAATATGAAATTTTACCTGATCTCATAAAACTGTAAATAAATACAATGATGACTATTCATGGGAAGTATGAGTAGGATGCTTTTTAAAAGCTGGTTACACAGATATGTTTTAAATATGGAGTAGTTACTAGATAGGATATCTCCAAGTGACTCCCAAAACAGAGTGAGTGCAACAACACACACGGATTTTATGTGGCACACAGACTTGAAGTCTGTGCTTAAATGGATGTATAATGAATACTAATTTAGATGTCATAAAGAATAAACCCACAAATTCAGTCACAGATATGCCCAGTGGAGTAATTACTGAGATGAAAAGCCAGCATATGATGTGACACAGTCTAGGAAGGACATGGGCCTGGATGTCATGGGAATATTCATGCATCTGGAGAGCCCGGGAAGAGTAGAATTATGTGGTTTTCTGTGCTGCCTGCTGACTTGTTCACCTGTAGCAGTGCCAGCAGAACCAGCTTGCAGAGTGGTGGGTTATAAGCAGGAGTAATGTTGGTTTGAGTTGTGGGGAGTGGGGCTGGAGGAGGGATTTTCAGCATCTGTTAATGTTTTGTCCAGCATAGGTGCTGCATTCATCTGAGTGATTTACTCCATGTTAGGAAGTGGAAATTTTTCCTGGCTTAATGTTTAAGATTTTTATTCCATCTTCATGGATGAATTGGTATCTTGGGAATCCCTCTCTAAGAGGGGATTTGGAGGCTGCATATCTCAACACCCGAGAGAGCAGGGCAGTGAACAGGCTGTGGGGTTTGGCTCTCCAACCACAGGCACTCCCAGGGACCAGCTAACCCAGCCCAAGACCTTTCCTTGCAGCATTTGAGCTCACCCATGCAGAATTATCCTTTACAATCAGAAGTGACTCCTTTCAGGAAAGCGGTGCTTGTGTATCTGCTGGGTTTTCTCTGGAGCAGGGTCCCAGTGTGGCTGTGCCTGCAGCTGTGTCTGTCTGTGTGGGAGGGCTGCCCTGCCCTGCCCTGCCTGGCTCAGAGGAGCTTTCCAACGCTGCTGATTTATAAGACATCGTTATGAGTAACTGGTGGAGGCCTGGGCTGAAATACACAGTTAACATGGCTGTTCCATAGCATGACATCCTAAATCATGTCCTTTGCCTCTGTGCATGTGAAAGGCCCCAGGTGCTCCTCTTCTGTGAGTTCCTGAATTCAGCCCCCACTACCTTGCTGTTCAAACTCCCTCGATATCATCTGTGTTGCTCATTCTTGCTTATTTAATCCCTTGCTTTTAAAGCTGTGGTGAAATTTGCTGTCTGGTGGGTGAGGACAGGGTACAGCCCCGGGCTGGAGCAGTCCTGGGAGCAGCACTGGGCTGCTGTGTGCACAGCTGGCAGGGCAAGGGGCAGCACTCACCCCCTGCCTTCCACAGATCCACTGCCTTGGAAGTGCCTGGTAACTGTGGGTTTGGGGAAGGAACTGCTGAGGGATACCTGAGCAAGCCAAATCAGAGTCAGGATAGTGCTGTTGTTTCATGCAGTGTGTGGGGAACTGTACATTTCAGGTTTGTACCTGGAGGACTTACTCTAAATAGGAACCACTGGTGGTAAAGGCAGTTTAGTAAAGCCAAGTATTTATCTGATAAACAAGGTTCTTATAAAAGTGTATGAAGGTTACACTGTCCCTTCTGATTCCTGAACCCTTGTCATAAATGCATTAAATGTGAGAGATCTTACATTACTGTCATGATCTCACAAAGCACTCATTGCTCAACTGCCTCATGGGATTTTGTTCTGGGTCTTACACAAACTTTTGAAAAAACAGCCAAGTACCTGATTTGCTAAGGTGCAATATATCTTATGTTGTTTTCTATTTCTTGATTACTGTATTAATCCTAATGTATGAACAGTTAAATTATTCTGAAATACCTTTTCCTGCATCTCTCCACGAGCGTGCTGTTCCAAATGCAGTAATCAAATAATCCGTGAAGTGTCTCAGTCTGCTGTGTCAAGAAGACTGAAAAAAAATAAAGTGTTGGTGGTGATGGGGAGTGAGTGGAGTTAGCTGGATGCACTGTGTTTGGAGCAAAGGTAAAGAATAAGTTGAATTTCTTGGGTCTGCTGTAGCTGTGGATGAAAAGAAAACTTGAGCCTTTAGGACTGGCAATAACACCACTTTTATTAAGTTTCTATTGAAGGACTGTTTTGAGTAAGATAAATTGATGGACTGAACACAATAACCTTCAGTATCTCACTTTCAAATACTTAGTGGGCAAGCACTACTGAATAAGAGAAGGAAGCTAAGATGTAGAAAAAAGGTTACTTGGCAACATCGTAGTGTTTGTAAAGAAGAGAAAGAAGGGTCAGGGACTTAATGAATTTTGATTATAGAATTTTCTGTAAGTAAGTCATGGCATGAATAGAAAAATCCTAAACCAGATTTCACTGTCATACTCTAAGAGGGATTTGCCTCAAGCAGAACAGGGTTTGTTTGGCTGCAGACTGCAGAGAATAGCAAAAGCATAGCTGCTGTGTACAAACAAAATTGGGCTCCCTGGGGCAGACAGTGCTGGTCATAGCTCAAGCAGAGATATTCTGAACAAGTTCTGTGATGGTGATGAAAGCTGGTGGTCATTTTTGTGTTGTCTGAAGTAAACATGCTTGGAAGTAGGGGAATGTTGATTTGGAGACGCCCATATTTTGTAAGACACCGTGTAGAAAAGGACTGTGGCCCCTGATTGCAGTTCTGCCCAGCTTGCCAGGGCCATTTCAATGGGTAAATTAATTTTTCTCTTGAACAATAACCTTATTAATTCCTGACTCTTACTGAAAAATAAAATCCATTGATTGTTGGAGTTTGGATTTTTGTCATGGGTTTCTACAGTGGTAGCCAGTTTCATGGCTCAGGTACGTGGTACCTGGTGCTTTGGGTAGAACAGGAGGTACAACACCAAACCCCAAAAAGAGTTATTATCCAAACCCTCTCTTCCCTCCAGTCCAGCTGGCAGTAGAACCTGTTTTTAAAGTAAGCATCATCTTGGAGAGCCTGAATTTGCAAAGTAATTCAGTGGCCCATGTCAATGAGGTGTGGTACTTTTATGATAAATACAGCTTGATTGGAAAGACCTAATTATGGTACCTAAGAAAATGGAAGTCTAACAAATATCTCCCCCCCTACTGCTTCCCCCACTAATATTTTACCTGTTAATATTCTAACTAGTATAATAAATAATTAATATAATATAATTAACAAATTCTAACAAAGTTTCAGTAAAATCTTGTTAGTAAGTGCATTCACAGGGATGTTTTTCCACTGGAGACCAGGACATATCCATGTGGAGTCTGATTTCTGGAACCACTCAAACTCCCCAGAGCAGGGAACTGATTTGCACCCTGGAGGATGCCTCTGATCTTTCTCACCTGTGTAGGGAGCTGAAGTTCAAGGCACTGGTAGAAGTTTTCACACAGTTCAGTGTATATTAAAAAGTAAATGCTAATTGAGTTTGCAGTTCAGTAAACTAAAGTAATACTTCTAAAGTCAGTATTTTTTTAAGGTTTGGGCTTTATTTACTATTACTGATCTCATTACATATATCTCATTATAACTGTGGGGTTTAGGACAGACTTGCCCACAGTAGTGTGTACTAGTTCTTTTTAGTATGGAGAACAAAACTAATAAAATCTGTTTAATTTTATTTTTACTTTCAGGCACTGATTTTTGAATGCCTGTTGTGCCAGTTTGTCCAAATAAGTCTTAGAACAGCATTATTTTGGATGCTTTAAAGTACTTTGAGTTTGGTTTCGCTGGTCTGATAATTTGAGATGTAAGTAGACTATTATTCTGACATAACTCCTAAATGCCTCAAAATTTCTAGCTGAAGCTAAGCTCTAACCATGATCAAAGTGGCACATCAATGGAATGAGTTGAAGTTTTGTGGAATTGGGATGGGATTTTCTGTGGCAGTAATCCAGATGCTGTGCTATTTAAGTGTTGAGCAAATCAAATTATGGTAACTGCAGAGAAATAATTGCTATTCCAAAGTAGGCAATGGGTTGCGCTTTGTATTTAAGTTATTCTGTTACAAATTAGAGCTTCTAACCACTAAGTATGCATAAAACATTTCTCTAACCTATTATTTTTCTCTATTCTGCTTAAAAAAAAAAAAAATCACCAAAAAGCAAATGACCAGACTTCCATGATGGGTCACATGGAGCTGGTAAGATCAAATTACTAAATATAGTTTGCAAATAACCAATTGAACTAAATTTTTAACATTGTTGGCTAGAGAAAAGAAAATGTTTTATGTGTGGTTGCTCAGTGTGATAGCACGTCAGTTCCTGACTTCATAGATTCTGGGAAGATGAGCTCAGGATTCTCTATGAGTTTAGGAAGTTGTCACTAGATTAGGCAGTTTCCAACCTTCATCAAAGCACTCTTGAATGTACCTTATTTCGTATAAAGAAATACTCCCTGCTGGAATCTGTAGGAGTACCTATGCCTTTGGACAAAATCAACTGCTAAATCACCTGCTCAGCTCAGGTGAGAGCCTGTTCCTGGCCCACCTGTGGGACCTGTTACTTCATGGCCCCTGTACCTGTTGGTGTGTAAAGCACGTGAGGTAAAACATCTGAACTCAAAGTCTCCTAAATCCACTTTTCCCAATGTTTAAATAAACTTTAGTGTCAGAAAGTGGCCGCACCTTGTGTATATTTTAATATTCCTTTCTCACCAGGTAAGTCTTTGAGCAGCTCTGTGGTGCTCAGGAATCCCTCCTGGATTTTGGGCAGTGTTGCAGCGGGAGCGAGGTGCGTGGCGATGGATGTGTGGATGCTTCTGTGCAGAGGGACGTGCTCTGGTACCTGAGATAATGGATGTAGTGAGGGCTTTAACCTTGTGACTGTTACGAGATCTTTGTGTCTGCTTTAGGGTCGACCCTATCCCATATGACACTCCGAAGCCAGCGGGCCACACGCGCTTTGTCTGCGTCTCGGACACGCACTCCAGAACAGATGGCATCCAGATGCCTTATGGGGACATCCTTCTTCACACGGGCGATTTCACCGAGCTGGGACTGCCCTCAGAGGTTAAGAAGTTTAATGACTGGTTAGGTAAGGAATTACTGCGTTTTGGTGACCCCAATTAACCCCTCCTGTCCAAGCGTCAGTCACTGCCTCCTAATTGAATTAGGGCGCTCGAAAATCTCTTCCCCCCACCCCCCCCTTACTTCACTTGTCCTCATGTGATGTGCTGTTTTCTAGCCTCGGTATAATTCTGTTAATTAAGACAAATTTAGAGACTTTGCTGTATTTCTGCATTACCTTGGGGAAAAGCTTCTGTCATTGCACAAGAAGAACTGTGTAGCCCTCTGGGAGTGCTGAGGGGGTGGTGGCACCTCATACAAAGGCTACAGTGTCCCATTAGTTGATGGGTTTTTATATCCACAGCCAAAGCTGCTGCTCGCTGTTATTTTGGGTTTACCACAACTTGAAGCAGTGCTGGAAGTTACAGTGTACTTGGAAATGATGGAAGTCCTTCTTCCCACAATCCAGCACGGCAGAATCAATAATGCTGTTGGAAGAGGAGAATTTTTTTGGGGGTGATAGTCACGTGTGTGCCCCTTTGAGTTGGAGTACTGGCGTTTTAACTTTGATCATGGGCAGTCAGCATCTCTTTGGTAGAATACCTTTCATATTCTGCTGTATTTGACAGCAGTGCCCTGACAGCATATTGCTAGAACTGAGGGCAATTAAATAGCAACAGCAGAAAACCAAAATGAAGGAGGGGAACTTGTGTGGGATGCTCCTGTTATAAATGCCACTGGTGGGCTGGTTGTGCACTGCCATGTCACCTCTTGCTCTAGAAATACCCAGAACTGAAGGTGACTCGAGCAGCTGATTTTCAAAAAACATCAGAATGAATTTACAGCATTATATAAAAAAATATTTCGAAGTGTAGCTTTGTCATCAGGTTTTACTGGACTCTCTCTTGCCTGCTGTGTGATGGCAGAATCTCCACGTGCCTTTAATAGAATCATCTCATTGCATTGGAGTTCCTTGGCTGACCCTGCTAGAGATACATAAGGAACACTGGGATTTACAAAAGAAATTTTTAAGTAGAATTTCTTTGTTGTCTGTTTTGTTATCCTTCTTTGCATTTCCTTCATACTGTTCTTTTTACCTGACCTCCTCTGATATCCACAACCCTATTTTAATGACTGTTTTTCCTTCTTTTTATTGCTGTGCATGTGGGAGTGGGGCTTTCTAATCATATCAGTGTAACTTAGTTTTATGGTTCTTATTTCTGGAAAGTGATACTAGATTTGCAAGGCTCAAAACTATCCTTTTTTCTGGGCATGTAATTGCAGGAATGGGAAGTTAGAAGTGGTTGGAGAAGTAGGTAGTAAAAAAATATTTTTTACATGCACAGAGTCACTTTCATTTTNGCATAGATGAGACAGCAAAGTGATTCCCCTGTGGGAATGTTGGTGAATATTTGGTTCAGTGCATCCTCACCAGGGATCAAAACAATGAATTCAGGCACGTCCTTTTGCCGCTTTTTTCAGACTCTTGTCTGCAAAATGTGTTAATTGTGTTTTATTATTTACTATGTTATTATTTACTCTGTGTGTTGTGAAGATTTAATACTTTCAAGGATATGAGGTGATTTGCAGTAGTTAAAAAAATACCTGCCAATGGCAGGCAGGAACAAGCAGGATTCCTTTTGCTTCCTCAGTAGCATCTTTTTTCACCATAGTTGGTAGGAACCTTATTCCAAAGCCACACACTGAGAACTGCCATCAAATGCAAGGCTGTCCTTACAGAAAAATGTTTTCCTGTCTTTCATGGGTGTGATTTTCTCCACTGGCAATTGTGTTGTGAAGCTGTAATGAAGACAAGGCACCTGTATCATTTGTGTCAGGAGGGAGAGAAGCCAGATCAAGGCTGGGTTTCATTCTGCAGCTTATCTTACCTACTCTGTGGCAAAAAACAGGGTCTTGCCCCCATTAGAATTATGTCATGGGATAACTAACACACAATAAATGTCCATAATTTTTCCTGGCACTAAAGCCAAGGGGAAAGTTAAAAGGTGATTATTTTGAGCTCCTGCTTTGCTGGTGCTTCACTGGGCATTACGTATGCCAGAGTTAATACAGGGCTGAGACCTCTCCTCAGAGCTCTGCAGTTTTGTATTTTTTGAGTCTTGCATCCCTTTGTGACAATTTGGATCTTCCACCTGGGAGGAATGTTTGGCATTTTGTCTGTCCCTTTCACTAGCACTTCTTCCTTGTTTCCACAGCCAAGCCATGGAACTTGCTTTCCACATTCTTTCCCACTCTTCCAAGTTCTCAGCCCTTCCAGCAACTTTTGCTAGTTAAATGCTTTTTCCCTTTGGCTGTTACATTTTCATTATTGGTTTTGCATGGAAGTCATCTGGGCTTATACATTGAATAACCTTTGTGGTCACTTAGTGATTACATACACTGGCTGAGGTAATTTATTCACTTTGTTTTGGTGTGAACATGTCCCTTGGGTCTTGTAACTGCTGTAATCACTTGACCTTAGGGACTGTTAAATGCTTTAAATACAGTTATTTTAAATTTATAATTGTTTTCATTAAAAATCTCTTCTAGTAACTTAACTAATTTTGCAGTAAACACAGCATTATGTGCTGAGGAAGAACTGAGATGTTATTCTGTGCCCAATATATTTTTTACTGACTGTTTCAATTTACTGCTATTATCTCTGTTCATATTTTTCCCATCCATTCTCATTCAGTCACATATGTGAAATGAAATAGAAGAATATCTAATTATAGCTCTGTCTTCATGGTGCAATATTTCCTTTTCTGAGTGATGGGAAGTGATTGAATAACTCAAGATCTGGAGAGAAAGCAAAGATAAATTCAGGCAGATAGATCTTTAATGAGTTGATATGTTTATTTTGCTCAGTTATTATGGGCCTGATTGTGCATATCCTTACTTGTGTGAAGAATTTGAAATCTGTTTAGAAATTTTTCTCGAATAGTCCTTTTTGTACTTTTTTTGTTTAGTGGTTGTATCATTCTGTATTCATTTTTTGGTTCTGGTTTGTTTGTTTTTCCTCCCATGCAAGGTTTCTGTTATAAAGACTATTACAGTATGAGCTAGGCAAAATCCTGTAGTGGTAGACTTGGATAAATTCAGTAGGTGAACTTTCTGCTAGTTATTGTCTGTGGAGCTGAAAGTTGAATTTAGCTAGGTTTTTCCTGAGTTGTTTTAGGATTTAGCAACTTGACTGTTTCATGTTTTTTAAGTCTTGCTTTTGACTGTTTATTTCTTTTAAATTCTTCAGGATAATGACTGTAAAAACTCTGTGAATGGTTTAGTGGCTAAATGCATATGGGTTTGTACTGGAGCAAATATTTCTTTACCTGTAATATGTGCTTGCCTTTAATGTAAACATTGTTACTAGAGCTAAAAAAAAATCAGCTTTTTTTTTTTCTATGCTGTAGTTCCTTGATCATATTACTTAAAGTGAGAAGAAAAAAAAAGGATTATATTTTAATGCAGAGTTTTTTCTTGTTATGCTCTGCAAATGTGGATGTGGTCCTCAGAAAAGTATTGTCGATTATTTAAAGTCCATTTTTTTGTGAATATCAGTTATTGAAAATAGCAGCAGCTCCTTGGAATTGCCGGTTGTTACGTGGAATAGATGACAAAATGGAAATGTGGTGTTGCTCTTAGAACTATGGACAGACACTTGGTTCCAGTCTACACTTAAATTTATGCATTAGTGCTGTGGAAATTTGAAATTATATTCAAAACTGTTAAGCCAGACACCTGCCAGAATGTGTTTGATATTGAAGATAGCATAATTCAATTTGAAAAAAAAATGAACTGCACCAGAATAGTATAATAGTAAGATCAAGCTCTTTTCTTATCACTGTTTAAAAATGCAGGGTCACATTCCACTTTTATCCTTTCTCAGTCTCTCTGGTCTGGTTTAGTTATCTGGCTTCATCTCCTCTCCAGGCATGGCTCATTTAGGGTTTAGAGTAAGTGTGTTCCCTTTACTAATGTACACTGAGAACAGTTTCAGTGTGATGAAGTGCTTGTTCTTGGGGGCTTTTGCTCCATTAAAGTATATTTCTGATGAGAATTATTTTGGCATCTGACATCACACTATTTAATGAAAAAACCCAAACCAGTAAGTTCTGAATTATTCCAGATTCAGAGGGATATTAGCTCAAAGTGTTCTGGGGTGATTTAGAACCAGAAGGAAGCTTGTGAATATTTTAAAGTTAAATTATGGCAATAAAAACAAATCTCTTCCTTTTTTATAAATTGATTTATTTCTGATTTGTGTTTTTACCATCTGGAGCATATTTTGAACTCTATATTGCTCTACTTGTTATAGCTAGAATGAATAATTGACTAAACATAAAATACCATTTTGATGAACAAAACTCTGAGCACTTGAAAAAAAAATTGCATTCATTGCAAGTGAAAGAAAATGCTGAGGTAGCTTTAATCCTGTAAGTGTGTGTGAGTTTTGCACAGCTGCTCTGGGAGGGAGGGAAGCAACTCCCTGGAAAAATCTATTAGTCCAGTTTTGAAAACAGCTCTGTCTCCTGTGATGGCTCTGGGGAGGAGCTTCCTGAGGCTTCAGACACTGGGGTGGGATGGAGATATTTCAGTAAGAGGTTGAGCTGCTGCTGAGGACAGGTGACTCAGGTGCTGAGGACTTGTGGTTTTTTCCTGATTTAGTAGTTCTCTGGGTTATGTATCTCACTCTGTCTTTACCATGGAGTTTTACAAAAACTTCTTCCTAGTTTATTTAGGTTTTATTGCCATTTTACTATGTAAGAATATTTCCTCTGCTTTTGTTCTAACTTGAACTGTGTTTAATGTCATGGTTAAATTCCCATTTGTACTTCCTTTTCAGTTCCCATATGGCCTGGCTGAATTAATCATCAGTGCTCAGCTTTTATTTGCATATACCTTTTTATGATATATTATTGCTAATTTTATCTTTGTTTTTTCTTCTCAGAGGAATACAAGAATAGTTTGAATGTTTCATTTTCTTATATTTATGAAGTAGTTGGAAAATACAACCATATTGATTTTTGGTAATAGGCTGAATAATTTTTCTTTATGTAGCAATCTATAGTGAAATGTGGAAACAAAACTAGGAAAAAGTACAAAATTCTCCTTTTGTGCCATGGTTATAATAGCTGCCTCTTCATATTTATCCTCTGCTCTGGGTCAGATATTAGATGCTTTGTGAGAAACAGAACCCCAGAAGTATAACTTAGAAGGTAAAATAGAAGCAATTGGATAAAATGAATGTTGAGGTAGTAAAATTTCCACTGACTAAAATGGAATTTATGCCTGAGGAGCAGTGTAAGATCATTCGTATCTGATCAGTTCTTTCTTGTTCTGCTCTTGTTATTCCTGGCAGTTCTTCATAAGGAGATTTCACAAAAATCTATTTTTTGCTGTCTCCTAATGGTCTATAGAGAAACTGAGGGTTTTTAAACTGTGTTTTCTACTAAAGTGTAAAATTCTCCTTACAAATTGCAGTGGTCAGTCAAACCAAATATAATATGTGTTATTTGACAGCCATTAGAAAACTTGGCTCAGGTAAAATGTGCTTTCAAAGAGAATAATGTTCTGGAGTGAATGGCTCTTTATAAGTTTAAACTAATATATTCATTTGGTAATTTTCAATGAAAGAAAGGAGCCAGTGAGCACTGCAAAGTATTGCACAATTCTTGAATGGATTTTCAATCACAATAATTGCTTGGTCGTTTCTTGGATCTGCTTCCCTGGGCTGCTAATGTTGTCCTAGAATGGGGGAGGGGATGATCAGATTTCTTATAACAAGCTATAACCAAACCAAATTTATAAAAAACTCAAAATAATTCTGCATTTCAGCTCCCTCTTTCCCACAAATCCACTTTGAAACAGAGAAGAGATTTATGGTTGTTGTATTGACCAGGCATGGAACAACTAATGCCACTCAAACAGAAACTTTTATAGACATTTTCATCAGATTGTTCCTCCAGTCCTGCTGCCACAGCCACATACCATAATGAGAACAATTTCAGCAGAGAGCAGTCCAAGGATGGATTCTTTGTACACCATCAGTTTATTTCTTCTCTTGCAAACTCAATGCTGCATCAAAAATACAAACTGCAAAAATACTCATCTCCTACATTTTCACACCGTGCACACCATATTAACAATGGCTAATTAAAATAAGTTCTTTCTGTTAGCAGAGCATCACATTCCAGCCTGGAAAGAACAATGGTTTTGGGGTGGAGGAGTTGCTTTGAGCAGAGAGGGGTTGGGGCTGGGGAGAAAGCACTGCAGATTTTAGTATAATGTCTAGTGTTCAAAGAAATTTTATTTCATCATAAAGATTAGCAGGCTGTGTAATTCAATTTAAAGCTGGTTGGCAGTGTTCTGTCGATTACAAAGCCTTTTTCCTTTTTTTTTTATTGCCACTATTTTTTTTATGTTGTATGTGACTACAAAACCTGCTAGACAGCAGGAACGATCTTAGGGTTTTGTACTTCCCACCCGCCTTCCTCTTTTCAGTTCTGCATGTTAGGAAATATGTGAGATCACCTTAAACTGAGCTACAAAACAGTATATCAGTGAAATACCATCCTGGATTTTTGTGGCTTGTATAAAATAATTATTTTTTTTGTGCCCCAACAGCCACTGAAAGGGAAGACTTGCCGGCTGAGGGGGTTGAATCAAGCTTAAAACTCAAATGTTAACATTTGTTCACACTGGTTGTGGACATTACTGTGCTGTAGAAAAGCAACATGCAGCAATTTATGGTAATGCAAGACTGGCAGACCTTTATCTTACAGTAATTGCCTGTACTAGGGGGTTAATAAATGTTCCAAGAATTACTGACTTCTTTTTTTCTTACAGAAAAATAGAGAGCTGCTTATTGCTGGCTGTAACCAGCCTGTGTAGCTTGTTAATTAACCCTCTTGTTGCAGCAGGCTAAAGCTGAGTTTTGGAGCTTGGGCAAATCCTGCATCAGAAGGAGGTGTCTTGGCACAAGAGGGCTGTGGCAGAAAGACCTGTGTCACTCCAGCTCTCCTATCCACCCCTGCCATGCCTGTTAGGAGACCTTCAGACCTTAATTGCCTGTATTTAGGGGGTATTTTTGGAGGACAGGTGTTACATTTGTGGGGAGAAAAAAGAGGAGAACTCCTTTTCCCAGAAGTTAAGGAACTGGAGGAGGTTTTCTTTGTCCTGCTCTGTCATCCTGGGCATGGCAGGGAACAATGGCACTGCTCTGTAGGGTGGCTACAAGACCCAAGGGCAGCACCTTCAGCCCTGATGGTCCCTCTGTGCTGCCTCACCCCTGACACCAGGCTGGGCTCATGGGAGGGCTGCGTTCTGGTGGCCCTTCCACAGCTTTGGGAAGGGACTTTCTCAGGACTTGTGGTGCCTTTGAGGCTCAGGTCACTCCAGTGGCTCACTTCACTGAGCTGTTCTGGTCTCTTTTCTCATCCTGCACCCCAGCTGAGAGGTGACAGTCACCAAACCCTCTCTGGCTGCTGATGGAACCTTTAGTGGAGAAGGAAGAAAGCAGCACACCAGGGGACAGCAGTGCTTGGAGAGAGGCAAGCTGGAAAGCCATCACAGGGGAGAACAAAATAACATCAAACTGGGGGTGGCATGGAGACTACAAAGAACAGGGAGACAAATGTGAGCACAGGGATATAAAGTACTGGACTGGCTTTTTCCAGAGCTTCATCTCTTCCTGAGTTAATAAAATTAAGAAATGAGAGCTCAGGAACACTCTGTACTTTGAATTTCCTGTAATTTTTGGTAAGTGAACCATAAAGACCTCAGAATTATGTGCATCTTTTCTAATGAACCAGAAGCTTTCACATTACAGGGTAGGCTGGGTATCAGAGTGCAGTAGCTCCTTTTCTCCTGAATGTTGCCATTACTTTTTTTTGGTGTAACCAGCCAAAACAAAGGGTTCTAGTTTAAAACAGAGCTGCAAATGAGAAAAAATTACCCACATGTCCTTACTTCTCCCTGAGCTGCTCTCCCCCATATGTTACTCTGAAGGCTCCCTGCTCCCTCAGCAGCACTTGGCATTTACCTCCACTACTGAGAGATGAGCAGAAAAGCTGCAAGGCAGACACGAAGTTTGCTGCAGTTTTGTGCAGGAGATGTCTCCTGAGCCTGGCAGGGAAGGAATTAGTTCCTTCTGCTCCCCTCTGTCCCCGCTGCCAGTTTCAGTGGTCGCTGGGAATAAAACAATGCAGCTGTAGCCGTACTTGTGGTCCTGAGAGTGAAGGTCCCGGACTGATGTCCCCCCAGCAAAACTCCGTGCAGAGTAATCCACACTGTGCAGAAAGCCACTCACTGTCTCCTTGCTGTAAATCACAACCCTGTGCCATCATCTGGAGTGGGGAAGGCAGGAGGGGATGCCCTGCAGTGGTGGTGGGCACCCAGGCTGCACGGGGACAGGGCAAGGCAGAGCCTGTGCTCTGCAGCTGGAAGGGCTCTGGCAGGGGCTGGGTTAGCAGAGTGAGTACAGCTAGACTGGAAGCAGTACAGCTGTTCATAAACAACTGCTTCTGTCAGGCCAGCTGTGACAACAGTGATGCTTGCCTGCGAGGTGAGAGGGCAAAACCCTAGCGGAAAGGAGAATAAATAAGGAATAAATTGTTACCTTTGTCTAAGTGACTGAAATAGCTCCGCTCTGATTAACTGCAGTTGTTGCTTTATTCAGCAGGACTTGCTCTGCATATTGTGCCTTTTTACAGCAGGTTTCTCATCTCATTTTTTGCTTTAAAGGCTAGAAAAGATGGCTAAAATGGATAAGTCAAGAGAGACCCTACTCTGCAGAAAACACACTAGATGAAAAATGGCATGCTCCAACAATTAACCGTAGCATTTAATTACAGAGAAATATTTATCCATGGGCCAGAATTCTCAGTGTGCTTCTCTGCACTAAAGTACAGGTGCTGCATCATCCAGATTTTCAGGCACCTTGTGAAAATCTTACTGTAAATTCAAATGCACAATGATAAGTACCTTAAATCTCACACATTCATTTAAGTTGATTTAAAAACGTTTCACTGCTAGGTTACAATTATCCTTATTGAAGAGCAGAGATGGCAGCAGCAGCAGAGGGCCTCTTTCCTTGTAACAGGGGCAGGAAAGATGAGTTTTACCTGAATTCTGTCACAAATAAAAGCATGCAAACTTTCTGTTGCAGAATGGGGCTTACATTGTATACATTGTTACTCATTTTTCGGTTTTGTCCTGCCTTTGGAAGGACAGTTAGGAGGTATTTCAGGACATTGTTTTCTGCACTGAAATTCAAAGATTTCGATTCTTAAAAAAAAAAACTTCAGTCTGAATTTGTACTGTCTGTTGTGGGGTCTTGGGATGCTTTAACAGAAGTGACAACCAATAATAATTTGGTAATTGACGTTCTGCAAAGCCAGCAGAAGAGAGGAGGTGGCAAGAAACAGTAGCAGAGGTGAGACAGAGAACTCAGGAATCAGTGGCACCAATGTCCATAGTTACCACTCTAAACCTTTATCAGGCTTCAACCTTCCTCTTCTCTCTCCTTTTAGTGTTTAGTGTTTGTTCCTGTGCTTAAACTCACAAGGAAGGGGTCTGTGTCCTTCTGCTCAGGGAATTCTGGATGGCCTGGAAAAAAACCTTCTTAAGAGGAATTCAGTTCCTTGTAATAACATGATACAGCTGCAGTGATTTGGTTGCCTGTCTTAGTAGCTAAGAAACCTCTCTGTGAGCTGGATTATTAAAAGGAATTTCCTTACAGGGCTCAGGAGATTCCTGGTATCCAAGTTCATCTTGAAAGACTATAATGGAATGCTTAGCTTTATTTAGAATAATAAATTTAAACATGGGGTTCAGGAAATAATGCTGGAGGTCCCTAATGACCTGCGTGAATATTTTAGTTGACTGTGATTTCTGTTTGCATTCTCTCTGCACTTTTTCTTTGTATTTTATCCTCCATAAACATTTCAGGAAAGGACCATGGAGGTGGTTCTGGAACACAGTTCTATCCATGCTGTCACTTGGATATTGGACTCCAGAAGTGGAGTTCAGCTCAAGCTTTAGATTTCTGCCCTTCCAACATAGAAAAGGAAGAAACAATTCCCAACAAGCATCAGCACTGCCATGTGAAAATATGGTTAAAACTACCTTTGAATATCAAACTTCCTTCTTATACTTTCATGTTTACAAATAAAAGCACAAGCCTTGATCACAGGGTAAAATCTCAAAAGCAGCTAATTGCTTTAGCACACTGGAGAGTGTTACATTCTCAGAGTTATTAAAAAGCTGTCGTCCTGCTTTCAGGCAGTAGTTCATGTTTTTAAAGCATTTGGGATATTTAAAAAACATTTAATCTTATTTCTTCTCTTTAAGTTTGTTTTCCTTGTGATTATTCTTGCAATCCCTGCTTTTTAGCCTTCCCCTTATCATTATGGATATTTATCCACATTACACTGGTACTGATGATTGGTTAATTATGAACCCCAGTATGTTTTGTAGTTTACCAACAATATACTCAAAAATCATAATTTTAAAGGAGGGATTTCAGTTCCATGTATAAAATCAAGAAGTTACGTAGAATGTATCATAGAAAGAAAATAGTTTTTAGGAGCTTCTTTGGAGATTTTTCTCTTCATAAGAAATGCTCTGAATATCTTCCTGGGATACAGAAAAAAGGAGATATTTGAGGGGATTTTTTTCAGAAATACTGACTGGGCTGTATCAGGCTGCAAGACAGAGGAGGGTGCATTCCTCCTGCTTTGTGCATTTGTAACTCTCAGAGATTTTCTTCTGAAAAGGAGAAAACAAATAATGGGAACTAGCTGAAAGACCTGGGAAACAGGAATATATTTTTGTGATCATATCTTTCCCTTGTTGGTGTATTTATTTGTTCATACTAAGACTGGTGGGTACCTATTGGGAGGATCCTGATAGGGGTGGGTGTGTGAGTCTGTCCTATGGGCAGAAAAGGAAGTTCTGCTACTTGTTTAATGGTCTCTGTCAATAAGGTAGAAGAACTTGGGGCACAGTCTAGATCTGGGTCCTGCATTCATAATTCTCATTTTCTTCACTAAGTAGTGGAGAATTGATATCAAACCTTTTTTCTCATTTAAATAAAGATTTCACTTTTTCTGGAAAATCTTGTCCTTAGCTTTTCCTGGCCTTTTGCCACGTGAAAATACATGTACATGAAAATACCAAGACATTGTCTATGATAATTATTATTAGCTTAATTACTTTCTGTATAATTGTTTCTCAAGATGACCTCCTTTTTGGTGGCTTTTATGCATTTATTTTAGGTGGAAAAAAAAGACTTAATTGGAATTGTAGATTACTGAGACAAAGGGTATGCTATGGGAAATAGGTCCAGATCTGTTTGTGTCAGGCAGTGGAAGCTGGTTTTTATATTCTTAAGATTCATGGAGAAAAATACTTTAAATTGATACAGTATGTGTGTGCACAAGGTAATATCAACAACCAATATATTATTTCAAAATCTGGTGAATTTCTTTATGGAGGATTAGGTTATATAGTGTGGGGGACTCTGAAAAGAAAATAGAATTGTGTATTGATGCCTTTAGAAATATTATTTGAGGGCAATAAAATGTTCTCTGAAATTCCCTCCTGAGTGAAGAAAATGGAGTTTGTTTGCAGTAATTGCATTTTCTAGCATTTGCTTTCGCACTTTCCAATATGAGTTAAGCCAATTGGAACCTGTGATTTTGTTTTGCTTATTGGCAAAAGTACCATGTAAATTGATCTGTGATGCATTTATAGAGAATGCTTTGAAAGTTTTGAAAGGAAGATGCCTTTCTTTTATTAGATTTAGATAGTATAAGGGTTCATTTTTATATTTTAACCTAACATAATAGTAACCAAAAATGTTCCGCTTCAATTAAGTCTGAATTAAGTCCAAGGAGAACATTTCTACTTAGCCCTACTGGCACAGTGAAGGCAGAGCTTAAGTTCCTGTTCTCAGCCTTAGTATTTGGAGTTCAAGGTCACAGCCATTTGAAACCGCACAATGTGCTGAAATTGGTCTAAAATTTGTCAGCCCTGGTACGTTCAGATCTTGATTGCAAGAGAAAATCTAAAGGACAAAACAGAATGTATTTCTCTGTATTTACAGTACACCTGCACTATAGACCCTGAACTGCAGGGGGTTGATGCAAGTGTCTCTGTAGCTGCAAATAGGGGGTAATTCTGTTTAGGGAAACACTCTTCAGCTCTGCCAGAAAAAAGATATTCTTGCCTGAAAATCTCCTATATTTTTCAAAGTGAGCACCATTTCCCTTAAAGGATCCCTTGGAAGGGGGACATGGCACCAGCACAGCCATGGGAGTCCTTTAGGTATTGCTTTACTATGGGAAAGAGGAGAGGAGCAGGAACTACCATTAATGCAAGAAACACTTGTAAAAATGAAAGGGACAAACGATTTCCAGGTAGGGTGGTATCTCAGAATTTGCTAAATTTAAAGAGAAGTTTAACAGCTGCCAGCTCCTTTGATTTTAAGTTACGTGATTTTTTTTTCCTCTTGAGAGCTCTGTCTTTTAGGTTGCATAATTAAAAGCCTGAAAAGAAAGCCTTTCCAGGCACTAGCAGGCAATCTGTGCTGCTTGCGTTTCAGATTTCATAATTTTAAAGTCAATTTGGGGGGACTTTTACACCTAAAGTTGGCAGTGCTGTGAGCTGCAAAATCTGGAGGCTTTTTTTTTTTTTTTTGCTTTTGAGGTTAGACTGAACAAAAACTTCAGATTCTGTTTCAAAACAAAGAAATGTCATATATTAATTGTTAAAACTTTAGTAGAGCTTTCTATGTTTCAAAAAAATTAAAGGTGTTTCAATAACAGTAGCCCAGTGAAGTTCAAAACAAGCTGGAGATCAAAACCCAGGACAAGTTGTGTCAGAATAACGCTAAGGAAGCCGTGGAACACTGAAGGGAAACAAAAGCTTGTCGCTTATGTAGTGCTACATTTTTCATTTTAACAGACAGGAGGAAGATATTAATCACAAACAGTTACATTAGAATAATGTTATGGTTGAGACATAAAAACATAAAAGCAAGGAACTGTTGTTACCAGTGCCAGAGCGTGGATAAATCAGACCTGCAGTC
This sequence comes from Chaetops frenatus, assembly GCA_013400775.1. Taxonomy (NCBI): domain Eukaryota; kingdom Metazoa; phylum Chordata; class Aves; order Passeriformes; family Picathartidae; genus Chaetops; species Chaetops frenatus. Next base: position 157,130 of record VZTR01030784.1, read on the forward strand.
GAGGAGGTTCTGCAGTGCACACCTGGCCCTGCTGCAGGGTTCGTGCTGCACGTGGGGGATGTTCTGTTGTGCAAAAAAAGTCACCACATTTACTTTTGGTAGAGAGAATGAGTGGAAACGGTTGGTATTAGGCAGCAGCAGTGCTGCAGCATCAGGCTCCTGTGCAGTGCCTGTGCAGGTGGGGCAGCACCTGTGGTCCCTGGGACACAGGGCTGCGTGTCCTGGAGCACCCTGGCACCGCCCAGCCGAGTTACAGGTGCTGTGGCCAGATTCACTCAGTGCTTCCTTGCTTTCATGGGTTTATGACTCACCCTTGGCATTATTGTAACGTAGTTTTTTGTGTTTAATGTTTCTTAGACTTGGTTTTCCATTGCCAGCATGGAAGAAATCCTAATGCATGAGTTTCAGAGGAGAAGGTAGCAGACTCTGAACCTGCTGTGTGGCTCGATCCGCAAGTGTGAGTATTAACGCTGGAGCTGTCAGGCCTTGTGAAAATTAATGAAGCCTGACGGTTACAGAGGGAAAGGTCAGAGGCAGAGCTTGCACTTACCTAACATTTCTGTTTTGTTGTGTCTAACAGTGTTTTCAACAAAGGGGAGCTTTAATGTACAAGCTTTGGATTTATCGCAGGAATTCAAGGGTCTCAGCCTTTGCTTCTCCCTGTGCTGCGATCTGATGTTTTCTTTGCATAAAGGCAAAACAGTTAAATTTTCATTCATCCTCTCTTCATGGGCTGTGTTGCCCATGTGTGTTTTGCCTTTATTTTTCCTTCTCCGAAACTGGAGGGGGAAAAAAAAAAAGAGGCATCTGAATTGATGGTAGAATACTTTTCACTGGGAAGATTTTGAGAGATCCTGTACTTCAGTTCTTCGTACTTTTTTAGAAGCATGTTCTGTTTCTTATTTGCTGCTCTTTTTTTTTTTTTTTTTTTTTTTTTTTTTTTTTTTNTGTTTTGTTTTGTTTTGTTTTGTTTTGTTTTTTGTTTTTTGTTGGTTTTTTTGTTGGTTTTTTTGTTTTTTTGTTTTGTTTTGTTTTTAATTGTTTCATTGTGTAGGTTTCTACAGTCACAGGGAGCTAAACTGCATAGAAATTCATGGGCTACATTTTCAGCCAATGTGTTGGTTGATACCAGTTTGAGCTGTTCTGTTGAGGACTTTTGTGAAGGTTCATTTGATTAAAGCAGCCAAAATACTTTCATAGTCAGCTCGTCAGTCTCATCTCAGAAAAGATGTTTTTCTTACCCAGTTTTGGATCTCAGTACCTGAAGTGGGTTGTTGGTGGGATAAGTCCAGCTTATCCTGTGAAATCTTGAGTCTGAATAACTGTACTTAGGCAGTCTAAGTCACTTATTGCTGCTGAAGGAGCCTTTGAGATATTCTGTCTTTGTTTTAAAAAGCTGAAAAGAGCCTCTGTGTGTTGTGACTGAGATATAAATGCTGGGAAGAGAGAGTGACCATGGCTCTGTGATGCCAGGGGCTTTCCATGAGAAACCTCTCTAGGAAAACTTGCAGAGCTGCTGGCCAGTGGTGGGCTGTGCTGGCTGCCCTCAGCAGCTGCAGCTGTGGGGACTGAAAGTCTGCAGGAGCGAGACAAAATCTGCTCCTTCCCTGTTTTTCCTTGGATGTGTGTGGGGTTGGTTGTAGGTGAATGCTCCATGCTTTTGGGGCATATCTGATATACCCTGCATTTCAGGTGATTCACTTGCACACACATCTCTCTCTTGTGCAGTTTTCCCTCTTTTTGAGGGGACTGAGATTTATACTTCCAAGGCTTCTCAGCCTGTTTCTCAGCATATGGCCAAGGGGTTTATGAGGCTATGAAACAGGCATGAAAAAAGCTTCATGTTTCATGGAAGTGTTGTGTGGTTTGAATAGTTAATACATGCGTATGCATATTCAGAGCTTCGCATCAAAAGCACTTGCATATCATTTGTGTGTAAATACAGGTTTCTACCACTATATAGACAGCTAGTATCACATTATTTCTTATTCCCCTGCATCCCTGTGGGGTTTGCAGGTAACAGTAGTTGAAAAATAATGTGATTTTCTATTTTTATAGGGACTCAGCAGTTAACGTTCACTGCCAAGCAGACTCCTTTTCATGTCTGGCAGCTCTACAGAGCTTGGGTTGTGTGACTAAACTGTACTCATATGAAGCATGCTATTAAAATGGGAATGGTTGTTCAACAGAGTGAGGCTTCCTAGGATCCAGGTGCTTAAGATGAACTTAAAGAAACCCACTGAAATAACTACTTAAGTAGGTTAAAAGAAGCCCACAACCCCTGGCCCCCAAGCTTCCCCCCCTTGTCCCATGTAAAAGATATATTTAAAGTCAGTCTGTTGTTCAGCTGACACTTGGGGTGGTGTAAGTGGTTGCAGCCAGCAACAGAAGTTCTGCCTTAGCAGCGTTCACAGCCCCCCACTCCTGCTTTGCTGCCTCAGTTTTCATCTGGAAGAGTGCCCTGATCCACCCTGCTCTGTGCCCACCAAATCCTTGTGTTGGCAGGAAGGTGTCGAGGCACAGGAGTAAAGATGAACCCTTGTGGGACAGAGGTACTTGGGACTGTAGCTTGAGGTTGACTTGTTAGACCAGAAGTCACAGAAGTTTTCTGAGACTCCCAGATTAATGTATTTACTGTAGACAATTCCATTTTTACAAGTGATTCAGAGACAATCATTGTTGCCTTTATTTGAGCAAGAGTGATATTGACCTTTTGCCTTCCAACTTTGAAGACAGAGTCTAACTGCAGTATTTTCTTGATCAATGATTACATTATGCCCTTGCTTGTACTATTGAGAGCAGATGTTGAAAAACATCTTAACCAAAATAATACATATATTTTGAAGATATACATATGCACACCCTGTTGTTTGTGTGTATGTACACATAAATGTGGGTTTCAAATACTCCAGTGCAAGTGGCTACTTCACAGACAGTGCCCTGGTCATTTTTGGTAGTTGTAATTTTAGCCTTTTGATCTCACCTGTTAAGCATATAAGTATTTTGAATAAACTCAGTTATGATGCTGGGAGCTAATAATTGGGGTTTTGGAAGTGCTTGGCCTAGCAAACAGATCACGCTTTTTCTAGTTTGGAAAAGGATTAATCTAATTGTTTTCCACAGTCACAGTATAAATTAGAATGAATAATGTTACTGATGCATGCTGGAAGATTTGATAGTTAGGAAATCAGACTAATAAAGACCAAATGTCACTAGCAAGGATATAGTGAAGGAAAATGAAGAAATGCCTTTCAACCTGTGTGTTGTGCTGTGCAGGCAGAACTATGCAGATACAAAGAGATTAATCTGGTCAAGATAAAACTACCATGGAGTAGGAGATTTTTGAAGATGGCTTTTTATGCTTCTGTGTTAAACACAAGGTCAACAGATTATAGACAAAGGGCAGGTCTGCCAAGACAAGAACACACCAAAATATTTCAGGAATCATGTCGTCAGTCGATGTTGTGCAATGCCACAGGGCCTTTCAAGAAGGAAAAGCCAGAATATGATGAATAAACAGCTAATCTGATTGCAGGTAATTTATTACTGTGATTAGTGCTATATAGTCTTTCCTCAGGGAAGAGAGGAGAAATGAGTGAGACTTCCTCTTGCTGCTGCCCTGCCTTTGCATGGTCCTGGCTTGTGATGAGTTTGCCTTCTGAGGGGTGGTGTTGCTCATGGGGAGCTCCTGGGCCAGCACCAGAGAACCAGAACCAAAAGTGACTGGTGGTGTCCTGGGGGCCCTGGGTGAGGAGCAAGGCCAGGCCTTGGCGCCCTCCCTGTGGCAAATATTGCAGCAGGCACGAAGACAGAGTGCAGCACACCTGGTACGGCTGCACACCTGGAGGAGGAGCAGCCTGGCTTGGTGGCTGTCACACCCACAGCCAGCACTGGTTCCTCCCCAGCTCCCGGGCACCCCTGAGCCAGAGCTCAAGGGCTGGGTGCTGATGAACTTGGGGCTCTTCTCCAGGGCCTGTCTGGCCTCGTTCCTTGGTCCTGGTGTTGCTCCTTATCTTTTGTTGGTAGGGCCATGTCCTGGGCTCCCTGGCAGCAGTGGAGAGGGGCTGTTCTCTGCCAGTGCCCCTCAGCTCCCCAGTGCCTCCTCTCAAGACATGACCAAGTGGACCTTAGTCCTAAAAGTATCAACAGCTGTCTTGACAGCAATTGCAAGGAATACAGTCTGGGTTTCCCCTGCAGATTTCAGGTGCTTATATAACATGTATAATGTTACATTTATATGTTTTAATAATTACTGATGTCACCATTAGTTTGCCTTTGCGTGTCCTGTGTGTCTTCAAAGTAAGCCCTTATTTTCAAAATGTCAAGGTAAAAAAACATTGAGCAAAAATGCTCCGGGCTTAATTGTGCATAGTATCAGCAAAATGTGCTGGTTTTCAAGTGTATCAAAATAAATGAAAGTGTAAAGTTTGGACATCTATCCAGTAGGATGAAGAGTTTTCTCTGTTAAAACAGGCAAATGTTGATAACTTAGCAGAAACCTGAATTTAACTTCTCCATCCTACTTCTCTGAGAATATTATCACACCTAGCCTGTTTTGGGGGATTGATGGTTATGACAAGTGTATCAAATTTCATGCTGGGGGTATCTTTTATGTTTCCTGGCAGAAGACAAAATAGCAATTTTATCTTGTGCCCAGGAGTCACAGAGAGCAGGAATTGTAGGTACATGCCACACAGAGTTTTTAAATAAAAATGAATTGCAGAGCAGCATGTAGCAGAGATGGAGAAGGGGAGGAAAGTGGGAAAGGAGTGAGTCAAAATCTGTAGAGGAGCATTTATTGCATCTCCCCAGCTTTTATTCTAATGCAGCACCACAGAGAGTTATGAATATGTACAAGCTGTATTTTATTCAGATGTGAGGTGTCTATGAAAAACATAGTCTGCTTGGTTTTTTCAGGGGATTTGTAGCTTTTTAGTTTTCTATCCAGAATTAACTAATTTTGCAAAGATGATGTTTGCACACATACCTTGCATAATTCCTGTTTCTGTGCTGTAAATATTGAAAAGGAGAGGATTTTGACTGGTTCCCCTGTGAGTCTTATTTAGGGGAAAGTTAATCTTGTTGTATATACTTACAGCTTTACTTTGAAATTTACTTTAAAAAAGAGCACAAACCCAAACAGTTTCAAAAGTTGAAAGACAAGTTTTAAACTAGCAAAGCCACTTCTGTTTAGGAGAACTGTACTCACAAAAAATGTATAACATCTGATTCTGTCTTCCCTGGGACAGACGTTGTGAGTTCCAGAACTGGAAGACAAACCCACTGACTTCCACATACAGTTTGCTGCCTTTATGAAAATAAAACAAAACCAACAAAGACAAACTGCACAAAAAAGCCCATAACAAACCCAACCATTTCTACATGACAATTAGTAATAAACACCAAAATGGAGGATAAGGTATGAGACTGAGAAATCAGGCTTAGTGTGAAGGCAGTAGCAGTTAGCGTTGATGCAATCTTACGTGTGATTTTTGGCAAGTCACAGTGGGACAGATTTTGTAAGAGAGCCTAACTTCTGTGAAGACACCACAGTATGGGACTGTATTTTTAAGAGAGCTCAGCACCCAGTGTGTTTATTTGGAAGATCTGGCACTGATTGCTGGTACCAAGTGCTTGAAAATCTGTTCTGAGCTCCAAAAATCTGGCTCTGTGAGCGTGATCCATGCCTCTTTCCAAACAATGGTATTAGTTCCCCTGAAATGAGGGGAGCAAACATGTAATTCTTTACTTCTGACTCTGATGGTAAATGAATTAACCACATTTCCTTTTTCCTAGTTTGTCTTATTTGGCTGAGTTTCATGACTGCTTCTACATGTGTGCTTTTTGCAAGAAATAAGATACTGCCATAAACATAATAACAGAAATAAATTAAAAAAAAAATACATATATATAAAAGTACGTTGCAAATGAATTGAAGCTTTGGAGAATAGACCAGGGCTTGAATAAATGCCACTGGAATACAAATTATTCCAAATAACTCCATAATTCAAACACTAACAGCACCAGCAGTCTGCCTTGGTGCTCTCAGGACTCGGTTGGGAGGCATCCTGCAGCCTCTGGTCACCTGTCTGCTCAGACAGCCAGGTACCTCTCTGCAGGTCACTCCTGGGGACTGCTGGCTCTCACCTGGGTTAGGGCTGCCTTGTCACAGGTGAATAATCCAGCAGTGGTGGCTTATGCCAGCTTTGGAGCTGGTTTGTTTCCTGCCAGCTGGTTTTGTTGGGCTCTGCAGCACAGGCTCTCTGTGTGCCATTCCTGGGCACGGTGACTCGCTTGCACTGCCTGGAGGAGGAGCAGCATCAGTGCCCAGCATGGAGATGCACACGGGGCTGTGGGTGTCCCACTCTGTCACTGTCTGCTTATTGTGCCAGCCTCGCTGGTGTGGGAGGGAAATGTGCTAATTAAGTCCTCTTTTTTGTTATTTCAGGAAACCTACCATATGAATATAAAATAGTGATTGCTGGGAATCATGAACTGACATTTGATAAGGAATTCATGGCAGACCTTGTTAAACAAGATTACTACCGCTTTCCCTCTGTGTCCAAATTGAAACCAGAGGACTTTGACAATGTTCAGTCACTCCTGACAAATAGTATTTACTTACAAGATTCAGAGGTAACAGTTAAAGGATTCCGAATATATGGTGCCCCGTGGTAAGTCTCAATTTAAACTTTCTTTGCTGTTTATTACTTGAACCACAGCAGGAATCGTTCCTGTTGAACGTGCATGAAGCTGCTTTGTTGCATTGCCCTGCAGAACAGTATCAGACTTAGCTGTAAACCATCCTGAAACAGTTGCTTTGCTTTTCTTTTCTTCTTTTTTTTTTCTTTTCTTTTCTTTTTGGATACATAATCTCTATTTAGCCATGTGTGTGAAATAAGACAAAAGGAAGTCTAACTATTTCTATTCTGCCTGGTGAATGCACTTGAACTGTGGGGTCAACACCAGCTCTGTGCTTGTGGATTAACTGTGGTGGCATTTTGGGATGTATTAGGGAAACTCCATTACATTGTATGCTGTTGAGCTATTTATATCTGCTGTGCTAATAGATTAGTGTGGTGGCATTTAACACCCACACAGCATGAGGGCACAAGGCAGCAGGTGCTTTAAGCCTTATTTTTGATCACTTCTAAGCATTGTTTTCTTTTGCTTGTAAAGTTGTGATAACAAAATTTCAAACCATTTCTGGTCTCATTCCACCCATGTGTCAAGCATGTCATGCAGGAAAGATTGCTGCCCAGTTTTTTGTGCTAAGGAGATTTTTTCTTGTTTTTTTCCACTTGTCATTTAATTGTGATGCCTGACATCTTTCTGTGGAGCCTTGGGTAGCACTTGTTCTAAATTCTCATGCTAAGAACAGCCACAGTCCTTTCAGGCTTTACCAGAGCCCTGAACTTGAGTGATGGTGATAATCATTCTGCTGCCTGGCATTCTCAATTGTCAGCAGAAGTACTGAGATGCTAATTTATGCACACCTATAAGAAGGGTTTACTATAAGCTTGTAACTTATTTTTTATGTCAGGCTTGCTTTAAAGGTAGAAGTAGGAGAGGAAGGAGGGATGACAGGGGTTGAACCAAGAAATGGGACAAACCCATGCATGCATTAGAAATTTTCCCCTTCACCTCATCTTTGTTGACTTGGCCTGGAGACCTTGGTGATTCGTGTGACACCACACACATTGATGCTTCTGACAATGCTTTTTCCTGGTCATATTGTGTGCATTAGTGCTGGCTAGAAAACTGTGATCTAGCTCTGTATCTCACATTCTTGACTTGAGCTACTAATCTTTTAATTTAAGTCATAGCCTTTAGCTACTAGTTTAAATCGGCCTGACATTGCTTAGCTAAAAAAAAAAAAGTAATGCTCTAAATTATGCAATATCAGCAAATTGGGAAAGATGATCTTAATTCATGCTAGGAATCATCTCCTGGAGACATTTCAAAGTAAATTTTTTGTAATAGCAGCACAGAAGGCAGGGCACACAAGGCTTTGGGTGTGAGGTGGGTTTGAGGCTTGCTGCAGGGTAAGGAGCTGCTAGGGTTGAAATTGTGTTCAGCTGCTTTTATATGGATGCCTCAGACTTGGAGGGCCCCTGCAGGCACCCAGTGATTAGGCAGTGAGGGCATCTTTCCAAATTTATTTGGATCAGATTTACCTGAACTCAGCTTCCTCAGCACTGCTGGAGAGACCTGGAGAATGCAGAATCCAAGTCTGGAGGGGAGAGTTTGTTATTCTGAAATGGAGAACTGTGTGATGCACCTTTACATTTACACGTGCTGGCAAAGTATCGTGTTCTTCAAATCTGTAATGGAAATCTGTCATCCTTTTTGTCTCCAGCTGCATTTGGAAGCTCTTTCAATTTGCAGGTGTACACATGGATTTAGAATGTTTGTTCTGGAATATTAAGGGACATCACATCAAGGTGCTGAGTTTTCTGAGCTGTAAAAAGTGAATGGCATATGTGTTCTGACCTAGTCATGGAAGACAAACCTGAATTAATCTTTCCCATAATCCATTGATAACTGGATTTCTCCGATTAGTGATGCATGATAAATGAAGCTGGACTGTTAGAAATTGACACTGAGCTCCAACCAAATGTGGACTTCCCTCTCCTGAACGATGCTTGGTTTGTGTTTAGCTGCGAAAAGCTGCTGTCAAAAAATGTTTCAGGCAACTGTTAATGTGGAGTTGAGGCTGCCATTTTCAATACAGCTTTTTAGATCAATCAGCCAGTCTGTGTTGAGATCAGAAATGTGGTACTGTCTATGCATTTTCTCTCTCCTCCGCTCTTCCTTTTGTTTTTTTTTAAATAATGACAGTTTCTAGAAAATGTGAAAATTTACTAGATTTTTGTATTTTAGCTGGTCTTTCAGAGGAAGGAAAAGTCCCATCAGATATTAGAAAAGTCTGCTCTAAATCTGCTCTGTGCCTGGAAACTGAAAGAATGATCAGACAAGCATTTTAGCACTTCTTAAATTTTTTTACTCTCTCCCCTTCAATCACATCTTGCTCGATTCCTATAAACCTTCAGATTACCCCAAAGGAAGAGAATTTGTGGGGCTCTGTATGTGTTTATGGCCTCCTTACCCCAATTAGTTCTGTCACAGAAATGGAACACTGGTCATTAACCCAGAAGATGAGCCAACCCTAACATGAGATAAGTTGGCATGTTCAATTTATGTGCAGTTTTGTAAGTATTTCCAGAGGGGGAAAAAATTCTCATTTGCTGATAAAGTTACTGGTTTTAATTTAAGAAAGAGGGATCAAACCAAGAATAACAGATGTGATTCTGGAGGTTTCAGCTTGTCAGGGGTTTCTAAGAAGTAATTGCCAGAGTACTGAGAAGGCTGCCTATAAGTCATCTATCTAGAAAATGTAAATTGCCAGCTCAGTGTAAATACAGAAAAGAAATATCAGTTCATATTCATTACATGTTATTACTCATGGTACATCTAAAAGCCTTCTAAAGACCTAAGAGAATTCAAGTAGTGCCTCCTAACTTACAATTTAGCAGAATTTGTGAGTAAAAAATAACTTACAATACATGGGAGCATTCATGTGTATTTGCAATTGGAATGTGCGGTGGTGCATAACAACAGCCTCTAAGGAGCAGAAAATTTGAATTTAGCCTGATGGTTCTGAGAGTATTAAATGGCATTAGCTGGAGGGAAGTTGAAAAGAAGAGTATCAGCCCCTAAAAGAGAAAAGTGCAAGGGTGGGACATAAATCACATTCAGAGCTCTGCTCATTTTCTGAGGTGAAGAATGTAACTGACATTTTCACACCTTAAATAGGAGATTCTTTGATGTACCTTGAAGGAACAAAATGGCTGAAGATTTTCCATCTGGTCTATAGATAACAATCCACAAAAACATTCCCCTCCTTTCCCTTCCTTCTGACTTTGCCCTATGAACCTGGCTTGTTTGGTGGGAAAATAATTGATAGTTTATGCAGTAAAAAATTCTTTAAGATTCCAGTGGAAACGTTTTCTCCTTGGGAAATTTGAGATTGAGGTTTCTTATTAAACAGGACAGAAAATAAAAACAGTGATGGATTTATGAATTTTTAAATCTTAAGACTCCCTCTGTGAAGTAAACATAAGCATAACTCATACTGCTGTATCTGTGAAAGGGTAAGGAGAGACAGTCTGTTTTTACTGCAGCTTTGGGTACTGAATATGCATAAGTGAATTAGTGTAAGTTTTACTTAAATTCCAACGTTATTTTAAAATATGTGTTGTTTTCTTAAATTATATTTGAAATTGTTCATCCATGCTAAGGGCTGAATGTACCACGGTATGCTGTAGACATTTGGATACAAATATTCTCACAATGTGTGTTTTCTAATGAAGCTTTTAAAAGCATTCAAACCACCAGAGAACTGCAGTTAACTGGAGCCAGAATTTGTTTAAACCACGTTTTGACAGAAACAATTGTTCAGGGAGAATATTTTTTGCTGTTTTATTTTGTTCTGCTGATCAGATCTATAGGTAACTTTTTTTTTTTGCTTGTTTGAAAGAGAAAAATAGTTGAAAAGAAAAAATATTCTGATGTACTTTATTTTGCGTGCATTGAAATTCGTTGTTCTTAGTTTTATGAATAATGAGGAAATAGGCTTATTTATGGATTTTAAATTCTGTTCTGCTTAAAAATATCACAAAAATGTCAAAAGCTGAAAGTAAAATAATCTAACAAAGCAATAATTTACATCATTTTTAGCCATGAAAGCTATGTGAGAAAATTCCACTTATATCTAACAGAATGAGAAGTAAAGTTGGAGATCTGAGACTTTCAGCCTATGTATTTGTTTAGATAACTGGAGATATATGTATCTTTTTGAAGGAAAAAAAGAGTAGTGTAAGAGCTAATTCTGTATAAACCAATGTCTGTTAATAGTTAACAGAATCAGCTTCATGGGGATAACTGAAAAGCACCACAAACGTAATAGATGACAATCAATTATTTAAATAATGACTGAAATCTGTGATTTGCATCATTGTGATGAAAATTAATTCATCCTGAATGAAGCTGGGAATAAAGCTCTTCCCTCCTGACAGGAACAGCAGCATTGTTCAGCAATATCCTGCACGTTTGTCAAGTTGTAGCTTGTTCAGGTCTCAAGAACAGAAGCACAAAGCTGGCCTCCCAGTTGCTTTTAATGAATACTAGTGGGTTTTTCCTATGTCCAAGAATTTGATCTGTGGGGTGATCCAGAGGTCAAGAACAAACGGCTCACTATCACTCACGTCTGTGGAGCCAGGGCTTTCATTTGCTTTTTTTAGTAACTCTAGAGGAAGTGCCTTAACTCTTTTTCAGAAGCAAAATTTTAATTGGCATAGATAATGCAACCTTAAGAAAGCAGAGACAGATTCAGCCATCTCCTTTTAAAAGCCCAGGATAAAATTCGGGGTTTCATCAAATGATTTTACATTGGTTTAAAATTATTTCTGTAACTCAGTTTCTTTCTCTGCTTCATTTGCAATGATATTTTAGTACAAGCAGCTCTAAGTTAGTGCTTCTGCCTTGTTTCTGATCAGTGTTTTCAGACTCTCTGTTTATCCTGTCAGAAAAGTGTCAGAGGTTTTTTTTTTTTCTTTCCAATTATAAGTTTTGTAATGCATCATGGATTTTGCTGACAGTCTTCAAGTTCTTGAAATAGCAAGCAAATTAACAGCAGATATTGAGCGTGAGGACTGGAAAACCAATTGGCAACTCACATGATGGGATTCAGATACACTGATGGGTTGGAATAGATCTCATTTCTTTTATTTTCATAGTCTTAGTTGGCAATTAGCTTGTGTCAAAAAAAGGAGGGGTAGAAATCAGACTATTCAGCAATAAAGTTCCTCTTTGCTATTGAGTGGTGAGGAAACCAGGGGAGGCTGGACAAGGCTGTGTGTGTTGCACGAATTTTTCAGGAATTCTGGTGTTTATGCAGTAGAAGTCAGCAACTGAGAAAATCATTGGCAAAGACTGAAGTCTCCTGTCTTTATGTTAAACAAACACACCACCACTGCAGCGTGGTTGTGTTTAAAGGTGCAGGCTTCTGTTTCATTTTTCTTGGCATTTGTCCTCCAGGTCTCTCAGTTGAGAATGGAAGAATGAATTCCCCCTGGTCTAGAATTGCAGCCGTTTGTTTACATTTTTTGCCTTGTTGGGAATGTAGCTGATTTTTCTTTGGTCTCCTTCATATCAGATTCACTTCCAAGTAAAAAATTTTTCCTTTTACTTTTAAAAGCTTTCTATCTTTTTTTCCTCCTCATTTTTTTTTAAATAAAGAGTGGAATGTTTGTCATTTTAAATACACTCGCTCTTAAGTAATTTTTAATGCTGTGGTGCAGACCTGTCCTGTTTAATTCTTTGGACAGCCCTGCATCCTGGCACTGGAGCAGATCATGAAGTCTTGATCTTTTCTTCAGGCTTGACTTCAGAAGGAGTAAGAAGTTCAGAATATTCATTACTAGTGTTAACAAATAAACCGTGCCTATTTGTGAGTGGAATTCTAGCCAGTTAAACCAGACATAAAATGGTAGCTCTCCTAGCTCTTTTGAATTTTTCCTCATATGAAAACAGGGATTTGAATTCCTCCACAGCAATTGCAAAACAAATGATTGTGGAAGTCTGTTCTGAGTCTCTAATTCTTGCTCCATTTTCCTGGAGTTCAGTTTTTTTGCCATGCAAAACAGCAGAGAGCCAGAATGAGTGTGAGTTGTGGTGCTGGGGGGTTGGTAATTTATGGTGGCCTCCTTACTTGTAGGTTGAAGTATGGTTTGCTCAACAAGAAGGACATTTTGATAGACAGGTTGTGCTTGTACTTGTAGTTTTGCTTTGCTTGGTGTGTTTTTACTTGCCCAAGCAGTTTGCTTTCCTTTAGCTGAACACTGGAATAACACAGTGGTCACTGTGGCATTCCGTGTGCAAGGAGCAGGCTGAAAGCATTCACACCCAGTGAGGAGATACCAGGAGCAGAGAACAGAATGCTCCAAAACTCCTGACATTCTTAACTCTGTAGCATCAGACTTTGTCTTGGGAGGGGGTCTGAAGCCCCTTAAATAATGGGAGCAGGGAAAGGGGAGGGAAGGTAAGAGTTAACCCAAATCTGAAGATGGGCTGTTCTGTGCAGGGCTGGACTCCTTGCAGTGTGTTGATGCTTGCTTGAATAAATTCTCCTGTGCAGCTTCTGCACTTCAGGACTGCTACTTTTCCACTCCCTTCACCTGCCTTTCACCTGCACATGTGCCATGCCTCTTTGTGGTGGTCTGGTACAGAAGGGAAGAAAGACAAAGCTGAACATACCATGCTGTTAAGGTTAACTGAAAAATTACTTCACTCTGGGACAGCCACCTTCACGGTAGGAGAGTGGAGAAGTAAGAGAGGGGCTTCAGCTTTGACGAGCTGACATCAGAATGGATTTTGCATTGCGTGCTTCTCTTCAAGCCTCATTACTCTCATTGCTTCATTTCCCCTATGCCCTAAGCAAGAAGAATTAGGGAGCAGGTGGATGCTTTGAGTGACAGGCAGAGAAGCCTGTTGGAGGAGGTGTGGGTGAGTGCAATCAGGGCCTGGCTGCTTGGAGCACGGGGCTGGGGCTCCATCTCCATCCAGTTTGTGTTGGGTCTGGCTGAGCTGGCACTGGGAGCTGGAAAGGTGTTGATAACACACCTGGGTTCTGGCTATGGCATCAGCACTGCTTTCTCCAACATCCCTCCCTTCCATCAGTAGGCAGGGCAAGATTTTGGAAGGGGACACAGCTGGGACAGCTGAGCCAGACTGACCAAAGGAATATGCCATACCATATGATGTCAGCACAGATAGAAAAGCTAAGAAAAGCTAGGGGATGACATTTGATATTTACAGTGTTTGCCTTCTGGAGCAACCATTCCATGTGATGAAGCCCTGCTTCCTGGGAAGTGAAATGAATGAAATTAGGGTGGAGGAGGTGACAGGGAAAAAAGGTGGTTGGGTATATGAAACAGATGTAATCTACAAGTGGTTTGTTTCACAGTTCATCTGTTCAGGACAGACAGGAAAAAATGTGGAAGAATTTACATCACAGGTACAGTTGACAATAAAGCTCACATGATGTGATGGTAATAAAATGCAATAGAAGTGGAGAAATTATTTTATTTAAATGTGAAAGTAAGTCAAATAGTAAGTGACTAGATTTTGTTAGCTCACAGTGAAGAGCAAGATTTCTCATGACTGTCTTCCAGATTATTTGGATCATATTTATCTAATACTTATTGATCAGAATGCTAACTTTACCCTGATGTGTATAAAATGCTGAAAGTAATTCACAGAAGCTATGAAATAAAGCAAAAATTGCATGTGCATTTTAAATAAGAGACCACTGATCATGCATCTGAGCATGGACATAAAGGTCAAGAGTGACAACTGCATTGATCAGATTTTCGTGAGAATCTGTTCACTAGAATAGATCTGGCACCTTATTTCAGAAGTGGTCAACACTCATGGATTCAGTTGAAAATCAATGAGACCCATGGGTATTTATAACCACCTCCAAAAGATTTAGGTGCTGGTCTGTATTATGGCTTGTGTACATGTAAAATATGAGGATTGCTGCCATTTCTAACTCTACTAGCTGAATATCAAAATCTCAGTGAGGCTGAGAGCCCTGCTTGTGATGCTCACACAGAGAAGGCTTTAGCAGTGGTTTACCAGCAGGAAGATGCCAACAGCTTTTCCTTGTTCCTTCACAGATGTGCCTGACTTGCACAGACCCTTGGTGAGTTCAGGAGGTCTCACAAGCCACAGCACCTTTGCTGCCTCCCCAGTTAATATTGCAGGGACAAGGACATCATTTTCCAGTCTGTGTGCACAGTGCAGCTGGGAGAAAGCACTGGGAGTTACTCCATCCTGTGTTCCTCCTCAGCATTTCAGATAAACCGTAAACAGGATGTTCCTCAACAGATGTGTTGGGCTGTTTCCCTTCCATACTGACCCTGTGCCCACGGCTGCTTTGGCAAAGGGGATAATCCTTCCTAGGAAGTGATCTCGTGGTGATTCAAAATCATCTGACAGCTCTGTCATCGTATTTATTTTGCAGGTAGTGCAAGTACTTGAGTTTTGTAGCTGCAGATCTGCCAGCCTGTCTGTCCTCTGCTTCTGGAGAGCTCTCACCTTCAGTTCTGCTGCTTCAGCAGCATTTGCAGGATGGGTAGAGCTGGCAGGAAGGCTGTGGGGTCTGGTTTTTCAGAAAGTTTATTTTTGTACATATGTGAATCAGTGTGTCTTACTGACAAACGCTGATATTTGCAGCTGCTACCTGCATTAATCTCTTGAGTCAGGTATATTGATTTATAACTTGAGAATATACTTATGATTGTGTATCACCTCCAATTTTATATAAGTAAGCTTTATGTAAGAAGGAAGGCTGTCTTTCAGTCTCCTGTTCCTGGCACAGATTTTAATGCATCTTGTTTTCAAAACTGGGAACGTAATAAATTTCAAGAAAGGTGTTCTCTTTAACACTTCGCTTGGTGTTCCATCTGGGCTGCTTGGGACACTTCCATGGCCTACACTGCAAGAAAAAGGAGGAGAAAGGCAACCTGGGTTGCTAGTCTGAAATCTATAGTCTTGAAGTGTTCCCATTTTTAATATGGGATGATCTAAAACACTGTAATCTCAAGTTATGGGTACCTGAATTTGGTTTTTCAGTTTTTAGTAAGTTTGGCTCCTTCTTCTATTTATGAATATAACACAAGTTTTGTATTTCTTGAGGAACCTGCGAAGTGCCATTTTAAGGAAGATTGTCTACCACTGCCTAGCCTGCAGATAAATTTTTATAAACTCCTGTTTTTTAGGGTTCAAGAGCTTATATTGCTGCATGTATAGAAGTGGAACATTGGGAGAGGTGGAACATGTGGGAAATCTTAGAAAATGATGGAGTAAACCAAGTACAGGTCACTCTGCACAGCTTCTTGCAGGGCCAGATGGGGTAGCTGACATCTCTGCTGGGCTGCAAGATCTGGTCCCATATTGCAGGGTTTGAGTAACAGGCAGTTCCTTACATGCCAGTATTGTATTTCTGATCCACATAAGTGTAGCTGAAAAGAACAGTTGCTACAAACTTCAGAATCATCTAATATCAACACAGAAATTCAAGTGACACTGGAAGAGTGAGATGAAGGTGTGATTTGTTTCAGAGAAGTATTTTGTTGTTCTGTGGAATTTGGAGACGGAATATTCAGAGGTACATAGACTGATGGTCCATCTGGAAATGAGCTGTTCTAGCACACAGCAGTGAGACCTCGCTGTGAGGATGTGCCTTTAGCTGGTAATTACTAGCAGTCAATCTGCCTAGAATGTACACCTTTTCTTATTTATATTCCAGTCCTGTAACCTTCCCTATTCTCTTGTGCCTTTGTTCTATTAATCTACAAAACAGGGCTTGACTTGTGATTAGTCCTTAGAGGTTGTTTCTATTAATCAGGCTGCAAAACAGGTCTACTTGGATGTTCTGTTGCAAGTGCTTAATGTGCTTTCCTCATCAGCCCACAGCACAGAGCTGCTGGGGCTGTCTTAAATGGCAGTGAAATCAGTGAGGTGTCTGCTGTACTTTCTTTGTGTTTACATCTTGATTTTGTTGCTGCAGGATGGGGAAAATAGAGGAAAATAATTGCAGTCCTACAGAAAATTGCATGAGTAAGTGACATTTGTGGCTACATGTTGCAGGGCAGGTCCTGTCACAGCAGGTTACCTGTGTTTTGAATGTGAAGAACCTGCCCAGTAATAAGTGTGAGGATTAAGATTCAAGCTTTGCTCACTGATGGGACTCAGTTTTAAACTCTTCATAGAATTTGAGGGATAAGTGTAGCCCCATAACATTCTGAAGGTCGTTTAAGAGAGTGTGCATTTCTCTGCAATAGGTAGAAAGCCAGAGAAATTTTTGGTGAAATATAGATATCTATAACAAAAAAATAGTCTGAGAGCTGGTTTAATAGAAGACAAAAAAACCCGCCCCAACTCTGAACTATTTGTAATACTTCAATTATTAGAACTTGCCATAACATTTGAACAATAAACAGCATGTGTAATGAGAAACTAATCTGGTTTCATTGTAGAAGAAACTACTAACTATAAAAATGTAATGATTTATTCTTCTAATTAAATGCAGTATTTCTTGCCTGTAGGAGGAAAGTACATATTTTAAAATGTATCAAAAGAAATAAACCAGATCCCTAGTTACTATTTTTCAATATTGTTCCTTTGGCTTTATTTTTCTTTTTTTTTTTTTAAGTTTTTGTTGTGTTGAAGACGTATCCCTTAGCCAGCTCAATAAAGTCTGTCACTGAGCTAAAGAACTGCTGCCTGTCTGGAAAAAACCCCGGCCCCAAGGCAGCAGGGCTTGTCTCAGCTGCTTTGCTCACCTCTCACTGTGCTCCTGCCCATTTTTTCTGTATTCCCGTGGCCCATGCATCAATTTCTGCAGCTCACAAGCTGAAATTACCAGCCTTTGCAAAACTGGCCCAGTCTTGATGTCCGGTGACATCTGCACCTGAATTCTTGTTGGCTGTGCTGAGCAGCGGTCCCTTACGGCTCCGTGCCATCATCTGGCTGCTAATTAGAAAGGCTTTGTGCTCCAAAGTGCTGGGTTAGGCTGGGGTTTGTCCAGTCTGGCCTTTTGTGGCCTAGGGAGTGGATTTAGGTGGTGGTGTGACACCTCCCTCGTGGGTGGCGCAGTGGTTGTGGGGACACGCTGCTGGTCAAGTGGCTTCTGCCTGCCCAAGGGACCCATTTCACAGCAGGGCAGGAGAAGGGGCTCCCAAACAAGTTTTTTCACAGCAAGGCAGGAGAAGGGGCTCCCAAAAGTGTTGTGCCTTGTAAGTGCAGGGTGCCCAGTCTTCACTGTGTGGGAGGGGCTGGGATTTTGGTGTGCCACCACCTTTTCTCCCCGTGGCAAACCCGAGGTGTCGCAGAGGGCTGACCACCGCCAGGGGACCAAGAGTAAAGCCATTTTTCAGAGGTTTTAGTCACGTAAATTAGTGACTTGGACAGTTTGTACTGTCCAAGGTGACTTATCCCAGTTCTAGACATAGTTAGATAACACTTTTTCAAAGCCACCACTGTGAAATTTTACATATGTTGTTCTTAATAGGAGTAGAGAGGAAATAGGTGCTCTAACACGGTTTTCTCTAGTCAAATTCCTTTTGGTAATTTCATTTTAACCAGCTATTTCTACTTTTTTTCCCCCCTCCTTACTGTTTCCCCAATTATCAGAGAAATCAGTCTTCCTGCATTGATTCATTTCGACCAGAGTCTGGAAGGCACAGCGAATCAAATTAACTAATATTTTACTTTTGCATGTGATTAATGCTAATGCTTACAGAGAAGAAAATACTTTGCTGTGATTTAATTTTCATTCTCCAGTTGAATCCCAGTGATTTAATTTTGCAGAGGGTTGTCTCTCTGCTTATTGTCTCTTAAGGAATCATAGAAGTTAGAGATGGAAAAGACCTATTAAATAATTCTGCTATTGCAAGATTGTCTCCTACACTATATTTTTGAATATTATGCCCAGTTTTAATGAATGAAGAAAAGAAGTTCCAGTAAATTCTTTTTGAGATTGTACCTCAGTATAGTGAAGATGTTACTAATAGGAATTAATATTCTGCTTATATGCTTCCTATGTTATTTTATTTGGAAAAAAAAAAAAACAAACAAACCAAATTGTGCTGTGTTTGATGAGATGAGCCTAAAGATTTGTTGTACCCTTCGAGATGTTTGTTCTTGTACCTTTCTGGCCTTATGTCAGTTATTTTATACTCTCAGTCTTTGTAATGCTTTCAGATTTTTCTCTTTCCCTCTTTATTTCTGGTGAGGTGTCTTGATATTCCTGGGTTTTGGTTTTTGGTTGGTTGATTGTCTGTCACAAGAGGCTTAGAACCAAACTGCAGAATTCTGTCTCTGCTGTGTGTTGAGGGGATATCTTGGCTGCTGGAAGCGCTGGTGTGGGATGGTGTCTGGCTCTCACTGCTTCTGCAGGAAGTCCAGGCTTGCCTCATGCTGCAATGTCGTGGTACAACCACGTGTGTAGCCCAGATAATTTTATTTCTTTCCCCATTCATGTTGCAAGCCCATGCATAATTTGCTGTCAGCTGCTGCCCTTGGGTCTTCTATTTTAGCTTAACAAGTTTGGGTTTCTTCCTCTCACTGATTATGTGTGGTTTTCAATTGTCTTCAGATTAGCCTGCATTTTTTCAGAGGGAATCTCCTTTTCATACTTATCTCAGTGTTTCTAACCTCCTTTGGCATAATTTCTTTCCCCACTGTCATGTTTATAACACTTCTCACTATACTGAAATCTGTGAATTTAATTAATGCACTGTTTACCCGTTCTTCCAGATCATTAATAAAGATGTTAAATAAAACTGATCCTAATACCAATCCCTGTGGCAATCTGCTAGCACCTCCCTGGTGCTGCAGCAATCTCTTTATTTATAGCCCTTTAGCCACTATTCAGCCGTGTGCTAGTCCTCGTAAGCAAGCCAATTTTAGGGTTTTGAAAGGGGATTTTGCCAAAGTCTGGGTTGATACAATCTACTATATTATTTTAATCTACTGACTTGGCTGAATCTAATATATGTACAAAAATGAAATGTGATGAAATAGAGCTGTGCTTTTGGAGCACTTTGAGATCTCGGCAGCTGAGTAGCTATAATTCTCCTTTCTTAGAGCAATTACNCTCAGTATAGCTCTGTAATTCACAGTGTACTGATCAGTGCCGTGTTCCTCGCTGCTTCTCCAGGATTTGATTTTAAACACAAAACTACTATAGATGGAATTGTTCTGTTGGTATTTGAATTGTCTGTTGACAGTTTGAATTGTCTACTGCTTATCTGCAGTTGGCATTTTTTTATTTTGTAATTTATATATATATATATAAATATATCTACGTCTATTTGAAATTTTATTTACCTGTTTGCAAATGCAATAGTAAACTCTTGCCTTAATTTTAAGTGCACACTTTCATCCTTGGGAAATTTGTAGGATTTATCTATTTGCTTAAGTTCAACATGGGCTAAGTGCTTTCTGGCTGTGCAGGTTGGGGATATTTATCATTTGGTTAATAGTACACTGAATTTGTATTTCATTTCAGTTCGAAGATACTTAAAGTGGAATAGGAAAAAATTTGGGCTTCAGAACTTCATCGTGTGCATCAGTATAAACTTGAATAACAAGTTGTGCCATCCAGCAATTGAATGAAACCAGTCTTGGGAGATTTCACTTTCTCTTACTATTTTTGGCTTGATTTTACAAGCTCTGTGCAAAACCCCATTTTTACTCTCTAAACTGTAGTGTGGAGAATTTGTTTATCCCACCTTGGTTGGAATGGCATGCTCTGCAAATCACCACTGAATCATCATATCTGGGATAAGAAAAGGTGTTAAAATGTGGGTCACAGGCCTGATTTAGGTCTGTGCTAATCCAGAGCTCTATAGTAGCACAAAACCAGAGCACCTGTCACTGCATCTTGGCTAGGGCTGGGCAGCTCTGCAGCCTGAACCAAGTCCCTGTGCTTCGCTTCTGTGCTCTGACATCCGTTACTGCTTGGAGCCAGGATTCCTTCCTTTTCCCCAAGCAGTGAGATGTTGCATTAAATGACTTTAAACACCGTGATTTTGATGTCACCCTGCAAGCACCACTGAAACTGGGGAGAGGAAGGTGGGTTGGAACACAGCCTAATCTCAGTTCCACAATCAGTCACACTGAGTCTGAGCTCTGCCATATTTACACAGACATCCTCCAAGTCAGCTGGGTTTCTGTTTCATTCTCCAGAGTACAATTAGGAAGTGTGTGCTCCAAATTTTGAACTGGGCAAGTTTATACTGGGTAAATGCTTTGCATCTTGTTGCTGCAGTGCTTTGCTTTGGGGTTCAGGGGCTTGATGGAGTTCTAGTGTCAGGGACACCAAAATAGGATTTACTGTCTTGTTGAATGATGGCTTCAGAACAGAATTAGTGCTTCAGTAAGATCTGCTGATGATCAACAGCGAGTGATGGCCTTTGGAGTGTAGTGAAACACTGGTACAGCTTGTCCAGAGATGTGGCAGATGCTCCATCTCTGGAAATATTCAAAGCCAGGTTGGATGGGGCCCTGAGCAACCTGTTGAAGGTGTCCCTGCTCATTGCAGGGGGGGCTGGACTAATTTTAGTGTGCGATGTACATTAATGGGTGCAGACTGTAGAAGGAGGTGGAGGCGAATTTTTAAAGTTTGTTTGCACGCTGTAGGCAGCTGCTGTGCAGGCTGTGACTGTGCCTTCAGCTGGGAGAAACCCGTGGGTGCCAGAAAGGTGGAGCATGTGGATGGGGGAGCAGGGAAGGGGAATCCCAGCTCTGACACTGTCTCACTGTACAAGGTGCAGGAAATAACTGGCTTCTTCGCTTTAGCTTCTCCATCTACAAAATAAGGCCAGTAGCAGTTACGTGATTGCCATTTAGTCAGTAGCTTCAGCACATGGAACACTTCGAAAGTGCCAAGTATCCTTGTTAACTTATTTTTAGCGAGGTGATCCAGCAAGGCCCTGGGCAAATGCAAGCCTTTCTTCTTGAATGATTTCAAAGGAGCCAGAGGAGTGTTTGCCCCCTTGGAGTTTGTGTACTTGCTGGGGCACTTGGCTGGATCATTGCTCTGGAAAGCTAAGTAGGTGTCTATTTTTTGCAGGATAAGAAGGGGCGTATTTGAGATACTGTTGAAGTGGAATAGATAGCTGTGTTACTTGAAGTGGGAGCTGATAACGTGTGATTTCAGGACACTTGAAGCCCTCTTCTCCAAAAGAGGAAGGTTAATAAAAACTGTGCTCTGAGTTTACTTCCTGAAATTTCTCTTTTGGGTGGTAAATGCATCGCTCATTAAGAATTAGTTCATTAAGGAAGATGGAAAGAATGCAGGCAGGCTTCAGTCTGTGCTGCAGTAAACGGAGTCAGGGAAAGCCCTCTGACCCAGAAACCCTGTGCTGTCCTTGCTGTCCAGCCCCAGCAATGGTGGGCTGATGTGCCCTGCCTGCAGAAACTGCTCCCCAGGCTAAGCCTGTGCCTGACTCACTGCTGAAAACTTCTCCTCCCAAGGCAGAGTTGAGTTGACAACGACGTGGACGATCCCAGCCTTCCTCTCCCCACCCCAAACTCCAATTCCAGCCCATTTTTTTCCCCCACACTGCTGTTATGATGCTGTGTGTTTTTAAAATACACCTGCCTTGGCACTGATTATCTGTGGGGAAGATACTGAGACTTCAAAGGAATTTAGGGTGGGCCACACGTGAGCACCTGTGGGAAGCAATGCACCTTTGTACCTCACGAAATAATACGAATATTCACTCCTGCCTACTAATAACCACCTCCTGCTCTTTTATTTAAAGTCAGACGAAGAGTAGAAGATCCAATCTTCAATGAAAGGCACTTCCCAGGTATTTGAGCAAAGAGTCCTGCAGTCCAGGCGGTGAAAACCGACACTGCTTCTTACCTTCTATCAAAAGCCGTGTTGAAATGCAGGGCCTGTTATTGTATATTTATTCAGGCATCAATCACAATCAAGCCTCCTGCTAGTTCATCTGTAAGGGCATTGTAATCCTATTTTTATCAGTTCCTTCCTGTACGACAGACATTTAAAACAGCATGAGTAGGGGTCACAAATATCTTAATGGGTTCGGTTCCCAGAGATATCGGTGACCGGGGGAAGAGTTTTGCCCAAATTTCTTCCTGAGCTGATAAGGAGGATAAACAGGGCTGAGGTGCAGAGCGAGGGCACGCTCTGGGAAGCTCAGCCTTGGATGGCACCGCAGAGGAGCTGCACAAAGATGAGGCCGACAGCCCTCCTTAGGGAGAAACCTCGGCAGCACAGGGAAATCAAGGCTGCTCCTTGGAAAAGGGTTCTTTGTTTTGTTTTTTTTTGTTTTTTTTTTATGGGATGGGGCTGGGTCAAGTCTGAGTGATTTTTGTAATTAATTTTCACTCCTGTTTTTTGCTTCTTAAAAATCTACAGGCGATTGTTTATTTGGAGAAAATTGAGTGTCGATAATTGGCAACATTTCATTTTTTTTAAACTTCGGACAGTGTGTTGCTGGCTCTCATTTAAGTCACAGCATAAAAATGTAGTACGTTAATATTTTTGCACTTCTTTTTGTATATACAATTAAATATTTTCTTATAAAGGGATGAATTATGGTTTTTAATCTCTTTTTTTTTATTAATTCCAGCTGTCTTTTGATGCAAATTATTAGAATTAATTTATAAATGAACACAAAGAATGGTTTAAATCTTTTACCAGAATGAAACTGGCTTAGGACTTCTAAATGCATAAGGAAAAAGTTCATCAAAGCAAATTTTATCTTATAAGACAAAATTTTACCTTTGTTTCAGCTTTTTAAACTAATCTATTGTGCCTGGTCAAACCAGTCTTTCAAGATTACAGAGATAATGGACACAGTGTTTTGTACTTTGTTTTTATTCATAAATTGCAGGTGGTACTTTTCCTTTTTTGATTCCCAGGTTTTTCAGGGGTTTTTCTTTTTCATTTTAATCAAGCATTAGTATGTACTACTTATTTGGACTGAAATAAAAAATACATTATCTTCTAGAAAAGCAGAAATGAATCCTGTAAAAATTTTTCCAGCAAATCGTAATTCTGAGAGTTTATTCAGAGACTTCTTTCAGTTAAGTGGCTTGACTTTTAATTTTAGGAACCAGTAAACATTGCCCTTTTTTTTTTTTTTTTAATATTAATGATTTTACTATAATATTGTAAGTGTAGACTTCATGTGGCTAGTTACATCTTTAGGGTGAGTGTTGAAAACAATTAACTGTCCAAAACAGTAATGATGTACTTTATACAAACCAGAATTTGTTATGTAAAAACTCAAAATAAAAATCCCCATTAATTAAATAAGAAATGTAGGTTTGTCTTGCTACCACCATTTGTTTTTTGAATCTTAACATCTGCTGCAGGTCTGCAAAGAGAAGCCACATGTCAGGCATCTCTCCTACTTACTGTAAAGTCTTTTTTCCCCTATTGTACTAGGGGTGGTAGCTGCTTGTGACACTTGGGTTTATGTTTAGCTAGACAATGGCTAAATGTTGCACCAACAACATGCTGAAGATTTTTGAATGGAGCTCCACCTTATGTTTTTTAATTTTAGCTGTTAATTATTCTAACTGTGTATTCCAAAATGTCTTTTTCCATGGAAACTTATTTAAAATAATTTGTGCAAGAAAGCAGCCAATTGGTAAAGCATAAAATTGTTTTTAGGAGACTGAAAGCCTTTTGCAAGGAATAAAAAAGTAGAGGTGGCAGCATTCTTCCACCATGAACAGTGAGAACTAGCAACAAATAATAAAGAGCCATCCCACACACTGCAAACAAACCCTGCATGCACAGGAAGCTGAACTTCAGTATTCCTCTGCTTCTGGAGCTCTGTGATGCTCCCTAGAACGAAGCTAATGCAAACAGAGATGGACACCATGGACCTGTGTGCAGGGGCAGCTTCTGGAGAGCTGCAGTGCCCTTGGCAGTCAGAGGGAGCTCCTGGATGTGGATGCTGCTGGTGCTGATGAATTCAGCCCACTGGGGTTGAGAGCAAGCAGGCATTGCAGTTCAGTCTTCCCCAGGGATTCCCCACAGATTGTCTTGTTTGCCTCTTTGATTTCTGTAATGGGAGGTCTCTGTGGTTTTCAGCCTACTTTAAGCTGCGCCAGGGGAAGTTTAGGCTGGATTTTAGGGAGAATTTCCTCTCAGAAAGGATGATTGGGCACTAGAATGGGCTGCCCAGGGAGAGTCACTGTCCCTGGAGATGCCGGAGAAAAGACTGGATGTGGCATTTAGTGCCATGGTCTGGTTGACAAGGTGGTGTTGGGTCATAGCTTGGACTCAGTGAGCTCAAAGGTCTTTTCCAACCTGTTTAATTCTGTGATTCTGTCACAAGCAGTGGCCTCTTGTACAGAAGCAGCATGCTGAATTGTGCACTGAAAACCTGAGATAATCAGAATTTTGTAGCAACTGACCTTACAACATGGGCAATTAAATCTTTCTGTCTGAGGTTAAGTCAAGAAGAAATTCTGCCCATTTACAGTAATCTAGGGGGTTTTTTGTTGCTGGTCTTAACTATCCTTTTAAGAAGTATTAATAATTTCTGGGGGTGTGGTATGTAAGTTAATTTAAAAGTTGTTCTAGCTTTTTTTTCTCTTCAAATGACAAGCAGGTGAAAATCGGCGTGAGCAAAGATGTTATTCTAGTTGGAATAAATAGTGGGGGTGGAGGGGGCTGTGACTTTCATATCACATCTTTCACTTTGGTCCTAATAATACTGCACTTTCTTCTCACCTCACTCTGGTGGTTATATTTCAGGTGAGTTTATTTTTACTTCAGCAACAGCTGACAAGAAAGGGCAGGCTTTGCGAAGGAACAGAAACTGCTCATTTTGATATTCTGTCCCAGCAGCTAGAATTTTTTTTCCATCAGCGTGGTGATTCCTTACAACAGCTGCCTTCAGGGCAGCAGAGCAGCTCGGGGAGCTCCCCCGGGCTCTGGGCACGGGATCCGGGCTGTGCTGTGGCTCCTGGCCAGGCACGCTGCACCTGGGGAGCTGTGCAGGGGGGAAAGGCTGGTGTTAAAACTCCGAGTGAAGCCTGCACACTGTTTTTTCTGTGCTTGGGTTCTCACATGGGCAGTGAGGTTGCTGCAGGCTGCGGTGTGAAAGTTTTCGCTTATTACAAGCAGCTCCCCTGCGTGAGTGTCAGTGGTCGTGTGTTTGTGGAAACACAGTCTTGGGTCTCTTCCTGCTCCCTTGCTGTGTTTTCACCGTTCGTGTCTACTCCTTTACATTTATTCTGTGGGGATCTTATGTAGATGATAGGTCATATGCCACTAGTTCTTTGTGTAAAATTTTACTAGCTCTGAAGAGGGTGTTGCTTTGTAAGCAAAGTGGGGCCCAGATCTTATTTCCATCTTTCCATTGACTTCTCTGAGCATTTTGTCTAGTCCTTCTGATTCCACCTTTATGGATTTCCAATGTTTTAGTATCGTTGTCATTAGTGAAATGTGTTTTGCAATAACTCTGCAGTAAATGTCTTGCCAATACTCACCTCAATTAAATCTTGATCCACTTTAGATTGTTGAGCAGACCTCGCCTCGTTTCAGTGGGAGATGAAGTCCCAGTCTGTAAGTGACTGTCAGCTCTGGGATGAGAACACACAGCAACATTGTTCCCCCCCACCCAGGATAAACAGGGGCTGTGTTTTGATATATTTTGCAGTCAAGCAGAAAGTGCTGTATAAACCTTGCCTTGTGTGCCTGGTGTTCCCCAGCTAAAGAAAGCCATTGTGCTTGTAGAGGTTTTGGTAAACACATGCTTAAAGGTTAAATGGTAGATTATAAAACATGGAGAATGGCAAAGTGTATTTACCCATGTGCACAGCGTAGTATCTCGTGTAAGACAGCAAGACCCTGACCCAGGAGGCTTTGGGCAAGGGAATTGATTGCAGTGGCTGTGCAATATTGGTACTGCAAAAGGGAGTGTCTGCATCAGTCTGGATCTGAATGAGACCGGGTTAACAGGCTGAAGGGATTCTCACTCTGGTAGTGCCAAAGGAGACCTTTTTGGCTATGAAGTAGTATCTTATCCTGGTATCATGCTATAAAACATGGCATTTGTTATAAACAAATGTACTGTTCATCATAATGAACTATCAAATAAATACCCTATGTGAACTGCTTTTCATGATTTAGTATCTTTAAATATGCTAAAAAAGTAAATCTGCTCCCATGAACAGTGTGAGCAGAAGCCCCTGATAATTAAACAATTTTCTCTTTGGGAAGAATAGAATTACTATCTAAAATATTTATAGGAAATATTTCAATGACAGTACCAAGTTCACTTTGAAATCACCATTTCCTATAGCTTGAGTTCAACAGCAGTTAAAATATCTTTGTGTAACACTAGAAGAAGTTAAAAGTGTTATTGGTCTCTATTTTATCATAACTTCTGTTGTCAAGGATAAAATTCCCAAATGTACCAAATAGAGAAGAGGGGGAATAAGAGCAAAAGAGAGACACTAGAGTTTTGAATAAAGAAAATGTCTGATTAGTAAAGTTTGGGATTGAAATGTAGAAAAGTTGAGATAAAAACTAAGATGACGAGGAGTTTTGGTGCAGAGCTGCAAAATTGGCCTAGAACTCACTACTTGCATTTTCCAGCCCTAGAAAACTTTCTGACTGTGGTCCTCTGAGTCTCATCCAAAGCTCATTGAAGCCAATAGGATTTTCCCACTGATCTCAATGGGCTTTAAATCATGTGTTTGATCCTGAAGTTCTTAGACAACAGATGAGAAAAATTTAAATACTGTGCTTGGAATTCTGCCTGACTCAGGACTGCAGATTTACATTATGAAATACAGCACTCAGGCTTAACCATGTCTCCATCCTGATGCCAGCTTGGGCATCTAAACAGCTCAGAAAAAAAATATATTGCAGTCTCCAGGCCTGTACAAATCTGAAAAAGGCTTTTTCTTCATGCCTACAAAGGGTCCTTCATTGCAGCTATAGTCTGAAAAGTCGTGTGAGTGTTGTGTTTTCCACAGCATAGATGTTTTTCAGTATTTCAGTGTATTAATTAAAGAGATTCCTTACATTGAGCAGATTATTGGCTCATTATGCAGATGAAAAAGAAAGGATAAGGGGTAAAAGTCAGCTCCCTCTGAAATCAGTAGCATTTGCTCCCCAGTTCTCTAAAGAAAAGATGTAATTTCAAAAGTTATTTTATAAGACAAATTCTTCCCAATAAAGGCATGGGCAGTAAAGTTTCATACTAGAGGAATAAATGAGTAAAGGACCCTTTTAATTCTGACTGCTTTTCAGCCATACAGTTACTTGTTGGAGATGTAAACATAACTATTTGAAACAGTATGTGAAATTCCTCTGGATTTCTTAAAAAACTATAAAAACTTTCAATAAATAATTTTAATTCTAAAAAGAAATAGTTTTTCAATTTTTGCTTGTGTTTTTGATGCAGCCCAATACAATCATGCTTTAGGAAAGCAGGTGGGAAGGGCAAGGGAAACATCTAATCCACACTCCACCTTAATAATAAACCTATTTATAATGTGGGTTGAAGAAGAGAGCTTTTTAAGTTAAATTGTGTGGACTTGAAAGCATCAATGCTGAATATTTTATGTGAAGCTTGTCAAGGGCCCTTACTAAAATAGCTTAAAAGCAGTATCACAGTTGCCTTCTTATAAGCATTGCACACAAACATGCTGAAGGGTTTTCAATATTGCCAGAAGTTGATAGATATATTTTTTTAGGTGTCAGATTTTATGTGCTGGATATATATGTGCATGCTCATGTGAACAAACACCTATCTCACCACATTTTTGCAGAAGCTTTATTTTATATAATGTATGATGTCCCTTAAGGTACAGTAAATTTGGAGTTGGAGGCTTGAGATTGTTTTTTTTATTTAAAAGTTACAGGGTGAAACTAAGCAAGAGTTCCTCAGCTCCCTGTTTTCACTAAAGGAGACTGAAAGCAGCACCTGCAGTCCATCCCAGCTGCTTTACACATCAGCCTGTGAACTAATTGTACCCTTTGCAAAAAGGGCTTGTCTCATAATGGAGCCAAGGAAACTGCCTTGCACCAAGCATTTGACTTCTGAACAGCTGAATTTAGCCCCAGAATTAACAGACTTGCATGCACTGTAGCTAATGAAAACAGGTCATATTTGCTTCTGATGCATTGTAAGAAATAAAGCAATCTCTGTAAGGGTATTGTGGAAGTGGTTTAAGCAATGCAAAGTGTTAAACGCTGTGGGAAAATGCCAGCCAGCCATTGCTTGTATTTTAAACACTTTGCTAATTCATCTGGCCAAATACACATTGCAATTAAGTTACAAGTTGCAGAGACAGGAGAGTAAATACTGCTCTCCCTTTTATAAATCCATATTTCTAGGCAGAATTTGAGTTGCTCTAACAATCCAATGAGCAAAGTTTGGTAGGGCTTGTATTGTTTGGATGTGCAAAGTGTGTCAAACTACTTCAACAGGCCAGATCATCGTGCTGATTTCATTGCTTGATTGCAATTGCATAGCACATAATGTAGCCTCTTGTATCTGTATCTACCTATATGTTTGTATATAGGTAGATATGAAAAAATATATGGACTGTGTTGCATGGAAGTGTGTTTCTGCATGCATGCATAGAGGTACTGGCCTTGACTGTTTTCTGTTTGGTTTTTTAAGAGTATTCCATTCATACCTCCTGAATGAAAACTTTCTGAGGAAGTTCTTATAACCACTGGAGTATTCTATAAACTGAAGTCACCATCCCAGCAAGTCTACCCTTTGCCCTTTTTTCTCTCAGCTGCAGCAAGGGAATGGTAAACTGAGGAAATGGCTCTGGCCAGGGATCTCCTGGGGGCAGGTGTAATCTCTTGCATCCCTGGCAGAGGAAGGTTTCAGATGGATCACACTATGCTCTGAAAATATATCCCCAAAATGTGGTGTAACTCGTTTGTATTGTCTCAGTCATGGAAAATTCTGTCCATCTGGGGCCTTGGTTTTGTACTTTTAAAGAAAAGAGTTGTACAGATTAACTTCTTCAGGAGAACGTAACAAAAATGTGGTGCAGAACTTGATTTTTACCCTACCAGCTACTAAAAAGTTCGTTTGCTAATGCTTATAAAAGAGATCATGGTGACCTCTGGGTTCTATTGTGCTGGTCAAAATGATTTCTTCTGGTGATAAAGGCAGGAGAAGGCTGAGTAACAGTTTGTATGAGAGAATGGAAGGCAGCAGGGCCTTATAAAGAGGGTAGCATGCCAAGTTTTAAAGTGGATGTTGCTAATAGAAATGCACCTCTTCATACCTTCTGTGCTCTCAGAAGCAAAGCAATATCAAAGAGCAGGACAGCAAGAGATGACTTATTGAAAAATAAATCATGGGTGAAATTTGGAGCACTGATTTCAGCGAGGGCAGCATTTCACACACTCTGGTCCTGGCGTGGGGTGGTCCTGGGTGGAGGTTGCTGCAAACCAGTGGTCCCTGCTCCCTTTTAGCACCACACTGCAGGGAGTGGCAGCTCTGCCTGCCTGGTGAGGTGAGGCAAGCAGGAGAGGCAGAGTGAGCAGTGCCTCAAACGGGAGAGAGTAAGCAATATCCAGCAATATTTATTATTAATTGCTCATATAACCGCATCTACATTTCTACTGGTTGTCAGCTCTGTGACATGAGCAAGATTATATAAAGGAGTTACCTTTTAGAGGCAGATGATTATTTATTTCACTACAGCAGGAAAAAGGGATTTAGCAAAGAGAAACCCTCGTTTACAGTTTGAAATTGTCCTTCATTGTAGTTGATAGCAACACGTAAGTTAGGGCAGGGAGAAATGTTATTCTGGTCCCCTCCCCACTGTCACTGAAGGGATGGCTCTAGGTTCTGAAATCCCTGTGAACATGAGGCATCATCTCGTACAAAAATGTTTTCTGAAGGATGTTTCATTTTTTTTACCACTACCATCTAGTAGTAAGCCTCAGTCTGTTAATCCACATAAGATATGTATTATGGCCATGTGACTTCATCTTCTGTATCTCAGGGTGCTTGTTGCTGTCAGTATGTTATAGCCTCTGGTAATAAAGTCAAAATATTTGCAAGATTTGACCCTTAGTGATGTTTTTTTGAAACTGTGAGTATGTTTATACATATATACATACAAAGTTTTCTCAACCCATGCACTGTATTTCAACCTGCTTGAAGCCACGAGTTTCCCCCATGTTACCATCAATACCTGGGAGCGGGCCAGGAGCCAGGGGCAAAAGTGAATTTTTGCATTTGCCAGGCATGGTTCATTGGAAGAAAGCAGCTCTGTTGCTTTCTTGTGCCTTTTCTCATCTGTCATTGTGGCAATGCATAGTGACATTTCAAACTGCTAGCATGGAAATAAGATAAAAAGTGTTTGGGACAGCTGGGAAATTTCATTTAGACAGAATGTCAGGCCCTAGTCTCCAGTGAAAATACTGTAGGTTTACCATGTCCAGCTTTGCTGTATCATTTGATGTGAAATTAAATCAGAGGCCAGCCATGAACAGGAAAGCATTTGAGCCTGTTCAGGTTTAGTTTGTTGTACTGTTCTGGTACTCCTGATCGCTGTGCCTTGCAGGAGTGAGTTACAGTGGATAACTATTTATAGAGGTGTTTTCAAAGCATGATTCCCACAGAAATGTCTTTTAATTCCTTGCCTTGCCTTGAAGTTTGAAAAGTTTGTTAAATCTCCAAAATCCTTATTGTGGCCCTCATTGTTCTGGTGGATGGAGTCAATGCTGGCTCACAGTGATGTTGCTTTGCACAGTAACCTAACACTGATATTTCAGGACAAATAGGCACCAGCGTGGCTCCTGAATGGGTGAGTTACATGTATTCATAAGCTGTTCCATTCACTTCTCTGACATGGAAAAAAGGGTAGGGCTGCTTTCATCCGGCTGCCAACCCTTTTATCTCTAAAGAATCAAATTTCAGGAAACCTTTCTGCCTAGGTCAGAATTTCAAAGGCTCCTGTAATACTTTAAGTTTTAGCATCTTAATTCTTGTAATTTTAAGGAGAACGTTTCTTTTCCCACTGAGAAGGCAAAACAAAGCAGCCCCCCAAAACAAAAGAGAAACCAATTCAAAAACCTAAAGCAAAACACAGTTTTGGAGACATGGGGCTTAGTAAAAATGTGTTTAGTGTTACTTCACTTCCTACTATTCAGGACAGCACATTGTTAGAGCTGATGCAGTGTTTATACACATTGTGGTTATGGCTGTAGTCAGGGCTATTGTTGAAGGATGTTATACAGACATTTATCATGGTATGTCAGTAAACCCATTGTAAAAATGTCCCAGTAGTTAAATGAGGCTTAGATTTAATGAGGCTGTAAGAAAGGACCATTTTTTAATCATACTGTAAATAAGGTTCCTGTAGTAATGTCATTGGGATTAACGTGCAGGTTTTCTTTTGTTTCAAAATAAGAGCAATAGCTCCATGAAGTTAGGCAGGCATTTTAAAAATACACTCTTGCAAAGCCTTTGAAGCAGGAGGTTTGTGATCATACTCTGACTACACAATGTCTGTAAATGAATGTGACATTACAAAAAAATTCAGACCTCCCCTCCAATAACCTAATAGTGCAATATAGGTAATAAAATCGTAACACTAACAGAATACCCTGGTGGTGGCTAAGTAGTACACTGTCAATGACAGAAAACCATCTTCAGTACTTTTTTAAAAGGTACTCGATATAGTCCCAAATTTTTGTGCTATTGCATTTGCTAATAGTGAACTGACTTTTAATGTTTTTAACACCACTGTTGCTGAGAAATGAAAATGCAGCTCATAACCATTAAGATTTTATGCATCAATATTTATTTTTCTTGTAGCTGTGAAAGCAGCCATCTAAAGCTTTAAAAGGTAGTTATATTAACTACATTTTAGCTTCCTGCATTTGTTTTCAATCTAATGTATTTTCTGTGGAGTATAGGGGCTGTGCCTTATGTTTAAATTAGAAAGTATGAAAGTGTAAGGGAAAATATAGTTCTAACCATTCAAAAGGGCATTGTCAACAGCAGAGGATTAGGATGGGAAGTGCCTTTCATTGTTCTTCATGTATTTGTTTCACACCAGGAGTGCATTGTTCTCTTTAAAGCTAGTTCGATGGTAAAGCTGTGAGTTTTGCTGTCAGAGGGGCAGTTCCTGCCCTGAACAAGCAGTCCTGAACCCAGTGCTATCATTCTCCAGTCCCATATTTGGGCTGCTTGAAGATTTGAACCCCATAAAACCAAATAACCAAAATGATCTTCCCATTTTTGTTGACAAGGGTGTTGTCAGTGATCTCATCTCAGGCTCATCAGTAGCACCAGAACAGTGGCAGTTGGAGCAGGGGAGGCTCAGGAGGGAAGCAGGAGGTTTTCTAAGTTGTTTTGCTAACAAAGATAAACACCTTTCTGCCAGCATCTCTCTGTAGCCCCTGCAGATGGAATTGTGCCCGTCCACTTGCAAGGGCCAGCTGTTCCCAGGGGAGAAGGCAGAGCCACCCTGGGCTCCTGCCTCTCCCACAGCCTGCTGAGAGCTCTGGGCTGGAGCACAGCAGCCCAGGAGGCTCAATAACCCCAGTCAGAGGCACAGAACTTGGTTCTGGATAATTTAATTCCAGTTCTACTACTGCTGGCTTTAAGTGGAAGACTCAGATAATGGAGAAAAGAAAAAGATAATTCAGGATAAGGATATTTGGATCCATGGCAGCAGCCAAAACCACAATAGCTTTCCTTTTTCACCAAGAAAATTTTTGATTTAGTTGGGGACTTGCATGTCCTGTTAGTGTCTGAGGTTTCCCTTTGGCAACAGCTTTCCTTTCAGCTGCTTAAACCTTTTTAGGGGCATTGCTAGGGGTGTGATTCCAAGTGCTTTATCCTACAAGAGTAGATTCCTGCAGCTCTCTATTTAGAAGGCTATTTAATGTTAGCTCTCTATTCATTTGGAAATAATGGTGTTGGGGGGAAAAAATAATTAAAATGGCTTCAGAAAGTAGTTAATTATAAAGCCTACCATGGCCTGAAGTATAAAATACATTGCAATCTGTGAAATCATGTAGGGGAGCATTACTAAAATAATTAATTTAAAATTTTACATATATCACCCACACAGCAAATGCCTTGGCTGCTGCTAAAACGAGTCCAGTGCCCTTCAAAAACTGAGCATCTCTTATATCTCCCACTCACTCCCTTCTAGAGATCCTTGTTTTCTTCTTTACTCTGGGCATGCACTTTGTGTTAGGAGCATCAATTTCGGAGAAGGGCTTTGGGCAAGAAACCACATCCTCTCTGTGTTTATTTTAGCGTCATCTCTGTGCTTGGTGGGGCCAGGGTTGAGCTCACTGAGTGCCCAATCTGGCACAGGCAGGAGGTGCAGGGAGCTGACTCCTGCCTGGGCTGTGCCTCCTTCACCTGGTGCATCCTGTGTGGATCTCAGGCAGTGTCGGCTCCTGTGCTGCTCCTGGAGCATTTACAATCCTGACAACCTTCTGAGGGTACCACAGGTGTCTCTCAGAGGGTGTCAGCAGTGTGCTGGCCTTGCACCACCATGGCCTCCCTTCAAGGCAATCTTTTAACTTCAGCACTCTTGTACCAAATTTAGGGGGTTTTTTTCTGTGCCACTGTGCTTGCCTAATAGTCAAGCCAGATAGGTGGTAAATATTGCAGAGCCTCACCTCTGAGTGCAGGAAAATAGCTGCTGGGTTCTGGTATGTATTGGAGGGCAAGGGGCAGTTTGGTTTGGGTTTGGGGTTGGTTTTTTTAAATTTACTTTTGAAGAAATGAGAACGTATCCTGTGCTGGCTCAGTCTGTGCTCAGGCCCAGCCCCTGCCTGTGCTCAGTGGCTGTCACCAGTGGGGGTGATTCCTGCCTCTTCTCTGTCTAATTTCTGGTGGCTGCAGGTTCTTGACATCCAGTGCTTTATCAAACATAGGCTGCTTGGCACCTATTACTACTGATCTCAGCATTGCTAATAAACAGCAACATCAAGGCCATATTTTCTGGTTCCTGTCAGGCCACTGCTTTCCTGGGTGAAATAAAAGTCCCATTAACATGCTCCTCCTCATCGGCTGTGACAGTTTGATTAATTAGGCCCCCTCTTTAGATGACCTCTGCACTGACACGACAAGGAGGTGAATATAAAATGAATAGTTTGCCCACATAATGGCCTACTGCAAGTTTCAGATTTTTATCAGATCAGACTGAAGTCCGGGGCCTGTATTAAAGCCCCCAGTGTACAGCAATATATGGCTGTGGGTTATGAACCACAGGCTTTACTGCACCTTTAAAGAATTAAAACCAAACCAGTCCTGGCCATCCTGATATATTGACTTCTTCACTAAGAATTAATCTTTCCTTTACTCTCTTGGCCATACAATGCAAATGTAATTCATTTACATTATCAAATAAAATGACCTTTTGTTTTCAAAGGATTTTTTATTGCCAGAAAATACAGTATGTTAACTCTGTGGTTATTCAGCCTCCCATAAAATACTAATGTAAAGCCATTATTCTAGTGCCACTCTATTTAAATGTCAGTCTGCCTTTCTGTTATAAACCACCAGTTCATAGGCTGGTAACTCATCAGTAAAAAATATACTTCAGCTGAGAACTTGTAATATGAGCTCACAACTTTTCTTTGAATGCATCTTTTTAAAAAGTATGAGTATATAATATCCCAAGGGGTGAATATGTAATTGTGAAACTACAGCATGGCTGGAGCACCTCTCCTGTGGAGACAGGCTGAGAGAATTGAGGCTGCTCACCCTGAAGAAGAGAAGGCTCCAGGGTGACCTTCCAGCTTTCCAGTGCCTAATGGGGCTACAAGAGAGATGGAGAGGGACTTGTACAAGGGCAGGGAGGGACAGGACAAGGGGGAGTGGCTTCAAACAACAGAAGGCAGGTTTAAATTAGCTACGGGGAAGAAATTCTTACTGTGAGGGTGGTGAGGCTCTGGCACTGAGTGCCCAGAGAAGCTGTGGCTGCCCCAACCCTGGAAGTGTCCAAGGCCAGGCTGGATGGGGCTCTGAGCAACCCTGTCCTGTGGAAGGTGTCCCTGCCCATGGCAGAGAGCTGGAACTAGGTGGGTTTTAAGATCCCTTCCAACCCAAACCATTCTATCATTCTGTGATTTGTAGCACCACAACCACCAGCTGTTGCCCTCTGGATGGTGCCTCTGGCTGGAGCTGCTGCTTTGCAGTTCCAGGAGAAGCAGTTTCATCAGCCTTGGGCATTTCATAAAATCTGACTGGTGGTCACCAAGAAGGACATCTTCCCTACATTGTTGTTCTGCTGTTTGCTTCCACTTAATTATGTTCCATTAACACTCTTCAGAGGAATTAGGCATGGTCTCAGAGAGATGTGGAGGTCAACTCTTCTCTCCCTCAAGGTGAGAACTGGGACAAGCATGAGTAATATTTTGTTGATCAAGTGATGTAACTGACACAGATGTAGAAGTTCTGCTACATTGGTTTCTAATCATTCTGTTATTAGAAATATCATTCTACTATTATTAGTTTTTGTCACCAAAAGAGTCAAATTAACTCTCCTTCACTCTGTGATAATCTCCATCTCCCACAAACCTTGCTGAAAGGACAACACAGAGGTGGGGGAGCTTAAAATGAAGTTGTAATCAGAGTTCCTTGTTTAATCTTGAAGGCAACAAAGACGAGTGATCCAGTGCTTAAACAGACCCTTTTTAATTAAAATAATGCTCTGTTTACCTCTGTGATGCCAAAATGCCCTCTCCAGTCTTTTCAGCTGCTTCTTTCTTCATGACCCTTATGTTTTTCCCTCAATCTCTTCTGTCATTTTTTTCCCTTTGTGTTCATCTGTTGATCAAGTAACTGCATTACTTTAATTGATTTGCTGAATTGGCTCATACATAAGACAGCTCCTCCAGGTAATAACCTGAAAATGTTCGCTCACATTACTGTGGCCATGCTTGAGTGCTGCAGCACTTGGACTTCTCATTGGTTTGGGAGTGCACTGTGCTGTTTCTGCAAGTTGTTTTTCCCTGATGCAAGCAGAGAAGCAGGGAATTAATGTGTATTTATTATATATATATAGAGAGAGAGAGAGAGAAGTGCACAGGTTGTATGTATCAGGTATACGTCAGGTATGGCATTTTCTGTTCGTGTGAACTTCACTTGCACTCAAGTCTCCTGAGGCTTCCTGAGCTGAGAAGGAGGTGTGATATGCATTTTGAGACCCATAATCATCCCTTTCCCCAGATGGCTTCACAGAAAAAGTTTCTTGGTAGACAGAATTTGGCAGATAAGGTAGCAGTGGTTTCTGATGAAGGCTGAACAGGAGCTGGTAACTTTCCCTTCCTGCATCCTCCAAAGCTGGATCATGCTTTTCAGCAAAGGTGAAATTTCAAGTATGCCAGATGTTAAATTTCTGCAAGAAGCAAGGGCTGTAATAAACGAAGAAAATTAACCAAATCCGCATAGCTTTTAAATAAATGACACTTCCTAAAACTTAAAACAAACAGTTAACCAGTAAATTATGGCTTAAGACCCAGACATGATACTTTATACTGTACCTAAATGCCAACTAAGCATGGATTGTGGCACTGGAAGCTCAGTTTTCATCTGGTTAGTGAGGGTAAGCAACTTTACATCCAGCTTCAAGAATAAGCTGGAACGGAAGGTAGCACAGGCTTCAGACAAACAAGAAATGCTGGGAGTATCCTGTGACCTAATTATAACTGTTTCCATTCTTTTCTGTAAATATTCAGAAGATTACGTTACAAGTTCCTACAATTAAATATTGTGGGCTGTGCGTGTCTGGAAGACTTAATAAGTGTGAGCCTTGTTTGCTTTTCCTACCAGGCATTCTGGAAAGTTTCAGTTTCTTATTGAGGAATGCTAGCCAGCATTTTGAGTAAAACATAAATAAAAATAGTGATGGTATTTATAGATAAACAGCACCATCTGGCAATAAGCAATCTCAGTGTCTTATTTTAAGTCATCGGAGTGTTTAAGAATAATTGAGTTATTGGTAAAGACTAATGGTGAAAATCATGGAGAGTAGCATTCTGTGTCTACCATGTGATTCAATCATGCAAGTTACCAAGACCTACATTCTGGCAAATTTATTCTTGGGTTAGCCAACCTAATTCTTCACAGTGCCTCTACAAACAGTGCTCTGTCTAGACTGTTCTGAGCCTAAATTATTTATTACTTGTAAAGCACTTGAAAGAGTTTCTGAAAGCCTTCAAGTTCCTGGGATTGTGAAGTAGGTTTGTGCTTAGTGGGTTCCTTTGGGTTGGTTTTGGTTTATTTATTTTTCAGAAACAACAAACTGGTTTGATAACTGTGGGAATTAGAACGGGAAAAGCATGGGCAACTAAGACAGAACACAGAGGCACAAAGACCCAAACCCTTTCCTTGTTGATGTTACGTGGTAGAGCACGTAGCACATCGTGTGTTACAGGGAAAGCTCTAAAGCAGTGCAAGAACAGGAGCAAAGTTTGTCTCTGATTGAGTCTTAGAGACTTTGTAGCTCAGAATCTTTTTAGGTGTGTACTAACCATAATTTTGCTGTGAGAGGATGGGTTCTGGTGATGGCTTGCATTCTTAAGGTGGCTCTAAGCAGAGGTGGTATCTAGTAGGTATTCCTGAAGCACAAAACTGCAAGTCTCTTACTTTCACAGGATTATCTTCAAAGGACAGCAGAGTGAGAAAAGTGACTTCTTTTCAGGTAGCCCTGCTACTGCTTTTACTCCATTATCTGAGGCTGGAGTTTGTGCCGTGGCCTCTGGAAATAGTGACATCACTGAGGGTTTTTCCCTGATTTTTTAGTCAGGATTCAGATGGATAGGGCTTGCAAGAGCTGGAGCTGGTACATGAACCAACTGTACAAAGTTCAGCAAAGGCAAGTGCTGGATTCTGCACCCGGGGTGGAGCAGCCCAGGTTGGCTGTGTAGATTGGGGAAGGAGAGGCTGGAGAGCAGCTCTGTGGAAAGTGACTTGGGGGTCCTGGTCCAAGGCAAGTTTGACAGGAGTCAGGAGTGCCCTGGAGCCAGGAGAGACAGCCCTGTCCTGGGGGGCATCAGGCACAGCACTGACAGCTGGGCAAGGGAGAGATTGTCCTGCTCTGCTCTGAGCTGGGATGGCCTCACCTTGAGCCCTGGGGCAGTTTTGGGCTCCTCCATATAAAAAAGACCCACCTTTCCTGTAGGTGTTACTAAATGTTATGTCTATTAGGAGCAGTACAGGCTGCAGATATAAACATATAAAAGGTGCTGAAACACTACATAAAAATATGTATCTGGAATTCCTCTGGTCTGTAACATTAATTAATGAACAAGCTATCACATCTGCTGACCATCATGGCCTTTTGGAGGAACCACAGAGACTTTATCTATGCTTAAGAATTCTGTTTTAAGAAGCATTCCAAATAATTAAATATCTAGAGGCTATTTCTTAGGAGCAAGAACCAATTTCACTAATAGGGCAGGTTGACATAACTACTTTGGAGTGTTTTATTTGTTATACTAACTTATATCTGGCAACATTTCTTTCATAATTCACTGAAATGTAACTTATTTGTTTTAAAGGCAGACATGTTTCTGTTAATATTTTCCAAATGCTGCTTTTACAAATACATAAAATATTCAACAGAAATTACTGGATGCAATTAGACCTGTCCAGATTTTGATTTTTTACATGTCAAACACACAGACTACCCCAGTGGATTGAAAATATGCACTATTAAGTGTGTGTTGGGGGACAGGTCTCTACTTTATTTCTTTTTGCTCTACTTTAATGTGTGTTGTCATCACAGAAGCAGGACTGCTAGTAAAAGCCTCTTCCAGACTGACCTGGGGTGGAAGCTTTGTCAATTTACATTTCCTGCACAGGTAATAAGAGGAATGTAGAAAATTAATTTAAGATGTGGTACAGCTAGCATATTATGATCATGCTTACTATAAGAAATCAAGCATCCAGGCATCATTCTTTAACATGCACAGTTGCTGAACCAAATGGAATCAAAATTTCAGACAGCTGCTCTTTTTTTTTCTTCTATTTTCTTTCCCCTGCCATGTCCCTTGGAACAGACATTCAATTTATGTTGTGGTGAGCTTCAGAACCAGAGGGCTCTTTCCTTTAGACAGATATTTTAAGATCCTCTGTGTTTTTACAAAGACCACAAAATTTTGCCATAAGAACTTGGGTAATTTAAGTTCTTTTCAGTACTGCAGCATCCTTTGATGCTTCAGAGGTGCATGTACCCTGCACAGGGATGCAGTATGGGAATGAAGGGGTAAATGTTCTCACTCTAGAATGAGGAGCAGTTCTACAGGCCAGTACAGGATGGTGCTGCCATAGAGCAACACCACTGCCACGTGGGGAAACACAGTGTACTTAATGTATGGATCCATTTGAGGTCCTAACTTAAACCAGGTCTATCCTTCAAGGCAGCCCCAACCGCAGGCAGCACAGAAATCTGTAAGGTCTGCTGCTTGCTTCTATTCGTAGGCTTTTATAATTCTGTTCTTTTTAAAAGTAGAATGAAATTAGCCCTTGAGTCAAGTTTGAATTATTTTCATATTTTTGGGATATTAAAATATCTCCCAGATCTCATTAAGTAAAGCCCTAAATAAAATAATTGCAATACAGTTAGGGATTGGAAAGCCTCTGAAGGTTTGAAGGAAATTTCCTCTTTGATGAGCAATGCAGATACTTAAGCAAAGGTTGTCTGGATTATAAGCTTGAGAAATTCACCTACTCCCTTCCTCTCCTTTCCAATATCCACTGGCTTCCTGCTGGTGTCCACTCCTGTGCTTCACTGTGTGTTCTTGACCACTGTCCTCTGGGAGCCCTGTGTCCTGCTGTCCTCAGTGTCTTGTCATCC
This sequence comes from Chaetops frenatus, assembly GCA_013400775.1. NCBI lineage: Eukaryota > Metazoa > Chordata > Aves > Passeriformes > Picathartidae > Chaetops > Chaetops frenatus. The sequence goes on from VZTR01030784.1 coordinate 197,582, forward strand.
TCTGTGGCATTACTGGTGTTCACCCTCCTGCCTGTCTGCTCCTTTGCTCTCAAATTTCTTAAACCTTGGTGTATTTTTATGTGTTTCTTTGCTCAATTTCTTTTGGTTTTCTTTTGATTAAATCACATCTTCCCCACAGATGAGCTTTCCTAAATACTGCCTGTGGTGTTCTGGTATCGTTAACACAAAACATGTGAACTGAATGAACAATCCTCTGCCAAAAAGGATCAGTAACCTTTCCAGACACAGGGTAGGTGATGTCAGTGGCTGTTGTGGACCGTCAGAGAAGAGAAATAAGTGAGAGGTATCCAAAGAGGTAGCGGCTTTTGATTTGGGGACCAGAGCTCACTTACCTGTTAGTAGCAGCAAGGGCAGAGATGTGCAGACACTGAGAGAGGAAAGATGCAGGAGGGAATTTTTTTCAGGTACCATTTTCCAGCTCTGTGGATGGCTAGAGCTGCACTTGCTCCTGTCCCATTCCTGTTTCATGTGACAATCTGGTCCAGATCAGCACATCCATGGAACATGATGCATGGCAGCAGTAAGGGCCCTGGATTTTTCTTTCCTTTCATAGCTCTCACAGATCCAGGCATGAATCTCTATCTCACAGGATACTCTGCACTGAGCAGTTTGCACAGTCTGAGGCAGAAATTGAGAAGGACTTGGTGCAAGGAGTCTGCCAGGTCACACTGGCTGGTGAGGTGATCCTGCAGCTTCTCGTTGGGAAGGACTGCTCCCTGGGGAAAAGGCACTGCATGGGCTCTTCCCCTCCAAACACGCTGTAAGATGGGGGGTTGTGCTTCTCAAATGCTTTGTCATTTTGATAACCAGCATTTAGAGGTTACAGACTGTAAGTTAAAAGAGAGAGAGAGAGAGAAAAACTGCAAAACAAAACCAGTCAAAACAGCCAGCAGGTTGTTGAGGTTTCAGGTTTTTCTAACATTGTGAAAATAGCTGAACTGTGTTTTAGAGACTTCCCGACTTAGGTGCAGGTTGGTAATAAGGAGGCACATACAGTAACGTGGCTAACAATGACTGCAGTACTGATAATTCACTTTTGTGAAGCTGTTTAAAGATGCAGGGTAAGCAAAATCCCAAGGAACCAGGCTCCGTGATGCTTCTTGCTGTTCTGTGTTATTATTCTCACTTTCTAAATGGGACGCTGAGGCACAGCAGGTAAGTGCTAGTGGGAATGACATTCAGCTCGAGCCCCCAGGCTGTGCCTCTTACTGATGTCACAACACTGCATATAATGAGCACATTTAGGAAACAATTTAGCCTTTCCCATTTCCTGGTGGTTGTTACATTATGAGAAAGCGTTTGAATCTTCACTATAAAAAGGAGCTTAACCAAAAAAAAAAAAAAAAAGGTACTTTTTGTGGCACCGAAGGCAAGTTTCAGAGCCTTTACAGAAGCTGTTGTGAAGTGTGCTTCCTCAATCCATTGTGCACTTGCCCTGCTGAGTCTTTTGTCTCCCAGGATGATTACCCAGGCTCTCTCTCCTGCCTGCCTTCACCCCTGTTTGGTGCATTCCCGGTGGGAATGCACTCTGTGCATGGAGCCAGTGGCAGCGGGGCTGGCCCTGGCAAAGCCCTGTGTGCCCTCGGGGCCAGGGAGGGCACTGACACCTCTCCTCCTCCCTGCACAAAGGCCACTGCTCCTGGCTGCTTTGGCACTGGGCAGTCTGCTCTCTGCTGCTCTCTGTGCTTTCTCCCGGGATGGGAACAGACGCTCTGGGGATGTGTTTGCAGAACAGCCCCACGACTGAGCACGTCCAGGAGTGCACACCCATGTCCTGTCCCACCGTTCTTGTTCTGGCTGCTGGAACTGTCTCCCTCATAAGCCAGGACTGTGTGTTCAGCTTGAATGCTGATAAAAATAGAGAGCATTTCGTTATTGTTATTGGTTGTGTGGAAACGCTTCCCACTGTGATGCCTTTTAGAAGCTCCCTCAGCTGTTATCCTGGGGAAGGAGATAGACTGAGATTTTTGCCTCCTGTGCACTTTACTCATTAGATTAAGGATAAAATTGAAGCTTCCCTAAAAGACTGGGTAGCCTTAAAAATGAATGAATACTTGGGATTAAAGACCCATGAGATAATTTATTTTTTTCTAATCCTGTTTAGAAGTAACTATTGAAATAAATGGATTTGCTGGTGGAGTTAAGAGGAAAATCTGTATCTAGAAGGTCTCATTGTACATTTACCTTTTGAGCTGTTGAACTCTGAGGATCAGGTAGCTAAATTCATGAGTCAGAGAAGAGATGAAAGCAGGTTGTAGGAGTTACTGTCCTTTAAAAGCATCAAAGTTCCAGAAGGAGTTGACATTTCTGTGTTACCTGGATGAACTTGGCCATGGCTTTGTGTCTCCTTTCCTTATGTGACAGTGTTGCTTCTGAGGTGAATGCACCGAGGAACAGTTGTGATTTTTTTTGGTGTTGTGAAGCTATGCTCCATCACAGGGCTTTTGTTGCGGGTTGGTTTGGGTTTGTTTTGGGTTTTTCTAATGTATTAGTAAAATAATAAAGCCATACAGTACGTGCTTGGGAGAAGGGAGATCTGATCACCTGCTGAAGCTGCAGCTCTCTGCTGTTAAAAGCAGATGGATTTGTGTGTCCTGTCTGGGGGTTCTCCCAATGCACCTGTAAAAGGAGGACGAGTCTTGTTGGGAAGTTAACATGCCCTCCTTCCTGGCATCACGTCAAGTAATGTCTGCATCTCTTGCAGCTCAAGGTGTGAAGGTAATTTGCAGCCTCCTGCACAAGCTTTCTTTTAATTGCAGAAAACATAGCTTCCAAAAGGCCAGGTGGAGGGGAATCTGGGGATTCCTGTGTAGAAATGAAGAACTGAGGAGAGCAAGGACGGGCCAGGTGTCTGCCTTTCAGGAGGATATTCCCTGTGTCACATCTGCTGCCAGCAGAGCTGCTCTCCCTAAAGGACAAGGCAGCTGTGCAGTGAGGGGAGGGCTGAGCTGTCGGGTGAGCTGGGGCTGGGATGGCAGGTGAGGGGGATGCTGTGAAGTGTGGTGTGGTTCTGACGAGCAGAGCCTCAATTAGGTTCTCCTGCACACGGGCTGACAGGCCAGGCCTCGGCTGCGAGGACGTGTTCTGGTCCATCAAACGTAAAATGACTGAATCATTTGTAATCTCTCATTACCAATCCCTGTGGGCTTTCCATCTATGCCCCCCCTTGTGGCATTATTCAACAGCCAGTAACTTTCTGCTCTTGCCAGCTGTACTTAAAAATGATGTTTTAGGATTTAACTGATTTAACTGTTTTAGGATTTAATCTTTTACTTCGAGATCCATAGGAAAAATAATTAGGTCAGATCTAAAGACTAAGTAGCCTTTGTTAATTATTTGCACTTGCTTGCAATTTACCACTAGTGGGTATATGTGTTTTTACCCCTCCTATTCTCTCTCCCACCCCATGGGAGGTAATGAGCAAAGGGCTGTGTGGTGCTTGGGTGCCAGCTCATAGGTTAAACCATGACAGTGCAGCCAAAGTTCACTATCCACATTTCTTCCTAGATAGGAAGTGGTTTCCCACAGTAAGTAATCAGCTTGAAGATACGCTGCGCTGAACTCCGTACACAATTTTTTTCTTCTAAGTTATTTAGAAGTTGAGAGTGACTCTATTTAACTCTTCTGTATGCAAAAAAAGGCACTAACAGGAGTAAAATATCCCTCTCTAATATCCCTTGATAGGATACTACCAACCTAAGGGCAGGCTTTGTCTTTGCTGTAGGTATTTAAAGTTTTCCAGGATAGCCAGCCTTTCACTGTCTGCTCACAGGAATCACAGCACACCAACCCCGTCTCATCTTCACTGCAACACAGCAAACATCAGGTCACCTTCCTTGTGCTCTCACCTAACCCTGAGCCCATGCCACACAGCTGTTTGGCTTCTTGGTGGTGTTCTGAACTCATGCTTGGCTTTCTGGCAAGCCCTGAACCCCTCTGAAAGGCAGGGACCCTCAGTTTGCCTGGCCAGCGTGCAGTGCTGTCAGGAGTTATTTGCACTGTTCTGTGTTTTAAATGCCTGAAGCTTAAATCTGCAACCCAGGTGTTCTTCCAGTCGTGCCTGCTCTTCTTTGATTTACCCATTTTGTATGAAAATCTTTAGTATATTAAATAAGTACTTGAGCATCTTTTTTTGTGCACATGCTGCATAATGAGGAAGGTTTCTCAAAAGTTTTCTTGCGAGTGGATTCCCACGTGGCGCCTGTTAGTCACAGCTAATTACAGAGGTTGGTGAATGAGGAATAGATCTGAGCTCAGGTTCCCCTCCTCCTCTTTCCACAGCGCTCCAGAAGAAAATAAAATAAAAATCCTGCAGACAAATCCAGGTTTTTCTGTGGTTGTAGTCTCCAAAGAGCTCCAGAGAAATCACAGATGTGGTTTCGTGTTTCAGGTTTAACTATGTTGTAATAACTACAGTCTTATCTGCAGGAGAAATGCAAGTGGGGAAAGAATCATTAATTGACAGTGAAAAGTTTGACCCAAGCTCTGTGTGTTTGTTTGTTTTAAGCAGCTGAATGTTTAGCCAGACGATATTTTAACTTCTGACTGCAGCCCTGAAGGTTACAATAATCTTGATAGGTTAAAGCCTAGGAATGTTATAGGAAAGGAAATTTAGATACATGTTCCAGGAAGGCCCATGGTAGAAAAGCAGGAATCCTTGTGGTTTAGTTAAAGCCGAGACACAAAGCTCAGTTTTGATTCAGCTGCATACAAAGGCTCCTGCGAGGTGCACCCACCTTGCTTTGCAGCACAGGAAGGTTTTGAGGTGCTTCAGTGGGTGCAGGGCAGGGCAGTGAGAGGTGAAGCTGCCTGGCCGAGAGCACACGAGGAGCCCACGGCTCTCATCAAGTGTTTGACTCACGTCTAATTTTCCTATCTTTTGTTAGTGTTCATTCAGGAAGTCTGCTAGCTTGAATGAGTTCCTGTGTGTGTGCAGTATGAGTATTATTCAGCAGGACTACATGGGATATGTCTATTATTTGTTACAAAGGCACCAGTGACCTTCCTGCCCCTATATTAGCAGCGCCTGCTGTTTTTCCATACTGCTGATTGTCAGGAATGCAGATCATCCATATAACTGGGTATAATCCTCATTGGCCAAATTATTGTCTCAGGAAAACAAAATGCTTTAATTATAAAAAAATAAAAATTGGAGACGTAATCTCAGCAGGACATTCCCACTTAAATGCATATTTGAGGCTGGAAAAATGAATAATTTAGTGGGTAGAGGAGGCAGATTACATAATGAAATTACATGGGACTCTAATGATCTCTGTTTTTAACAGGTAGGGGGTTTTTTTAAGGTTGGTTTGTGGTTGTTTTTTGCCCCCAGTTTTAGTTTTCTCTTTCCAGAACTGCAGAACACAGAAGACTTAAGGAGTAGCTTGAACTTCCAGAAATATGACTAAGGGTAGGGCAGGAGTATCCTACCCAGAAAACAAAGTCTAAAACTGCTGCCTGAGCTCTAGGGAACACACACACGGATGCAAACTCTCAAAATTAGTACAACACTAAGTGCTGTATAAAAGGTTATTAGTAACAAATGTAAATATTCCAGTATTTCTTCAGAACAATCGCTTTGTGTACTTATTTGATAAGGAAAGGCTTTATTATGATATACCTGTATCAAAGTTAGATATGTTTTATGTTGAAAAAGTACAGAAAATGTACTTGTCATTGCTGCATGCTTGGGTTGGTGGATAAAGCAGTGTCCCAGAACAACTCTGTGTTATGGTAGGGTATCAGTTTTCCTTGAGAAATACTAAATGAATTTTAAATGATAAGATCTTTTTAAAAAGTCACCGTGAGGCTAAACACTGTGTGATGGAGATCTCTAGGAGGCTCAGGAGTTCAAACCCAAGTTGGGCTAGAGTGTTCTGGTCTTAAAAGAGCTGAAAGGAGCAAATTTGAGTTCAGTGAAATGCCATGGCACAGATGGTGCTCATAAGCTGCCACATCGAGCCTCTTGTTGAACTGTTACTGCTGCCCTGTGCTGGGAGAAATTGATTTTTGCCTCCAAAAAAATGTTTTGGTTGTTTTGGTAGTTAGCATAGGGAAGGAATTCCCCAAAACTCTGATAAAAAGCTTGAGATTTAGACTTTGTTATTTTAGTGGTTTTTCCTGTCTCTCTTGTGAGTAAATGCCCCCAGGGATGAATGCTCTTGCAGTGCAGAAATAACATCAGACATTAATCTAAATTCCAATGTGTACTTTAACATATGTATGTATTTGAATCAGTTTGATTCAGAGGCATCCCCTTCAAAAAGGCTGTCTGCAGGTAATCTCTGAAGCACAGAAATTGTTTTAATTCAGAAAAAAAATCGGAGAAGGGAAGAGATTTTTATTTTACACTGATGCAGTTTGTCTTATTTTCTCCAAAGGACACCATGGTTTAATGGATGGGGCTTTAATCTACCCAGAGGTCAGTCTTTGCTAGACAAGTGGAACCTTATTCCTGAGGGAATTGATATACTAATGACACATGGACCTCCCCTTGGTAAGTGAAACAGAAGTTCTGTGTGATTTTTTTTGCATGAGAATTTTACTTTCAGAATAAGCAAAATTGATAACGTTGTAAGATATACTGTAATTTCACTCAAACTCAAAACTATGGATTAAAAACCTTTTTGAAAGAAGTGGCAAATGATGATTAGGCTTAGCTGATCCATAAAAACCTTGAATTTTTTATTAAATTCAAGCTAGGGAAAGATCAAATATCTGACTCCATAATCATTATAGCTTGACATTTTATTTAAGAATAGTATTCATCTGACAACCAGTTTCCAATCCCATATGACTTTTTAGAGATTGACTAAAACTTCTGAAACCTTTTCTCACTGCAGTGTCATGTTATTTTAAGGTTTGAGAGTAGCAGTCAAGAGTTTAGAACTATGTAGTCACATATTCTCCTTGATAATGTCCTTGTAAACTTGGAATGTGTAAGAATAGTTCTAAAGGTATTAATTGGCTTATAAAAAATTTGTGAAGGAATAGAATTATGTTCTTAGATAATTGTTCCTTACTTGATCTAATGACAGGTGAGCATCAGACTATGAATGCATAATTTGTTTCTTCATTAGGCAGCTAAAGTTTCTCATTCAGTTGAATTTTGCTTGGCTTGTCAATATGAGTCATTTGCTGATCTCTGTTTTAACTCTTAAGATCCAAACTAAGTTCTGATAGTCTCAAGAAGACACCAGGACACTCACTCAGCAGAGGCAGGAGTACTCAGTTTTGTCTGAAGTTGTTAAAGCCCACCCTAAAACCATTTGTAAAGTCCCACTGTCCTCTCTCCATCCTGTGCCCCAAGAGGCAGCAGCACATGTTTATTAACTGCTTTTCTTTAAGACACACATGGCAAGCAGCCTGGGACTGTATTTGGAGGATTTCAGTTGGGTTTACAACAACTGAGCCTTTTATAAATACGACTTACCAGGATGAGGAAGTGTGGCAGTCTCTTCATTACCCTTACTGTGAGAAGAGTGATTTTGTCAGGGTTTTAGTCAGCTCTTGCAATCCAAGGGGTCAGATCACACAATCTCAGAAAGTGACCAAATCACAGTCACTTAATATTCACATGGTAGTGAATACAGTAAAATCTGCTCAGAGTTGCATGGTGCCATTATAAACCAGCATTTTAAGTGCTTCCAGGCTGGCTCAGTGTTCTTACAGAGCTGCTTGGTGACCGTGGAGTCAGGAATTAATGCATGCTTATGTTTTTTACCACAATTAAGTTAAGAGTCAGCAATCTAAGCAAAGCTAAGGGGAAAAAAAATAAAAAGCCCAGAAAGTTTTTGACCAATGTACTTACTGCTCCTTTTATATTCTGATTAGCTTTTTAATACTACTTGGAGAATGTTGTAAGATGATCAGCAAATTCCCCTTAACCTTCCTGGAGCTCCCAGTGTGCTGCTGTGTTAAAGCAGTGACACAGCATCCCCTGACAGCAGAGCCACCGGATATTGCAAACCAGGGCCTTGAATAGCACTCTCTTAATCACTTAATTTTCCCACAGAAGCAAAAAAAACCCCTGCAAGTGTGTTTAGAATGTTTCATGGGTGCTGTTTTAAATGGGTTGTTCATCCATCTGCTCTGAATTGGGTTCATACAGAAATACTGTGATGCTGCAGACACTAATGAGTGCTTTAATTGAATAAGCGTGCTTAAATTTTGTGTTTGAAGGAGATAATGAAGTTCAATTTCAAAAGGTTGGCACTGTATCTTCACTACAGACACAGATTAGGTGTCAGTACTGTGCCTAAAATAAGGGGCTCTAGGTCTCAGCCTGCATGATAATATTGACAAAATACTGCTCTATAAATAAATGTGTACTTGTTTATTTATTAATACTAAATAAATATTAAAGGAGGTGGAGCTGTAACTGGACTCTTTGGTTGCTCTAAAATTTAGGCAAGTTCATGCCCCAGGATGTTTTTACTACCTGGGATTAACTTGGCACAGGCTGTAATGGTGCTGAAGTCAGTAGAATGGTGCTACAGTTGGACATGGCTCCTGATTCCCCTTTTACTCCTCCTTGTTCACCTTGCCCTGCTGATCCTTTTCCATGCTAGTCCAGGCAGCTGGCTCCTGCAAGGACTTGATGTCAGGTTTTGTACATTTTTCTGTATTATCTGTAGGAGCAAGTGGCTACATAGTCAATTAGCACTGGTTTGTTGGGAGCTGTTTGTCAATTTTTTGCATTGCTTAAGGTTGGTGATGGGGGCTCAGAAGTAACCTGGTGCCTGCAGACCACAGTCCTCTGGAAGCTGTGGGAGTCTGTATTTTGAATCTTTGGGGTGGCAGCTGTATTGAGTTGTGGCCCTGCTCATCTTCCTGAGCTGTTTCATTTCTGGAGTCACCACACAGCTGGCTTGGGAAGCTGTCTGCTCTGAGAGCCAGGGCAAAGGGAAAAAAAATCTGCAGCAGTGCCAGGAATAAATGTCCCAGGGTTTCAAGGTGGAAGATGAGTTTAAACCTATAGTTTAAAAAAAAAAAAACAAATCACATCCAGAAAAATATTAATGCAGATGGAAGGAGGAAATCTTAAGGAAGACAAAGTGACAGTGAAACATTTCTTAAAAGCCATTGTGTGCTTTAATGGAGAGGTTATGACTAGAGATAATGTAATAAACCCTGTGTGAATTATGACTTCCTGAAAGACTATGTGGAAACTTAACCTGAATAGGGAAAATTAATAGTATTGATTGCATTTTGCCTTCAGGTTTTCGAGACTGGGTTCCAAAGGAGCTGCAGAGAGTGGGTTGTGTGGAGCTGTTGAACACAGTGCAGAGGCGAGTAAGGCCCAAACTCCATGTCTTTGGTGGGATTCATGAAGGTAAGGAGCAGTGCTGTTTCCTGCTTCATCTCAGCTCTCAAGAAGCACATTTTGATGGTGTGTTGCAGTGGATAATGGCATACTGGATTAAAGTAGGGAGAGGGAGTTCAGGGAAGTGGTTGCATGCGCAGCACTTTGTAAATTTATTCCAGAATTAAAACAGACTGTTTCAGGAATGTGTGCTACATTTAGCCACCTACATCTTTCACTGTGCAAAGGTTGTTCTATACAGGTTATTTGAAAGCAATTCAAATTTTGACAAACTTGGTTAGAGAAACAGATGAGATTCCCCACACTTGCAAGCCAAAATGAAAATTACCCCCATTACTCCAAGTACAGGAGCTAAGAAAGGTGCTAGAGAAAAAAAGAAAATGCAAAGGCAACTTGCTGTCTGCTCACCTCCCTCAGGGTATAAGGAAAAGCAGAAAGGAGGGCATCTTGAGTAAGGCATCAGGAGGAGCCACTGCCAGAACTCACTGTGCACACATTTCTAAAAGCACCCTGTAATGCAGTCTGTCCTCTCTGTGTTACCCTCCAGGAGTCTCATGTTTTAGAAGAGATATTCCCCCTCTGTCAGTGCCAGGACAGGCTGAGTGCGAAGCTTCAGAAACAATGAGCTCAGTTTGTGGCAGTGGAAGAGACTGAGAGATTAAGTACATTCTGGAGATACTTAAATATTTAATATGATTTTGTAGCTTTCATGTGGCTGAGAGACAAACATTAGGAGTTCTGCCTGAGAGAGAGTGTAAGACTTCATGACCCTAGAACTCAAAATTACACATTAAATGTTTTATTTCTCCCCCCTGGAGGTTTCTCCATTGTCTCTAACTAGGTTCTCCATAGGCCTAAAGATTTCGAGGACTTCATAAAAGAAAAATAAGAAAAGGACAGCTTTGTCTTCCAGTGGTGTTGGTTTTTCTGAAGCCCTTGTGACTTCATACAATGATTTCCATGCCTGGCATCTGTAAATAAGGCATTTATACTGGGAATACTGACATGACCTTCTGCACAGAGGCATAAATAATAATAATAATAAAGGCAGTTCTTTAATGCACCCAGGAAAAGGTTGGGTATTTTGTACAAATATTAGTCCTTGTATATTAAAAATAAATGAATATAGCAAGACTCCCAGCTAAAATGTGTAAATTGTCTACGGCCTTTGTAGGCACATTGGGTGGTGAAACTTCTGGTTGTAATAGTGCTGAGGGTGGGAGAGGAGCGTGTCTGAATGTACAGGACCATTACTATGAGAAGGCAACAAAGAACCAAGTGCAGCACTCTGCATTTAAATCTAGGAAAGGTGGCAGCACATATTAAAAGAGAACATTCAAATAAATTCTTAAAAGAATACCAATGAAAAGTTAAAATCCTTTTTAGTACTTACACAGAAGACATGAGAATGGCTTGTTTCAGTCCAGGAAGAAATAGCAAAGTGTTAAGAGCATTATCCTATAGTGCAATTAATTTTCATCCAGCTCCAGCTAAGATGAACATGAGTCACATTCCCTTAAACCAATAGGGGCCATACACACATTTTGGTGGTGCAGGTTTTTCCCCATTTGATAAACAAAACAATGACAAACAAGGTTTTTCCCACCATGAGATGATCTAAATCAAAATTGCCAGTCTAAATAAATAAAGTAATACAGGTGGACAGTGCAGCAATTCTGAAGTGATTATTCTTTTTGATAGGCACTGTGGGTAGCTGTATTTATCTTGCCTTTCAGACAGCAGTGATCTGTACTGTCTCATAATGGTTTAAAAGAAAAACATTTTTCCTCTGTGGGTTTGCAATGGGAAGCTCTCTTCCTACATGAAACTCTGTTTGTTTTTTTTTTCAATTATTTTTTTTTAAGTACATTTGGGGGCAAATACTTCCTAGATGTTTTCACGCTTCCTTGTTAGCTTTTTGTGGATGTCAGATGAAAACACATGCACTTTTATAAAATGTTTTAAGGGAAAAAAAAAATTATATATTTGGAAAATGGAGTCATAGAATGGTTTGGGTTGGAAGGGACCATAAGGACCTTCTCATTCCAAACCCTCTGCCATGGGCAGGGACACCTCCCACTAGACCAGGTTTCTCCAAGCCCTGTCCAGCCTGGCTTTCAACACTTCAGGGACGGGGCAGACACAGCTTCTCTGAGTGTGCTTGTATGTGTTTTTACCCTGCTGATGGGTTCCTGAGGTCTCAGAAGGCAGTGTGAACACCAGCATGGCAGTGCTGGCTGAGGAGCTGGGTGATAGGGGCTGGCATGGGAGAGGTGACAGGGTTCATGTCATTGCCCGGAGACGGGGTATTTAGGCTAAACCAAAGTTACTTCTAAATATTTTGCTTCTGAATGGCCCTTTTTCCTCTGGCAGACATGACAGGCGTGCAAACCATAGCTCAGTAATTAAGTAACTAGAAAAGGAACACGTGTGGCTTGTGTTTCCTGCCACACCCAGGCGCAACAGAGGATTTTCCAGGCGCGATAAAAAACGTTCGTCCATAAACCAAGAGCGCCCGTATTTCAACGCTGGTTTCTTATTTCAAACACAGTGCGCTGCATCTTCTTTTCAGTCGAGCCTTTGTGGCAGAGGTACCGGGAGGGGCTGGTGTCATTTTGAAGGGGTTAATCTGGTTTTTTGGCCAAGCGCAGATCCCCCAGCAGTGCTGGGGCGCTCCGTGTGCCGCTGGCAGTGAGCGTGCCCGTTGTCCCCACAGGTTATGGCATCATGACAGACGGCTACAGCACCTACATCAACGCCTCCACGTGCACAGTCAGCTTCCAGCCCACCAACCCTCCCATCATCTTCGACCTTCCAACCCCTCAAGGATCCTGAAGCACTACTGGGGAAGGTCTAGAAACTGCCATTTTCTAATTACAAAACTTACATTCAGTTACATGTTTATTTCAAAACAGGGGCTAGGGGGGGGATTTTTGGGGGGAGCTGTGGGGTTTTTTGTTTTGGGGTGGGGTTTGGGGTTTTTTTTGTTTGTTTTGTTTTTTTTTTTCTTTTTATTTGTAAATTGCTGGTGCAAAAGAAACAAGGAGAAAAGTTTAGAGGTTGTGCTTTTTGGAAATGCAGCGTTCATTTTAAATTGATAAAGCATTGTGAATTTGTAAAATGAATTTTGTTTTTCAATAAATTTGCCATTGTAAATTGTTATAGTGTTCTCAAAAGGACAGCCAAGCTTTCTTTTAATAAGTGAGAGACCTTATTTTAATATTATATTATAAGCTAAAAAATAGGCAGCATTTAAAAACACCCAAATTTGCACAACTTATGTTATTGTCGGGGTTTTTTAAGTGTCTTTTGTTCCCTAGGTTTAAGTGTTAGCTTTTTATCTCCATTTGTATCAATTTTTTTAGTAGCACAAACAATATTTTGGGGTCCATTTACCTCTTGATACGTGTGCATGTACTTAAACTTGTTTCTATTCACGGTAGAATGCAGCAAGGGGAGAATAGACTTCTCAGTTGTTTGTCTCTACTTGCTTTATAAAGACTGATCTAGATAGCCACAGCCTGTATGTGATATCTACCTTCTATTGTTTCTTTCTTAAATTATTTTAGCTTTAAAAGACTGGGGGTGAAAGCTGCAAAGAGCAGGTATTTCATGCAGTAAAAAAAAAGAAAAATTGTAAATGCGGACTCCTTTTAAATATGAATTTATATATATATGTATTTTTTGTGCATTATAACTAAGCTAGGATATAATATTGCCAGTATAGCATCTGCAAAATTATGCTGTACAGCACATCTAAATTATGAAGGATGTGACACATTTTTCCAAGTGCTCAAGGCCTCCAAGAGCCCGAGTTAAATCTTTGTTGTAGTTCAGGCATGTATAGAGTCAAATGGATACAATCAAGCCTCAATAAAATAAGGCTTAGTTGTCCTTTATATTTAAATATTCTTCTTGTCTTTTTTATTTCCATTTTCTTATTTTGCACTGTGTGTAAATGCAATCTCACTAGCACAAAATATTGTTGCATATAGTTATTTCTGTTCCACCACTGTAAATGCTATTGAGCTTTGTTCTGTTTTATGTTACCTTGTTAATGGAATTTAGAAAAGCAGTTGTTTCTTTAAATTTATTGTGATATTATATCTAGCGGCCTTTATATGCAAATAAAATTGCAAGATTTTTAAATACGTGGGTTCAAGGAAATTTTGTGGTTTTTTTGTGGCATGAACAATTTTGGGGAGTGATGATAAAGGTAAGTAGGAAGTTTTCTATTTCTAAATTATAAATTTAGAAATTAATAAATTATTCTAATTCATAAATTTATATTGCAGGCCGTTCATCAGATATCAGTTGGATCAGTAGAGTGCTCAGAGCTTCCCTTTCTGTTTCTCTGCCATCCATCTCTCCTTTCCTTTTTAGACAGAAGGCATTTTGTCCTTAGGTGCTGTGGTTCAGTGTGACCGAGTCTGTGCCATTAAACCCCGTAGGACTCCATTCCAAATGGCACCAGGTGGAATGGATCAGGCAGTAACCTTTGTACTCCCTCACTTGGTCATTAGCACCGAGCTGCAGGTGTCTCACGCTCACCCACTCTGGGTGAAAAAAAATGAATAGTCAATAGGTGAAAATACATCACTTTTTATGTGCATCTCTTGTCAGTTTTGTGGCTGCAGAGGGACCCACCACTGGCAGGGGAATGGCAGGGGAGTGTGGTTCTGTGTGTGCCAGTGGAATGACAAACACTGCAGGACCTGCTGCTGTTGCTGCATACAGTTGTACAGGTAATAACTGGGGCTTGTTCCAAAACAGGAGTTATGGCTGCAAAAATCTAGTTTCAAACATGAGAAAGTAAGGCTCAGTTTTTATGAATCTGCATCCACAGTAATGTCAACAAGACCTGAAGAGAGACAGAGTATTCCCATTTATCTTAGCAGGTTGTTAACTTTTGACATTATTTTGGTACAAAGGTTATAGACAAACAAATCCAAGCCTCTTACAGCAGAGTACAACTTGGAGGGCCACTGTCTGTATTTTGATGCAATGTACGTGACACATCTGTGGAGTTGGCTGAAATCTTCAGATTTATAAGGCTGCTACACCAGAGTCTTTTGGGGAAGAAGCTACTGTACCTCTTAAATCTAGTTCTTGTTCTGTATGTGATATCTCTTGTCAGGTTTCCTTATGGAATAGATAGGTACCTTCACTTTTTAATGGAACCTGCCTTGCTTTGCTTGCAGTGCTGGTTATTTTATCAGTTGAGCCAAAGGAAGAAAGCTCACCAAGTATTAGTCCTTAGTTTTGGATGTAGATGCAGGATCTGTCTTGTGGGCTTCTTTCAGCCAGCAGTGAGAACACTAGGAAATTGGTTTTGACAACCATAGCTGTTTACTGGCAAAGAACTTTCAGGATGGTTCTCCTTCCTTGGAGAAAGCAATTCTTGGAGCATATAGAAATCAAATATGCAGCACACCTTAGATTATTCTTTTTCACTGATCTGTTGCTTGTTGTCACTCTATGAGGAGGAAATACCCATAGCCTCAGATGCTCTGCAGTGCCATGAACTTTCAGATGAGCAGAAAATAGCCAGTGTATCTGTGTTTCTCTCCAGCCTTCTGGAGGACCTGGCACTTCTTGACTCACTACAGCAGGTACAGTCCATGGCACCAGTCTGTCATGTCTCTCCTCTTAGCAAAAACTGGGTTATTCCAAAAGCAGGAATTCCAAGCCAACAGATTTTTTTTCCCCAGGATTTGAGCAGACTTCTGGCAGCAAAATGAGTGGATAGCAGTGGAAGTTGATCCAGGAGTCTGCCTTGGGTAAGACTGGTAGTGAGAAAAGACCAGAAGCAATGCTGTGAAGGAGCAAGTCTGTAGCAGCCTCTGCAATAAACTCTGAACTGGCACCTGTAGCCATAGATGTCCTGAAGGTGTGAGTCTTGGTTTCAGCTCTTTGCCATGTGGCTTTTTGGCTGTGTGGTGCAGCAGGTGTGTTACCAAGTGGTTCTGCACTGGGGTACAAGGGCCTGGGTTTGTAGCAACAGGCTAAGACTTCCTCCTTCCATTTGGACACATCAAAGGTTGTCACTGCTTTGTCATCAGTTGGTGTTGGTGCTAAATGCAGATGTTAATTTACAGAAGAAAGTCTTCAAGGGTACTTTCTAACCGTGGGTTTTCTCTTGTTTTTTGGGGTTTTTTCTCTCTGTTAGCCTCACCTTGCTGGTGGTTCAGCACTGAGCCCTCTCCTCCATGCCAGGGTATTTTAAATTTTATTCCCTCAGATTTCTTTTTTCCTTTCAGAAACTGATCTAGTTTTTCTCTTCTGAGGAAGCTCTTAGTTTGGCAAGGAGCAATTACAAAAAGGCCAGGAAAACATAAAAATATTTTTGGCTTTTTTTCTCTTTGTACTCCTTAGAGATTTTGAAATGCATAGGTGCCTGTGCTGTCGCAGGCAGGTAATTTTCCTTTGCTGGATGTCAGCCATATCTGACATTTAGGGTAACTGGGACACAGTATGGTTTGAAGAAGTTTGATTTCACAGGGAGGCAAAAGTGTGTGATGAATCTGCTTCTTTTCAAGGATCTGTCACTGCTAAAAGTAGCTCAATACATGTATGCAGAATAAACCTCGGGTAATAAGTCTTTCTTTGGGGTCTAGTCCAAGCCCATTGAACTCACCAGGAGCCTTTCTATTGACTTCAGCTGGCTCTGGATCAGATACCTGGCATCTCTCTGGATTGTGTTTCTGTCTATTGCCCATCCTTCAAGCTGGAGGAGATGGTCCTTGGTTAAGATGCAAGAACCTCTTGGCAGGAAGAGGGACCCACCTTTTGTAAGTGCTGAATCTTTCCAGGTGATTGATTAACAGCAGTGTAGTCGATTAACCTTTCTTCTTGTGAGAGCAGCTTCCATCTCGTCATCTCGATGAGGCTGAGAGCAGTCAAGGCCTTTAGCAGGGGAGGGCTGCAGAACAGGATGTTCCCCAGAGGTGATTGGTTCCCAGTTCCCTCTGCATAGTGAATTTAGTGAATTCAGCAGACCTTGGGGTCAAGCATTTATTAGGCTAAGAGACTGTTAAATCAATCTGGTCTACTCCAGGCAAGTTCTACCAGGAGAATGGGTTTTGCCAAGACTCTGTCTAAGCAGCAGATTGATGACTGACTCCTGGTTGAAGCTGCCTTTCTCTTTTCCATTTTCTGTGAATCAGAGTTTTTCCCCTCACTGACACCAATATTTTCTCCTTAGATAAATTTTATTAAGGAAAGTCTTGGAAACTATCTGTAATTCAAGTCACAGGGAGAGTTCCAAACTCTGTAGTCCTTCCATTCTGTGTTGTATTGACCCTTGGGCCTTCTTTGAGACCTTGCTTTTTGACCACATGTGTTTGAATTAAATTTCTGGAATTTNGTTATAGGCAGGCAGGGATTCTGATTTTTCTCTGCCTAACATCATAGCTTCTTACTGGAAAGAGAAATGCATTGTAAAAGCAAGTGTCTTTTCTTTCCTTTATACCAATCCTACCTTCCTTGCAGATTCCTCACTTGCAGTAACCAGGCTGTTGTGCACTATCATCAGCTAATTTACTTGAGCTGCTCAAATAAAATGATGTTATGATCAGGCTTGGACAAGGCTGTCAGCTGCCAGAGGACAGCCTCTGCACCCCTGTGGGCAGTTCCAGCTGCCAGAGCTCTGCCTGACCTGCAGAAATGCCAGGAAAGGGGCTCTAGCTCAAGAGTGCAGCCTAAGTGCAGCATGGAAGACTAAAGTCAGGTTTTAACATTTTCACCTTCAGTTCCTGCCAGCTTAATCGAGAGAAAATGCAAGAGAAGCCTGAGTGAGCTTAGTGCTCTGAATCAGTTTTCAGTGATCCATATTGATTTGTTTCTTCCCCATCCAGTTACCACTTTCTGTGCCCCCACCTCTGGCAGGAGCCAGCCAGTGCTGTAATGATTCCATTAGGATGTGGCTAGAAGGATACATCTCATTTTGTTTTACCTCTTGTTTGCCTCAGGCTCAATTTACCTTTTGTTGATTATAGAACAGAATCAGAGGAGTCCTTCCTTTCTTCTGGGCAACATTTCTCTGCCATTCTCACTACAGGGCTGTCACTTATTTTGTGAAGGTTTACATCCATGAAAGGGGGTGTGGCAAAAACCTGTACCTCAGTTTAGGGTAACTGAATCAACAGCCCACATTCATCTCTTCCTCAAAAAGGTAGAACTTTTCTGGGCAGATGTCAGTGGTACTGTAGGACTTGGCAGATTTATGAACTGAGAAGTTGGGACTACAAAAGTCCAAGGAATTTTGATAAATGGCAACATTTAAAAAATTAGACTAGAAAGCATAAACTTTAAAGTAAAAGGCTTAGTCTTCCTCAAATTGCATTAAGAAGTATCTTTGTATTACCATTACTATTGAAGTGGCTCAGAAGTGTCAGTCTGTTGCCAAGGGCCCTCAGTTGCTAAAGGAACAGCATCACAAATATAAGGGCATTTGCAAGCTTTTTCAAGCATTTTCAACATTCACTGTTTTGTGAGGACTTTAGCAAAGTATTTTCTCTTTTCTGGTGAGTTACTGCAATTGGAGGGAGAATGTAAATTTTCTATGAGCACTATCATAGATCCTCTAAGAGATCTGAAGCAGGTACAAAATCTGCATTATTGTGAGATACAAACTGCAGCTCTGTCAGTAACACCACATTGTTATTGGATTTGTGTTAGGAGGTATCTAGAGAATTTTGGAGACAGCATGTTTGAGCATTGTATTGACACTACAAGGCTCAAGCCCAGCTCTGGCTGGGAGAGGGGCAGTTCCTAAGAGAAGCTAAATTGTATTGATTAAGGTCTCCTAATCAACAGAACAACTTGCACAAAGTGCTATTGAATTTTCTGCAGACTTGAAACTACAAAATACATAGACTTATTCATAATCAATTATACTCGATATAAAACTTTGAAATCCAAGAGTTGTGTCAGTTTAAAATGAAATTCAGGAGGTTTATTTTCATTTGTGTTTCTGTTACCAGATTGAGGCCAGATTTTCAGATATGTTTAGTAACATAAGTACATTAAGAAGTACATTAAGAAAATTCTGGTTTTTTGGCATGTCTTATTAAAAAAAGCTTACCTGTTGTTCTAAGATTTTTCTGGAGCTACTGTTGGTACCAGTTAGACTTAAGCACAGTGGATAGTCACAGATAAAATTTACTCTTCTCAGTATGCTGCCCTACAGCAAACTGTCAGCTATGTGAATAAAAGCTGGAGCTCTCAGCTACACTCCAGGAACACAGAGACTTCCCTGACTTGGTGTTCCTTGTCCAACAAGTTCAGAGAGTCTCTTTACTGTGAAGCCCAAGTCAAACAAAAATCAGGGAAAGCAAAAAGCCAATAACTGTGCTATTTTTACTGTTAGAGCAGATGTGGGACAAAAATCAAGCTGATCAGCTACAGTTACACAGTGGCCTGTAGCCAAACTAAGGATGGAATCCTTATTTTCTGATCTGCCTTCTTGCTGCTGTTCGGTTCCTCACAGTTTTTTATTTAGAAACAGGAAGATCATACAATGAGAATGAACCAGATTTCTAATCCTAACTTGGAGAAATGAAACAATTTAAAAGCCCACAAAAGATTTTCCATTAAAACTATAATTTGAGCCAATGATAACCAATGGATGACAGAAAGGGCATTTTAGAGACAAACTGGATTTCCAGGCTAAAATACACAGGGTGTAGTTTTGGCAAATGATAGACAAACAGTCCTTTATGACTTGTTTACTGTAATCTTCCTTCTTATGGATGTGTGCCAAAATGCCAGGGCAGGAACAGTTCCAAGACCATCCCACCTCAGATTTTTCTTTTGTTTGGAGAGAGGAGGTGCAGTGTTGGAGGGGCTTTTTTTTTGTGTGTGTGTGTGTGTGAAGTAGTTCCCAAGGCACTATTCCTTAGTAGGAAGTGCTCTTTGTTGAAACCTTAATCCCAGTTAAGTTCTGTTCAGACCAGCCAGTCGGACTCGCACGTGTCACACAGTAAATTTTTTTTCTGAAACTGCATTTTGATAGATTTTGTTCCCAGCTTAAAGCCAAGCCTGAACAATGGGGGCAGGTACACGGCATGGTTGCACTGATGATTTAGAGCTTGCTGGCTTTTATATGGAACAAGAGGAGAGCTGGTCTGGTGTCAGCAGTCATTACCTTCTGCCTGTGATGTGCTTTCCTGACACAGTGGCACTTGAGAGGCTGCTTTGTAACCACGTTACTATGAAAACAGACTTTTCCAAGGAACAAATTATCTATCCAGAGTGCAGTAACCATATGCAGACAACCCCAGCTGTAGCTCTGGCTTCCACCAGTATCATTTACAGACCTGGATATTTGTATAAATGCCAATTAAGCTGTGGTAGCACTATTTGTCACAGAAATCTTGGCCGAATAATAAAAATAGCTCAGTTTCTGTTGCCAGACAATTGGAAGAGGGCTTCTGCTGCAGTAAATCAGCCTTGCATGATTACAGAATTGTAGGACGAAGTTTCAGGATTTCTGGGGATCTGATTTTGTAAAGTTGATGCTACTGTTCATGTGTGTTAGGGGTGCAGGGCTGACTGCTACAAACCTACAAAACCTCCTGCAAAACAGTGAGACCTGATAAGTTGTAGGAAGAGCACTTCTATGGGACAGAACAATCCTAAAGCCCAAGAATGGGGCAGTGGAAGTGTGTCTAGTAGATAACACAAAGTTTGCTCCCTCCTCCAAGCATACATTCAAATAAGAACATCTTGCCTGAAGTAAGTTTGACCCTCAGCAATCACAGCACTGATTTTAGAAATTACTGTGGAGCACAATGCATGTGCCTATGAATCATCTGAATCCTCCTGCATATTGACTTGTGTGTTTAGTTCCTGAAATAGCTGTGTACACTTCCCTGGCCTCTAAAAACCAGTTTGTATCTATGCTGTGGAGTATTTGTTACTCCACACAGGGGCTGACACGGTGCTGGTAATTTGGTGCACATCTGCATTATGGAGTACCTGGCCTGCCATCCAGGTCAGCTGGTTCTTTTCCCTCTGAGACAAGATAGAAGCAAATGAAGCCTCTCTAATCTTCAGCCATTGTCCATTTACACATGAGTAAATAGGTTAAACTGTTCATAAAATGATAGAATCATATGAGGAGTAATACAAAGTGGCAGTAGCAAAACTGAGGAGCAGTCCATTATGTTTTGCTCTGGATTGTACCTGCCAATGTACTTAAGAATAAGCACAGCTTTGGATAATGATCAAGGTCATGGGTAAGGGGAAATCTGGTTGCTCAAAGAAGTTTACTCTTTTTCCTCCCACCAGGGGACACAAGGGCTCTCAGGATGGCCCTCCTGAGCTCAGTGCAGCCATTCACTGCTTTCCTGCAAGGACCCTGCCCCAGTGACATTGGCCAAAAGGAGGTAAAATGTGCCTGACACACAAGGATTGTGTTCCTGCATACAAAGCCAGTGAATTTCATTACATTAGTTTTCATTCTCCTGCCTACTTGTTTGTGGTCTGGCTGGGCCAGCATCTTTCCTATCACCCAGCAGATTTCCTCTGAGGTTTGCTGCTGCTGAGGGACTCCACAGGTTTCCCCTGCCAGCACCCATCCCCCAGGGGATTTCCCTCCAGCAGTGGGAAGGGGTCCCTGAAATGGCAGGAAAGAGAATGAGCAGTAGCAATATGCTTTACAGAGTGTTTGACTGCACAGCATTCCTCTAGGATACAAATAAACATGAAGGAATATCAGTATTACAGGAATGATTACCTGAGCTAGGCAGTTTCCCAAGGCCTTCATCATCCCTCACCCTCTAGAAAGTTGCTATGATCCTACAATGATCACTGGATGTTATTTTTTCATTTGGGTAGTTTGTACAACACAGTTCAGCCCTTATGGACTTACAGCTCATCCCTATTGTAATAGGTCACCATATGCTTCACATCTGGTCCTACAGAAGAAGCCATATTACACATATGATGACAACTGTTTTAGGGGACAGTCTCCAGAGATGGAGAACTGTGACTAGCAGTCTCAACAATTTAGCAGTTTCATTAATCAGCATTAAAATCTCATTGTACTATTACAGGCATAATTACTACTAATCCAAATGATGGCTAAAATAAGCAATTCCATGAGTTTTGTTATTTAGCAAGCTGATATAGACAATTTTTTCTGAAATGTAGGCAGTTAATAAAAAGCCAACAGCAAGTCCACTGCTGTGTCTCATCAAAAATTGTTGGACCAAGCTGACCTCATCAGTGAAGATGGAGCAGAAGTGTATTTAATCAGAAAACAAGCAAAAGGTGTAGACTCCATATATATGTTTTCCAGAATTCAGAATTTCAGAATTATCACAGGAGAAAGTGCTGCTTTAGAATTGCCTGGAATATCTGAATATTTGCTGTCAGATGAATATTTCAGTTTACAATTGGGATCTGACTCTGGCTTTTATTGGTGAGGGGGAGGGAAAAGGAAAAAGAAGCCAGTTTCCAGAAAACTGTATGCAGGGAAATTACACAACACATCCTGGAACCCACTGGTATTTAAAATTTGAAACACTTATTTTCTATATATTTACCCTAGGGGTTTGAAACCTTGAGGCAAATTCTTTTCTTGAAATACTTGAAGTCTTCCTAGGAGGATAGAACACAGGAGCCTGGATTACTGCCCATGTGTACAATTCCATGTATGTGTTTATGGTTCTTCTCCAGTGTCCTAACAGCCTTTTCCTAACATGCCATCCACTAAAACATGCACAAGGGGAGGCTATGCCAGGTGGACAGGTACATTCCAACTTTCAGTAGTTCATATTGAGACAGCTGCCTGCAGGAAGTCAGCCTGGAGAACTGAGAAAAATGTCTTTAAAAAGAGCCAGGGAAAAATGATTTGGTTCTCTTCATTACTCATCAAATCAAAATCCATCCTGTGTATGCCACTGCTGGGGGGGCTAGAAAAAGGAAACTGCATTCTCTTCAAGTAAAACACTTTCTTCTTCCCTATTGAAGGAAAGGCTACTTTTAATCGAATTGAGTGAAAATTTGCACCCCAGATTCAGTGTAGCAGCAAGGTAGATGCACCTCTTTAAACTCTGGCAGGATCAGGGCTTATTTGCAGGTGGTTTGTTATAACAGGAAATGCTCTAAAAGTGCTCTGGAATTGCAGATGTGCCTCTGCTCTGTGTGTGTCCATGTCCTGTGGGCATCTCTTCGAGGACAAACAATTCCTACAGCATTTGCAGCTGAAATTTCCCTTTCCTGGTGAGGGGCCGAGAGTTGTTTCATTCTGCTGACATAAAGGTGATTAAATACATTTTTGATGAATGGCTTTTAGGTACCATTTATTGCCAGGTGTGAGGAACCCATTTTAAATGAACTATCTTACAGCTACAAAGCAAGGAAAGACATTTATCCCAGGCACTGCAATTAAATTTGGTTTTCTCTAAATCCCACCTTTAAATAAGGTAGCTGTTGGGGTAAATGAGCAGGGATGCTGGCCTGGAGCTATCCCATGAGGTTCCTTTAAAGGCCACCTGCTGTCTTTCCTGGCTGACTCCCTGCCAGGTTAGACACTGGAGCAGGAGGCACTGGAAATCCCTTGAAAACTCTTTTTTTCCAGTTGCCAAGAACTGTGGTGCTCATCAAGGATAATACGGGTGATGTACTGGATTCCTCACATGAGCAGGTCTCCAGAGTTTAAATCTATTTTAAGCTTTTCTTATTTTTAGAGAGGTCCTTGCTGTTGTTGTCAAACCTATGCTAAAGCAATTACTGTCTGTGAGAGTCACCTGGAGTTCAGTATCACTGAGAAACCTGGAGCAGGGCAGTGAATGGCATGAACTGCTCAGCAGAGGGGCTGACACACTCTCTCCCTTAAAGAAATAAAGCAGCTGCCTCCCTGCCTCCTTTCTTTCTTTTTTTTNATTTAAATGAGAAGCAGGTTTAAGCCCTTTTCTTGGATTGCATCAAGCCATGCTGCCAAAAACCCCTCCCCTGCTCCAAGCAGCCAACTCCCCCTGCCAAATGCAAACCCTGACATGTACTGGGGGGCAGCTCCAGCCTCCTCTTCCCTGGCCCCTCAGGGATATTGAACAAGCCAGGGCATCATTAGGTTTCAGAGCAATCCACCGAGACAAGATCTGTTTTGACACACAGTCTAAAAGGGATGAACCGAGATGTGACAAAGAGCAAATGAAAGCCAAACAAGACATAAACGTGGCCATCTAAGGGAGCTCCTCAAATGTGCTTTTCCCCCTCGATCAGCTGCTCCTTCCCTGTCCAGCTGAAGGGGTGGGCATGGAATTGGGCTGTGTCTCACTGCTGGGTGAGAGCAAGCACTGCCACAGGGAGCCTCTGCTGCCTCCAGGCAGCTGCATTTCCATTCTCACGTTTTTTAACTTCCCTTCAGTAGCATAATTTTTACATTTAGATGATTTAGGAGACTGATTTTTCTACTCAGTCCCTTGGCTGGAGAATCCCTGTGTAATGCAAGGCAGCTGTTCCTGCATCTGAAAGCTCTAATACCAAGAACTTGCATAGAGGGAGAAACCTGCGCTGGGGAGGAGTGGGACAGACACAGCAGGGATGTTGGGCTGGCTGCTCAAAGGAACCACAAGGACCATTCTGTGAGTCTGTGTCAGAGCCCTTCCCACGTCCTCTCCACCACAGGAGGACTCCCCAGCCCAGGTAAGTGCTACATTCCTGGTGAGAAAGCCATACTCATTGCTTTTCTCCCTGCCATAGAAAAGCAGCATTTGTGTGGGGCTGTCCCTAAATCTGTTCTATTTTGATAGTTGTGTTCCAGAGAAAAGCAGGATGGATGTAGTTGTTGTTGGGGGGTGGGCAAGTTTAAAAAAAAAAAATCAGAAAATTGCCTTCTCCCTTTAATTATCTGATATCCTTTTCACTTTTATCAGGGCTGAGGAATTATATTGCTTTATTTATAGCAGCTGCAGGTGGAGGGCTACTTTACATGTGTGTATTTTTATATGTGTGTATAAATACAACACATCGTGTTTTCACTTGCATGCACACACCACAAATTAAAACCTGCTGACGTTTTGTGCATTGACAAACATCCTCAGGTGTTAGGACAGCTGGTTTTGTGGGATACCCACAAACACTCACACAGACTTTGAGGACTGTTTTCATTATACCCAGCCATGAGGGTTTTTAATGACACAACTCAAGATGTTGCAAGAGATTTATTTTCAGCCTCTCTGTCACTGATGAAAATACCTGCTCACAGAAAATCCTGTTTATTTACTCAGAGTGGTGATTACAGGCAATCCTCAGGACAGACTTCTTAGACAATACAAAAATGCTGCAATTTTCATCTCAAATGGATTTTATAAGTCCTCTGCAACTGCAAATGAGCAGGGAGAGCCCTGATCCTCTACCCAAGAGAGCCAAAAGTTCTGCTGTTAACCTCCAGACTGCAGGTGAGCTGCTGGTACTGGTCAGGCACATGGGTTTTATTTGGTAACTGAGAACAGAACCAAAAGCAGAGCTTTGATACCACTTTTGGTGGAAATAGAATACATTTTGTTCCCTGATCATTATTCCCATATTTAATATGAGAAGTTAGTGTATCAGGTAAGTACAGAAGCATTAAAATAATTCCCTGATGGAGAGATGGAGGCCTTCAGGAAAGGGCTGGGCTTTATTGTCTGTGAGGGTGCTGTCAGCATAAATAATTATCATGAACTTCAACTTCAAGCAATCAAACTTCATCGTATTGAAGGAGCCCCATTAAATGCTCAGATTGTTCTTAATTTGATCTAGTGCAGTCAATTCCTGAGGGAAGGAGAGACTGCAAAAATCAATAAGGCATCACTAAGGAAGCTGGGGTGTCTTGGCCATGTCTGGCAGAGGAAGTGGAGCCATCTAAGGAGGGAGGTTTTCTCATCCTGCTGAGACACAAGGCCCACAGAGTTGGTGAAATGCTCAGGAGCCCCTGAATCACTTGAACCAGACAAGGAGTTCAAAGACAATTGAGCTGAAGGAAATCAGGCTCAAAACAGATTCAAACTGAAGCTTGGCTAACTCCTGTCTTAGGTTTGTTTCCCAGCCAGGTTGATGATGGCATCTGCTCTGCCATGACAATGCTTTTCCAGCACTCACCCAGTGCAGCTGGGCAGGCTGCTGGGGTGCTCATTGCTGCTCTGACTTCTCCTCTCTTCAGAGACATGCCCAGAGTGATGCAGGTTTCAGTGCACCTTCTGTTCCCCCTCTGTTTATAGTTGACCAATTGCTGGTTTCAACTCACTGATTTTTATCTTTATTTTTTATCTCCACTCACACTTTCTTCAGAGGAGATAATGAAACGCTGGTGATTAAATGGGAAAGATCCTGGATTTGCTAAGAACAGAAGCTAAGAACAGAAATCTAACCCACTAGGTTGAGCTTTAATAGTCATAGCATTTAGGCTTGGTTAACTATACTGTCCTGTCGTGGTTTAACCCCAGCCAGCAACTGAGCCCACGCAGCCACTCCCTCCCTCCCTCCCTCCGTCCCCGTCGGGATGGGGGAGAGAATGAGAAGGCTGCAGGTGAGAAAAACCCTGGGCTGAGATAAAGACAGTTTAACGGGACAGCAAAGCCCACACATGCAAGCAGAGCAAAATAAGGCATTCATTCCCCACCTCCCAGGGGCAGGGAGGTGCTCAGCCATGAGCACATGAGCAGGGTACAAACACCATCATCCCCCCTTCCCTCTTTCTTCCCGCAGCTCTGGATGTGAGTCTGATGTCAGACGGTCTGGAATGTCCCTTGGGTCAGCTGGGGTCAGCTGTCCAGTCTGTGTCCTCTCCCAACTCCTTGTGCCCCCCAGTCTAATGGCTGGTGGGGTGGGGTGAGAGACAGAAAGGGCCGTGACTCTGTGTAAGTGCTGCTCAGCAGGAAGGAAAACATCCCTGTAATATCAATATTGTTTCCAAAACACAGCCCCATACCAGCCACCATGGAGAAAATTACCTCTATCCCAGCCAAAACCAGTACATGCATAAAAACCCCCTTCCCTAAACCAGCCCTAAACCAGCTCCTCCCTTTCACCGTGAGCTTCTGTTACACTTCTTGTAGCAACTATTGTTGGAGAGCACAGAAAAGTTGAAACAATCGGCACAAATTTTTTGTTAGAACTACTTTTATGTCTCATGATTTAAAAATTACACTGTCACTTTGTAGTTATTCTATTAATCAGTGTATTCACATCGAAATATTTCTAAATTTTAAAAGTCTGTGGTGAGCAGATTTTTTTCCCTTATATTTTGATCACAGAAACGTGGGAAAAGCTTAACTTAAAAAGCGCCCTGAAAAATAAATAAGGGCAAGGTCATTTATAAAGTAAAATGCCTTTTCATTTGAAAGCTCTCTGTTCCTCCCCATTTACAAGCATGGGCCTTGCACACGTGCATGGAGCTTTGTGGATCCAATTGTTTCACCAAAAGGAGAATATGAGGTGCTTCTTCCAAATTCTGCCTCAGATAACTGTGTTTTATGTCAGAAATGCTGCAAAGGACACAGATAAAGATTTTACAAACAGATTTCATGGGTTTTCCCTTTCTGATTGCCGGCTGAATATTGGAAAACTTGGCCTAATTCAGAGTAGGAATAACATGCCCTACTCTTTCAAGTGGGATTCAGTGGACAAAGAAGCCTTGCTCCAATCCTTGGAGGTAAAGAAACAGGCTTTCACATCCTGTTAGCCTTTCCCCCTGGTAGGTTCAGAGTGCACACTTAAATCTGCAAAGAGAGTGTGCCCAGCTTTCCCTGGCCTTTTCAAAATAAACCAACAAAACTTTCAGCTTGCTGGTCCCACACAACCACCTTTTTGTGTGGCAGGAGGTGGCTTGTGACTGACTGACGTGGCAGGTGCTGCAGGAGCCAAGACAATCCTGCATTTCAACCGATTGTTGTCGCTACCAAAGCCTATTATCTAGGGTAATAAAGTTTAAGATTAAGGGGATTCTGCATGTTTGTGCTATTCTCCACAAAGCTTATCTTCTAATGGACCAGCTGCTTTATTACGCTCTGCCCACCCCTTCCCATTGTGTGGGGAAGCCACATGGATGGCTGGGAAGGCACTGAGGCAGCCGTGGCCACCAGCTGGGAATATCATCTCACCCCCAGCCTCCAGCTGGGAGCACTGAGTTACCAGCAGTTGCCAGCTGGTAACTCACATCCTCCACCTTGCCCAGCAAAGCACATCACCTTAATGCCAAGATTCTGCCAAGTCCATCACCCAGTGCTGCTCCCACTCCACTTCCTCCTGACTTGGGTGCTCCATGTGCAACTGCTCTGGCTTTGCTGGCTGTGGTGTCCATGTCCTCGGGATGCAAGTGTCCAGATGAAACCACCTCCTCATTCTGTCCTCTGGCATTGGCTCTCATGTGCTGGTTTTGGCTGGGGTTAACATTCTCCCTTGTGGTTGCTGTGGACTGGTTTGGACTGGTGCTGGAAGTGGTTACATCCAGGGATGTTTAGCTCGTGCTGAGCAGGGCTTGCACAGAACCGAGGCCTTTTCTCCTCTCATCCCACCAGCGAGGAGCTCAGGGGGCACAAGATTTTGGGAGGCGACAGAGCAAGGACAGCTGACCCCAGCTTACCCAAGAGATATTCCAGGCCACGTGGCTTCATGCTCAGCATATAAAGCTGGGGAAGAAGGAGAGGGGAGATTCAGAGATAGCATTTTTCTTCCCAAGGTACCATTATGGGAGCTGGGCCCTGGCTTTCCTGGGGATGGCTGAGAACCTGCCTGCCCATGGGAACTGGGAGTGAATTCCTTGTTTTGCTTTGCTTGCATGTGTGGTTTTTGCTTTCCCTGTTAAACAGTCTTTGCCTCAACTCAGGGCTTTTCTCACTTTCACCCTTCCCATTCTCTCCCCCATCCCTCTGGGGGGAATTGGCTGAGTGGCTGCATGGGGCTTAGTTGCCAGCTGGGGTTAAACCTTCATACCTTGGAAAAAATGTTAAACATCTGTAGCAGAAAGTACTCAAATGAAACTTGCAACCATTCATCACAGAGAATTTATGAATGTCTTCCCCTCACATCTTAAACCTTGAATTCACTGAAGGCCACAACATTCAGATATTATTGCCACATATCTTATACAAACAGGGACTCAACTAACCTGAGGTCAGGGGAGTGGGGGAGCATGGAAATGCTGTCACCATGTCCTCCTCCTTTTTTTTTTTTTTCTCTGGATGTGTCCTAGATGCATTTTAATAAGTAGGAGCTGTCAGTATAACATCTTGCCTTCCTCACATCGTATGTGGGAACATTAAAATAACATTAGCATTTCATTTTTGATCCAAAGATCTTGGAGTGTCTTGAGGGACGGGAGCAAACTGGAAGAACAAGGCAATGGGAACCTGACAAAATTCAGCAAGGACAAACACAAGTCCTGCACTGTGCAGGGACTGTGTTGGAGTGAGCAGAACTCATAGAGGAGGTGATTAGACCCCTATCCTCAGCATTTGTCAGGCTACATCACAACTGATATTGTGAGATCTGAGGTCCTGTGTGTAAGGAAGGAGAAGCAGCTATGAACTGCAGAAACTGTTTTATCTGAGTTCTGCATTACCATCCAATTCTGCAATTGGGGTGTCCTTAAGAGCCCCCTGAAACTGGGGGAGTTCAACAGCACGTCAACCCCAAAATCCCTGTCCTTCATTGAAGGCCCTTGGGATCAGATCTTGCCATATTTTATATCTTCAAAATAAAAAGTAGAGGTGGCAGTTTTCATCTTTGGGGATGTCATTACCTTTAATTAGCAGGTAACACTACCCCTAACTGAGAAACTGAGTAGTCTTAGTGACTCACATAGCAAAGCCAGAATAAACTGTCTTAAGGTTTGAGAACAGCTTCAAATATCACTTATTTCCATCCCTGATTCAGACACTTTGTCTTCAAATTGGCTCAAGAAAGCAAGCACATCAAAGATCAATATACTTCAGGGAATGTGTGGGAGGAAGGGAAGAAGAGTAATAGTGAGATGATTCCCATACTACTTCAAGGCATATTAATATTTCCTTGGCCACAAAACATAGATCACAGGTGAGCTAAACTCCAAAATAAGGTAGGTTTTCCTGCAAGATGCTTAATACCTGTGTGAGCTAGGAGCCCTGCAGGTATCTTTAGTTGGTACCAAAGATTTATTGAGAAAACCGGTAATTTAGGGCCAAAGCTGTTGGCAGAGGCTCAGTGTATAACACAGCAAAGCACTGTAACAAATATAGGCAATAACGTGCATCACTCTGCACACTCATAGCCGTAGACTGTAAAGACCAGGTAAGAATTAACCAAATAGCACCAAAAAAATCCCTAGAAGAATACCAAAGAGGATATTATCCTCCAGCAATTCATTTTTTTGGGAAAGGGCTGATGGGTGTGACTAGGGCTGGAGGCCAGGGCACAGAGTGTACACCCGCTGCAGTGGCAGTGCCACAGCTCACAGTTCTGTAAGCAGCTTTATCATAAGGCAACAGCACTTAATTTTGCTCTTAATAAAAAATGCCAGGAGATTAAGACCAAGCTGAAGATTTCTACTGCCATCCTGGGATTTAGAGGTTATGCAGAAATCATTAATACAACCACGATTTGAACTCTTTTGATCACCAAGTATTAAATTCATCCGTAAGTACATAAATCCTGGGAAGCAGGAAAGCAGAGCTACCCAGCATTGCTGGTCCTTATTCATCTGCTTTTCTCATCATTGCCAGTGGTTGTAATGTCCCTCAATCATCTCCTGAACTGCATAAAGAACCAATACAGCAATCCCTCCCCATAAAAAGCTCTCCTAAATTATCTTGGAAGATCCATTTTTTTTTATTTCAGACTCTCAGAGCATCCATTAAAATCCCAGGTGGCCTTGTTCCCTCCCAGGGGCTCCTGCTCATGATTTGTGCTACCCCAGAAAAGCAGGCTGGGCCCTGCTCCCTGCTCTTTCTAGCAAGCAGGTATTTCTCAAAGCAAAGAGCCCAGATGCATTTGCAGCACCCCCAGTTGTGACAGCCCAGCTGAGGCAGTACAGTGTGGTGGAAGAGGGTGAAACACATTTCATGGGTCAGTATAGGGATGTGCCTTCCCTGGGGAGCTCAGGTATGTTATACATTGCTGCATGGAACACCAGGCTGTGTGTGAGGGGCAGCTGTGGGGTGGGGGGCTGCCCTCATCCTCCCTGGACTCATGGGCAGGGGCTCAGGACTGCTTCAAACATGGGACAGGGAAGTGCCCACTTTAATCAGGATTTTGGAGAATGTTGTCCTTCTTTTTTTATGTTGTTTTTCTGCTCTTTTGTTTGGCTTTTAGTCTTTTCCATGAAGAGTTTATTCTATATTTTATTATGGTGCTGTTGAGTCCATGGCTGAGTACTCACCCCCTGGCAGACCTGTTCTGGCTTGCACAGGCCACCATCTGGTTGTAGGTCCAGCAACCATATTATCCCTGTGCTGTGGTGATAAAGAAGGCCTTTTTTTCTTTTTCTTTTTAGGTAAAATCAGTGACTGATATAAAATCCTCACTCTAAAGCCAGAAGACCTCAAACCATTTATTAAACCAAAATCTACATTGCAAGGGGATGAGTCAGCACAGTAGTCAGGGAGCTCTAACAGTAATTTCTTCTTGTTGTTTTAGAAGTTCTCAACAAACATTTCCTAAGTCAGAAAAAGGATTATGCTAATGAGCCTGCTGAGCTGACACTGCCTTTCCACAGCTTTCTAAGACAGTGGCCACATTTTCTTCTAAGAGTAACTCTCTCATTAACAGGAAGACTCCAGAAAACGAGTTCTCACAGAGAATCAATTCATCTAATTGTATTTTCTATTTGACTTCAAGCAGTATTTGAATAAAACTGTCACTCCAAAATACTACACCATTGTTTCATAGTCTTTCTTTTCACATACTTTTCTACCCTTAAAATGAAGATTCATATGAAACCCTTACTTGCTCTTGCAGCAAACTGTTGTTTTGTTTGTTGGGTTTTTCTAAGTGCCCCTCACCACAACACTGACAGCTCAGGTGAGATTACAGAATCTCTTAGGAGGGGAAATGGTCTTAGTAAGGCTTTAGACTTTCATTACTCAGCCAGAATGTGGAGTCTATCAATTACACCTACATTGACATGCTGGGGAATTAATTGGTGTGTTTGACAAGGACAGCTATTACCCCGTGTTGTTCTGACAGCTGGCTTTGATATCAGGAATTTGTCAACCTTCCCCTTCACATGAGCTGCTGGAGGAACAGTTGAGTAGATCAGGTGAGGGCATTGCAAGATTTTTTCCCCCTCCTCATACAATCTCAACATCTGGTGATAACCTAAACCCTAAATAAAATTATGGACATTCATAACATCAATAAGCAAGCAGCAATGCCAGACCTGTGCTATAAACAATCTCCTGACTGGGCTGACAAAGCATTCAGGGTGTCAGAAAACTAATTCATTATCATCAGAGAAGTTAGCACCTTTCAGTAGTGACTTTCCATGTGTCCTTCAAGTGCCAATGATACTTATTGGGTGGGAGTATTTCAAGTTTGTCTGAGTTTGGGGACTGGCATTTAAAAGACTGTTGACCACTTAAACTTCACCTTGCTTAAGATCAGGGGCAAGTTTGAGTTACAGTTGGATGTGAATAGTTCTGGGCATGGAACACTGTGCTGGGAAACTGTGCTGGTCACTGGCTGCCCCTATCCCATTTTGAGACAGTTTCTAGGGTCTTGTTCTTTCTTTTCAGTGGCTGCTCTCAAGAGCTTTCTCTGGCCTTTTAAGACCAGATGAGAAAATGATGTAGTATTTTATGGAGAACCACACTGCAGGTGTGCTCCTCCCCAGAGCTGGCAGAGATTCACTGGCCTTACAGTCTTACAGTCCCCTTCCTCTAGAGGGAAATCCCTGAGCTGGTCCCCAGCTTAGCAAGAGATCATCCCTTTCTCAGTGAAGAGCAAAAGCCAAGCTGTGGCTCTGCCCCCTCTGCTCCCTTCTGCTGGGCACAGAGAGGAGAAATACCCTTGTAGCCAGGAGACTTTGTCCTGACAGGAGGGCAATGAAAATAGACTCATCCTCACAGCCTAAAGCAACTCAGAAGAAAATCCTGAGACACAAAACTCCACTAGGTCTAGAATTTAGCTCCAGTCAGGTTCAAAAGTTAGTTTATAAACAATTAGGATATGCTAAAGCTGTTAGAAAGTCAAGACTTACAGCAACTTTGTAAAAAGATAAAAAGAAAGATGTCCCAAACTTCCTAATTCCCCAGCTCAGCAACCCAGTACTGGCTACCTGGCTTTGTGAAGATCACAAGGTAAATTGCACATGTACTGGGGAGAGATAAGTTTTGGGGCAGCCCTTTAGCCACAAAGCAAGTCTATTTTTTCTTTAAATAGAATGACATTATTTTTTTTTAAATCTGGAGGACAGGTTATCAGCATCCATTACCCTAAGAATGTCAACATGGACAGAGCATCAGGTGGGCTCTGAAAGGGATTGAATCCACGGGGAGATGGCTCTGGCTGGCTGGTGGCAGTGTGAGAGCAGAGTCCAAGCCTGACACCTGGCTCTTCTGGGCAACTCTCTGGGCAAGCAAAGCATTGGTCTCCATGTAGGTGATCTCCATAAGTCCTTTATCCTACAGCTGTGGTTCCATTCCCTGAGAAAACAGCAAAAAGGAACTGCTGCCCTTCACCCATCAGCTCTGGGTTAATTGTGGGCCTTAAGACCATGCTATCATTAGTTCTGGAAGTTATTGGTGTTTTTAAGATAATTATAATGCAGCCAGGTTTTCAATTACACCTTACGAGTTTTGCTAGGATGTGGTACACAATAAAGATTCAGTCACCCAAAGCTGGGTGAAAAGATACAGAGGAAACACTATTATGGTGCTTATGACTGTTGAGGGGAAATAGCTGTGACCAGCTCATTTATTTCCTTTGACCAGGTCATATGCTTGTGGCCAGCAAAGTAATTTTATAAAGCACACGGACATGTGAAGGAGTTTGGACCACCAAACTCCTTCAGCAGGTAGACCAAGAAAAGTAAAGTTAAAAAGGTCTTTTACAACACATTCAAAAAACTAGCAGAAAACAATCTGGGAAGCTCAGTCCCACAGATTCTTGTAGGAAAAAATTGTCCTGTGATAGTCAGCTGTTCTACTTTCATGGCCAGGCACTGCTCATCTAGACAAGGGTGTCCAGGGCTGGAGAAAACACAATGATGCCTGCCTGTCTTGGCCTCAGACCACAAAAAATGGACCCCTGGACTCTTGTTCTGCCTTTCATCTGCAATAAAATTCCCTAAGCTGGGGGAAGAATGCAAGGGGAGCAGCTTTCTTATTGCTTCTGCATCTGTCTGCAAAGCTGGTAAGTGATAAATTGCAAAAAACTGGAAATGTGCAATGGACAAAATGTATCTCAGTTTTTGCAGATCTTATGATATCACCTCCAATTTAAGGGGATGTTTTAAACAGATGATTCTCTGCCAGCAGAGAAAGTTGCAAAAATTAAATGCAGTTTAATGGTGAAACATTTCCATTTTTGAGGCACTACATTGAATTATGCAGCATTGCATCAAACTAACTTTCAAGTCAAAGTGACCTTTGGTCAAAGTATATTGAAATAATCTTACTTTATAAAATATTGGTTAGGGGAAAACCCTCCAGCACCTGGCATACATAGATTTTGCCATTTCAGAAACTTGTCTTACTAAATGAAAAAATACAGCCTTGTAGGTGTTCATTAGCAGCACAAGTAGCATGGGGATCCATACATACAGTTAGTGTGATCAAACTGAAATGTTAAATTACCTAAGCAAGAACTGCACTGGTAGATTTCTCTTAGAAAAAAAAAAAAAAAGAGGAGAGGGAGGAGGGGGGGGGGGGGTGAAGAGAGAGAACATAATTTCCAAACCCTTAGCTTATTTTTAATTTATAGTCCTTGGAAAAAAAATAAGTGGATAGCCCAATCATTTATATGCCTGGGCAAAAGCAATACATCTATATAAAAGTACAGTGATATATTTCTGTTGCTAGTTTAATGTGCTGCTCTGTGCCCTGTGTGTTCTGATTCATTGGAGAGCAGCAATCATGTCGACAGGAGCTGTTCTTCAGTTCCCATCAGCGACAACTAAAGGCCAATTCAAGGTTGTGGTGGGGTCATGAATCTAACATAGTCACTGATAGAACAATTTTCCTTCTGCATGACACTGTCAGGGGGACACAGAGGGAATATACAGCAAGGACTGCTGCAGGTAGGTCTTGTTTCCTCATCCTTCCTCCGCTCTCCTAACCCTCCTCCTTTTTTTTTGTTTTTAATTTTTGGCGACAGTGTGTGCTGTTAACAAGCAGCCTCTGGGGAATACAGAATCAACACCATAGAAAATAAGAAGAGAGGAAACTTCTAAGCCTTTAGGAACCAACATACTCCTGGCCTCTGTGCAGGGCAACTCAGCAACATCAGCTTGGTGTGAAAGCTGGATCCACCCTGAGACAACACAGGCTGTGTATCTGAAGACAGGTACAGCCTTACAAAGAAGAGAGGTGCTGGACCAAACTCCACAGTGTTTCCACCTCTGGTTCTCCACCCTTTGAGTTAAATAAAGAGGCATTTTTATCCAGCTGTAACTGTACCTGAGTTGCTATCCTCCTGTGGTATGAAAATGAGGCCTGAATTTTGCCTGACAATATTATTTTCCTATAATTTTCCTATTATTTTCCTTCCAGCAAAGTTGGCATAAGCTTTGCCCAAGCTGAAAACAAAAATCCAACCTCTGCTATTATTTCTTCTATGTATGTCCCTGAGAGAGCTATTCTTGGAGCTGGTGAGTGTTATTTCATTCTCATGCCACTACCTGTCACCACAGGGCTGCTCTGGTCTAAGGCACTGGTCTTAAATAACCATCCAGGGCAAGGTGTATGGTTACACTCAATGCTCTGTGTTTCCCACGTCTTGAAAGCCAAAATCCCAGCTCATACCTGCAGTGGATAGGGATAGATCCAAGCTTTTCTTACAGGCAGGTTTGCCTCCCCTGTGCATTACACTCATTCACACCTGCAGCAAGGCCACGCTGCACAGGTCTCTGAAAAGGCCACGGGTGAACTTGACCTCAGCGGGGCTCAAGTTTCTCCTTGAGTGGGCTGAGCACAGAACAGCTGGAAGGGTGATGACCTTTCCTGTTCACATGGATGCTGCTCCACAGGGCCAGGGGTGGCAGGGCCTGCTCACAGGGTTTTCCCTTTCTGATGCAAATGCCCCAGGCACGACTGAGAGGAGATGGGAGAGGGAACTGCAGCCGTTCAAGGATGCAGGAGGAGCCCCGAGAGGAGATCTGCTCTCTTGAGGGATCTCCCCAGCTCTCTAGGGAATTTTCTTCAAAAATTAGGGGATTCCCCCTTGTTTTAAACAGCTTCAAAGCCAGATGGGACCCAGTCTAGCATTTCCCTTTGATGTCCAAGACAAATTCGATGATAATTTACACAGAAACAGCAACAGGACCCATTTTAGGTTCTAAACAAGAGGAGAGGACCTAAGTTTTTCTCTACTGCTATGGCCTTTAAGACTTACCAGACCATTGGCATTTCCCAACTCAGAGTCAGGAAACTGAAACACACCTTGGCTGGCACATTGGTGTCAGAGTCCTTGCACAGGGGCTGGGGGTGAGCTGTGTGGTGGAGCCAGCACAGCCTCAATCCCTCTGAGCTCTCAGTGCATCAAGCAGTGCTGTAAATGGTGTTCCAGCAGCCTCCCCAGAGCCAGCACACGGGCTCACAGCCATGTCCCCTGCACAATCAGCATCAGTGGGGGCTGGGATGCAGGGCCTGGCTCTGAGCACTCTTAAACCCACAGGCAGAGGTGTGTGAGGAGGTTTCCTGCCCCTCTGTCATGGCTGAGTTCATGGGCACCCCCAGCACACCCGCTCACACACACTGATCTGAAACACAGACCGTGAAGGAGATCTATTGCCCCTTTTTCAGTGCCAGCGATTCTTCAACAACACAGAGCAGCTTTGGCTGGATTTAGATTGACTTGGGAAGCTCCAGAGAACCTTCCCAGTCCCAGACATGGTCCTTCTCAGGCAGAGGCCAGTTGGCAAAGCAAAGCCTGGAAAGTGGCAGTGGATCTGTCTGTTTGTTGGGGTAAAATATAAAGTTTCAGGGCCCAGCGTTGTCACACAGTTGCCATCTGCAAATACCAAAATCACAGCATTTCTGAGAAACATTGCAACCAAATTAACAAAACAAATCTAAAATTAACAAGACACTCAAATACATAAAAATATAGCTGTAATTTACAACTCTATTTAATTAAATATTGTTCCTGCATTTGCAATTGAAGATATTTGTATATAGCATTAAAAAAAAAAAGGGAATGGAGATTTGTATTTATGAATGTATTTATGAATTGTATTTATGAAGGGCTGGAAATGGAAAGAAGAGGGTTTGTGCAGCATTTCTGCTGACATGCAGGCTTCCCCAGGAGCATCCCACCAAGGCTGTGAGTGCTCACTCACTAACTCTCAGGCCCTGCAGCTGCACACAGCTGTGTCTAAGTATCTGATTTGTTTTTTACTCTTGTTTATAATGTTATAGTTGCTCCTGATCAAACCCACTGCAGATAAGATCCCAGCATGTGCTGAACTCAGATGCAGAAGTTTGTGTCATCATCCTCTTCCATGTGGGCATGTGTCTGTTCCACCACAGGGGGAGAAAATGAAGAGTATAAAACCTCCCAAACCCCAGTGTTTATCTCTTCAGTGGGTAGAATGTTTTACCATATTGATTTAATTTGCATTAAAAATGCTTCTCTGGAAATGAAAGACTTGCATCTGTCTCATTATTTTAGATCTGAGCTGGCAACTGAGTTAATATTAAAATGACATATACACACAAATCACATTTCCTATGTTACAAGTAACGGGAGCAAAGCGAATATACCAACATTAATAATTTACCTTTTGAGCTTAGCCCTTCTTTATTTTTCTGAAACTTCCACAAGCAGATTGCCATTTCCTCCAATTTATTCATTATTCAAATTCAGTCAACAGTTTAAAAGAACATGTTTACCTAACAGATAGCTTGCATTTTGCTCCCATTTTCACTGCTCAGTATTTGTAACAAAGTGTGAGTCACAATCATGTAATTAAATCACATAATATAATTCCTTTTCCTCAGCTAAATCAAAATGTAATACTTCTGGGGAAAAAGTACTGCCAATGTGTCTATAAAAACCAAATTTCTACAAATAGCTTTGTCTATATCTGAATTTCATCTACATTCATTCTGACTAACAACTCAGCCACTTGGATGTTTAGCAAATGATCATTAAAACAGGCAGAGCAGCTTTATTTCCTTCCTTCTCTGTAACAAATGAAGGAAAATATATTAGCTTTCCTTAAGTTATCTTAGCTCTTCTGCCATCCAGTCGTTCGTTTCCCCTGGTTCTGCAGGTGCCATTAACAACAACAACAAAAGCTACTGACAGCAGCTGCCTTTTAGTTGCCTTTTATTTGCTTTCGAGCAGCAGCCTTTGGGGTTTTGCAGATCCATGGTGAAAGTGAAAACCAATAGTAAACTAAAGAAACATCAGGAGCAGAAGAATAAATCTTTCACACTTCCTCTCAATTCTTGTTTAGATTTCACTTTTCTGACCCAAGAAAAACAGTTATTTTTTAGTTTAGTTTTACTCCTGTTTTAGTTATTTTTTTGTTAATTTCAAATCATATTCCTCATTTATTTGAGGGTTAACCAGCCATGAAACCTGCACACAGAAGCTTAGAAATGCACCAAGCAGACCTTTGCCACTTGTCCCTGTCTGGGTTTTTAGCTGAGCGTTCAGGTGCTCCTTGCATTCAGAAGTCCTGGTAGGATGCAATTACTTTCTATGGCCACTGGAAATGCAGCATCCCACCACCCCGGAGTCCCCTCACCAGAACCCCATCCAACCTGGCCTTGAACACTTGCAGGGATGGGACACCCACAAGTTCTCTGGGCAGCCTGTGCCAGTGCCTCACCACCCTCACAGTAAAAGAGATCATAATGCTTGTGTATGACTCAAACATGTGAGACAACTTAATTCCATGGAGGATTTCTGCCAGCCCGGGCTGTGATGCTGCTGAATGAATGTAAAATTTTAACACCAGTTTGCACGTGTACAGCTCTTAGAGAGGAGCAAAGGCTTTTCCAAAGAAACACAGAGTTGCAGGGGATCTCTTCTAAATCCATTCTAATTTTCAAATGGCAGCACTCTCTCTGCATTTTTGGAGACAGAATAGATTCAGAAAGTGGCTGCTTATCGATTTATTGTCTTTATGCTGGACATAGGTTTTTATTAAAGAAAGCAGATACTCAATAGTGTTAACTAGTAATGGGAATTGACTTTTCACTAATTGCACAGAACCTGGCATTAATACACTTTAATAGAAAATAGGCTTGTGCACTCCAGATCAATCCAAAAGTTTTTTTCTGAGTGTGCTACAGACAAAGGACTCCAACAACAACACAGCTAAATAAGACATTGTATTTATTTACTTATTATTCCTCCAGTTATTGAGATAGGGAAATACCTCCAGGGAATGAGGGAAATGCTTTACCAATGCTGTTTTTCCACTTTCTGTTTGCTCCACAAGGCTCAGCATTTCCTGGTCTGCTGTTCTGCCCTGTTTGCCTAGTTTGTAAAGAAAGGAGCATGTTTGTCTGCCTCATGTACAGTGGGATGCAGGCAAAAGAAATGTTTTGGAAGTAAGACTGACATGAGAAATAAAACAATTTATCATTTAAAAAATATAAATATGATTACTATAATAATAATAATAATTATTATCATCATTACTATTATTACTCATGTTACTATTGTTGTTGTTACTGTTATTACTACAATTATATTTGTTTAAAATGTTAATGTTATGAAACAAATTCTCTGTATGTTTGGTTTCACCGTCTGGCTTCTCAATAGAAGAGCACAAGGGGATTAACAGCACCAGGGGCTAAACCCCCTCCATGTTATCTCGGGTGTGCAGCTCCGGGGGGCTCAGCTGCCTCCCAAGACAACATCATGAAACCCTTTCTCTGGGGCCTGGCAGGGGAAAGCCAGTGGGCACAGTCAAAAACACAGCATTTTCACCCAAGTGGTTTGGAACATTTACTGAAATAAGGCTTGCTCCCATGATGCAGTTAACAGGTACTTTGCATTGCCTGTCAGCCACCTCCAGAAAAAAGATGAAGACAAACGAAACAGGATCAAGACTCAGTCCCTGTCCTACTGAAACCCTTGTAGGAAATGAGACCATGCACTCTCACAGCAAACAGTGGTTCCAAGTGGAGCAAATTGGAGTCCCAACCCTTTTTAGGCGCTATTACCAGTCCAATAAAGCAGCTAATAATAAAGGATTGCTGCTTTATTTCCTGCACTTAAATAAAACAGATTGGCAGAACCTTACTAATCATTTCCGACACTGAAGCATTATATCAGCAGACAGGCTTCTGAAGAAAGGCAGGATTTTCCAGCAGTTCTGGACTTTTGAAGGGTGGGAATCCATGACTTTATCTGAATAAAGTTTGAAGCCCTCTCACCTTTATAACCACACCTCCCACAGTTATCAGATACTTTTACATCCTCTTCAGCCTTCTCTGAGCCAGCTGAAGGAAAAAGGCCCATTCCCCAGGGTACTGGCAGTGACAGGGGGGCTGACGAAGGGCAATGCTAATTAATGCTTTGTTGCTAGTTAGTAATGTATGCTCGTGTCACAGGAAAGTCATTTTTAGTTCCGTGTTCGTGTGGGTGGCACAGCAGGCACAGCTCGCCTTCTCCCACAGCTGGATTCCCAATGAGCGGCCCCTGAGGTGAGTCGGGGTACAGCACGGCTGTGCCGCTCCCCAGGAGGTGACAGCAGCCCTGGAAAAGGAACCCTGCGCTTTTGAAAACTTCTGGCTCGCCTCAACACTCCTAATAGGAGATAGTCAAGCTGCAGGGGGAAAGCCCCTCCACGGGGGAGGGGATACCCCCAGTTCCCTCTCTAGGCTGGTCCCGATGGCTGCCATGATTGGGTACAGGAGGATGCAGGAAGGTGGGAGGCCCTCTGGCAGTGTTTCAGGCCTTTGCCATTTCAAAGGACAGGCAATGTGTTCCTGCAGGCAGAAGCAGGGCTCTTCAGGATGCAGTACACATGTATTTGTTTTGTTCAGTTTTGGTCCGGGACACGGGGATGAAAACCCAGGGCCACATCACCAGTGCCAGCTTGTTTGGGCCCCTGGACCCGCCTGTGGCAGCGGAACTCACTGCACCTGCGGCGGGCTGAGCCTCCACCCCGGGACTGAGGGCTCTGCCCTGTGCTCATCCACCACTCCCGATCCCTCTGCGGGGGAACAGGCTCTCCTGGGCCTGGGCACACTGAGGGCTCTGCCCTGCAGCCCATCCACCACTCCCGATCCCTCTGCAGGGGAACAGCCTCTCCTGGGCCTGGGCACACTGAGGGCTCTGCCCTGCGCTCATCCACCACTCCCGATCCCTCTGCAGGGGAACAGCCTCTCCTGGGCCTGGGCACACTGAGGGCTCTGCCCTGCGCTCATCCACCACTCCCGATCCCTCTGCACGGGAACAGCCTCTCCTGGGCCTGGGCACCCTGAGGGCTCTGCCCTGTGCTCATCCACCACTCCCGATCCCTCTGCACGGGAACAGCCTCTCCTGGGCCTGGGCACGGCTCCCCCACAGTGCTGGGATAAGGTGCTCAGTGAACAAAGCGTGGAGAACACCGGAATTACCTTTTTGCTTCAAATCTTATTGATTATTCTTTATCAAAGCAATGAGAACTCCAACTGAGCTCACTGCTAAAGTAGTATTACTAGTTTACTGTAACTGCTGTTTAAAAGTGTGTTACCGTGCTGCTTATTAAAAACTGCTAATATATTATTAATTAAAATCCTATCTTGAAGTGAATTTATACCATTATCAGTCAGTGATAAAGCCACTTATATTTGTCCCCTTGCCTAAAATCGTAGTTTATACTGGAAGAGCTACTCTTCCTGTAGTGCCAGCATGTTGCTTCTGAATACCTGCAGATATGCAGAATAACTTGCCCCACAGGAATGTTTTATTTAGTCAGACAGCCCTTCGAAGTGAAAGGGTAACCATTTCTGATCATAACCTCGGCTTTGCACTTCTAGTAATTATCCTTTAATTGCATTATCCTATTTGAAATAGAGTTGTAATTGGAAAAAAACAATTTGATGTTCCCTGATGCATACTCTGACATGCATTATTTGCTTTTTATTCAAATATAAATGTTCTCTATAATTCTGTCAAAGAAAGGAGAAAAATAAAGCAAAATTGAAATGTCAGTAGCAATTTTGGACATGTGAGAAGCACCAGCAACTAGTGCTGGATGGGAGAAATAATATTTTGAAATTAGTGGTGTCAGTGGAAAGAAGAGATGTGAAAGGGGAAAGGGCTCAAGCTCTGGTTCTTCAGAAGCTGTCTCTGTTGCACAGAGTGGTATCTAAATATTGAGCTGGCTTCCAGCTGTAACTGAGTGATGGATGGGCCTTTAAAATTACATTGAAGCAGAAGATGCAGAAGCTGTTTCCAGCCTTCCAGCTAACTATTGAATAATTACTAAGGCCAATACAAGTCAATGGAGTGCAGGTCCCCTTTCCTCATACCCTGTGGGACTGAACACATACTTAGGCAGAAAATTGGTTTTACTTCCTTCTTGGGCAGGTTCAAACAAATCCAGATC
This sequence comes from Chaetops frenatus, assembly GCA_013400775.1. Classification (NCBI taxonomy): domain Eukaryota; kingdom Metazoa; phylum Chordata; class Aves; order Passeriformes; family Picathartidae; genus Chaetops; species Chaetops frenatus. Next base: position 239,611 of record VZTR01030784.1, read on the forward strand.
AGTGGCAATTTATACCAATGCCACTTGCACCTGGTATTTCTGAGAGGGGAGCTCCAGCTAGTTTGGCTGGATCAACTACAAGGGTACACACACACATTACTGAGATCTGAATCAGCCTTGCCCCATTTGGAAAACTGTGCAGATAAAAATTAAATAAGTTACAGGAACAATGTTAGTGAGTTAGATTCTGCCACTCTGGAGCAAAAATAGTACTTCAAACTAAGGAGTCAGGACATGCTCAGAGGGTAGACAAGGAAACTCTGTTAGCCCAATTTGGGTTGGAGGTGCCAGGTAGAGCTGGGTGGTGCAGCCCACTCCCACCAGAGAAGAAATTGCAGATATTTTCTGCAGCAACTCCTATGACAGATGTCCTCTGACAGCAGCCCTGCATCCTCATCTCCAGACCAGAGCCAGCCCAATCTTTACTTCAAAAAGTCAGCAGTTAGCAGACAAGAAATTAACACAGGGGAATCATAAAGCAGAGGTAGTTGGCACAGACTAGGCTGGATAAATTTGGCCTTTCTGGGGTTTTTGATAAAAGCAAAACCAAACCCTCAAACCCAATAGGAAGAAAGCCTCTTGTGGAAAATAAAATTCTGGTTTTGTCTAGAGATATAACCAACTTTCATTAGTATAAGTTACTGTGCTTTCTACCCAGTTAGTTCATACTGAGCACATCCAACAAGAAAAGTCATCCATTCTGCTTCTGCATGTCTGGCTGCCCTGTCCCCATCTCCAAGCTTCATTCTGAACTCCAAAGGGAAATATAAGTATTGGAGTTCAGATCCAGGCATTTGGCACATAACATTTTGTAGGAACTTCAGGCTTCTCTGAGTCTTTAGGGAACAATCCTGTAAAGGTTACCCAGCATTTTATTTTGGGAATCCCACAACAGAAGGCGATTTTATTTTAGGTGTACACTGTACACTCTGTAGCTGCTTTCCACAGTGGTTTCTTAGGATCATAAGATCTTGGGCACAACCTCTCCTCCCGTTTCTCACATAAGCAGCGAGGGTGAATGGTGTCTTTGTCCAAACAGCTGTGTCGATATCAGCATTTTATCCTGACACATTCCACCTGGGCAGAATGCACCTCTCTGCTTGGCTTGCTCACTCCTCTAAGCAATTTCACTCAAGTCACTAGGACTGTTAGTAGGAGCTCACTACCAAGACATGGAACACTGCAGCTGAGATTTGGGGCTCCCTCAGTGATGAAATGAGGAGCCTGTTCAATTTAAGGAGCCTGCTGGAGGTTAGGCATTCTGCATAAGTGTGTTTAACAGAGAATTATCTCTGATTTTTCTCTTTCCTTAGAGATTGAACTGAAACTCCCAGGAAGCAGCACGAAGATAACAAATGAAAACTAAGCCAAAATATAATCACTCTAATTATAATGACTACTAAAAAGAGATGGTTGTCAAGAGAAAAGTTTCAGAAGCATTGAAGTCAACTGTCAAGATCCAGCCCATCTGATTGAAAACTGACAAGCAAGTCAGCTGAGAGAGCACTACCATGTTAGAAAACAGAAGGAAAGGAGCAGCTTGGAGGTTTGATGGTGGGGTTTTTGGCTGTTTGTGGGTTTGGAGGGCTTTTTTTTTGGTGTGCTACAAACTCACAATAGCAAATAGATGAAGTCAGAAGAAAACTCACTCTCAACTGGATTAAAAGGTACTCTAATGCAAGATTAACTAGAAAAAGAAATAATGAATTAAGGAAACTTGATGAAATTAGTGAAATTTGGTAAAATCCTATTTTCTACCTTTAAGCAAAGTAGTTATGTTAAAGGGTTTTTCAGATGACTTTTGAGGCCTTAAAAGCTGTGAATGAAGTAGGATCTTTGAATTCCCAGTGATTTCTTTGAGAATTCAGGTTCTGATGGCCCTGGTAAGCAGCTTACCCAGGCTGCACAGCTGGTGCACACTGGTGTGTATATACATCTATACATCTATATATATGTGTATATAACTTAAAACATATATAACTTTTTAATATGTCAATTAATGTTGCCTACTTCACGGTACTAATTCAGCAGCTGAAACAATCAATTTAAAAGTAGGTAGAGCTATCAGTTAAAAAGCAAGAACAAATGGAAGGATAACAAGGAGAAAATCAGAAGATGATAGAAGAGCATTGTTTTTACTTCAGGTTGCAGGCTGGAGCTCTGCAGGGACCCAATTTCAGAAAGTTGTAGTAGGTAATGCTGACATCTGTGGGTGAGATGGAGAACTGAGCTTATGACACAAGTTCATACTGTCCTAACTAGAGCTTAGAAGGGCAAGTCACTTAGTGTGTGATCCAGATTTAATCTGCTGCTGAGCACATGCAAAAGGCTACCAAAGGAAGCTGAGGCAAGAAGAGAAGAGTTAGGGCAATTTTGTTACCACTTAGTCATGGTGGGAGAATCAGGGAAACTGCCCATCTCCAGCTGTGTCTCTCATCTTTTCCCTACCCCAGCCCAGCACCTTAGGCTAGGCTGCTTCTGGCTCCTCTTGTAGCTACCCTGGTAAACTGCTGTCTGAGTACTTCTCTGTTTGTCTGGGAAAGAGGACACGTGTGGCTCGGTGCCACTGGCAGAAGCACCACTGTGCATGTCAGAAAGTTTCCCATTTCCCTAATGAGTGCAGGGCCCTGCTCTGAGTGGCTTCTTGGCTACCCAAGACTGCATTTCTAAGGAAATGTTCAGGCATGAGTTCTAAACCAAGGTTTCATAGTAAAATGTAAATGTATCTATAAAAATGTGTTGCTCTTGCTCTCCTCTTAAAGGACTAGCAATCATCAAGGTGTTTGGGGATAGGGTGCGAAGCTCTTAAAAAGCCACCCAAAAAATCCATTTCTTTTAAGTGCTAATCTTGTACCTGAGTCTGCTGTATTGCAACCTCATGGCTGTGGGTAACATTTCTCTTGTCCTGTGCTCAATTTCTGAATGTGTCAATGAATTCCTCTTTGAGGAATCCCCTAGTTCTGGGGACACATCTCTTGGAGGTGCACCATGGAATTCCTGGACAGGTTTGCAGTAAGCTGATGCCCTCTGCTGGGTATAAGGGACTTGAAACATGTAAATTCCCTATTTCAGAGCAGGATAATGGCACAAAACTCCTTCAAAGAATGAACCAAATGGTTTATTGGCAAGGGTTCACACCTCCCTGCAGTATTTTTAATACGTGTTGGAGGACAGCTGATAAGTTGAAATCTAATTGCAGTGAATGAAGAACAGAGTAGTTCTGGTTATAGCTTCCACATCAGTGAATATTAGATGCAACTTGCAATTAATGATCTTTAAATATAATAATTTCAATAAAATGTTCCTTTACTATCAGTTGGATTTACAAGCATGTATAATTTGAAGCTGGAGAGAAGTGTCTGAAGGGGCCTTTAAATAAAGGTTTCATTAGTGTGGTATTGACTGCTTAGAAGCCAGTATAAAGGTGCCTAAAGCATTCAGAATGTTTGCTGAAGAACTGTTAAGGAAAAAGACCAGGATCACGAGGGGACAAGCTACTGTACATCAGCACATCCCATATTCCACTGAGAGATCAGTTGAAAAATGCTGGATCTGCATTTATTGAGACACAACTGTGACAAAAAAAAGTAATTCTTATTATAAGGGAAAACAAAACTGGAAATCATGTGTTTGTGCTTTGTTGTAAGACTGATAACTCTAAGGTCTTGATGCTGAGTGCAGTCACTGTAGCTGCTTCTGTCACACACCAAGTGACAGATGTCCACTTAACCTCTCTGGAGCTCTGTCACTGTGGGATTTCAGTGAGAGTGTTTGTGCAGTTGTCTGTTGGTCCATTCTGGCAAGTATGAGTAATATCTATGAGAAAAAGCTAAAAGGAACATGAAAACAGACCTAAAATACGTAAAAATTAGTCACCTAAACTGCTTTCTTCTTTTCCTTTAGAGGCTTTAATTCTGACTTCCGGATTTACAAAATTACAGTTTTTGTGTAGGTCTGTCCACTTCCAGCCCTTTCTGATGTCTTGAACGGGAGAAGATTCGAGAGTTAGAAGTTGCCTTACATTAGTTACTGAAGTAATGAATTTAATTGATTAAAAAAAACCCCAAATTCATGCTGTGTCTAAGGATAAGGTTATACTCCCAAAGATAAATGTCTTTTTGTGGCATAATGCTGAAAAAGTTAATGTAAACCCTCTGAGTTAGTTACCTGACTGTACTACACTGTTATTTGAGTATTTAAGATAAATAATCCCAAGGGTTATTTAGTTGGTGTTAAACTTTCAGCTCGACAAAGGGGCACATCCTATCTCTGATATGACCACAGGGTTGAGTGGTAATTCTCACAAGGGCCCCTCTCTGACTTTAAAAGACATTAAATTCGGCCATGTTCTAAACTTGATGTGAAGTTTGTTCTGTGTGAGAAAGTAGCGTGTTAAGGACTGGCTTGGTTTCTTACAAGACCACAGTTCTGGAGCCTGTGTTCAGTAAACTCAAACTGATTCATGGGATATGTATTCTTCATAAACCAGAGTCTTGTCATTGATTTTTGTCTCTTGAATAAGTAAATTTTGCCAAAGCATTAATTTTTGCAATTAATACCAAAAGGGAAATTTTCATTCAGCCACTGAGGCAGTTGGCTTCACTGCATGCAGAGCTTAAAGTAGTTAGGAGACCTGGTACATGATTATTTTTGCAACAGATTTAATAAAAACACAGTATCTTAATGCTTATACTCCAGTAGGACCAGCAGATGTCAGCAAAAGTCAAAGCATAAGGCTGGATTTGGCAATGTAACATTCATGACACTTCCCAGAACAGAAACAAATCTGCTGAGCAAATAGCAAGTTTACAACTTTATCAAGTTAGTCTACAAGAAGTTAACAGTATTATTGAAAAATGTGACCCAACAAACATGTGGATCTTCCAAATCATCAAAGAATAGGAAATTTATGCAAAACACAACAAAAATACAAAGAATAAAAATGTTACAAAGATTTCATTTATAAAATGTTTTCCATAGGCCTTGTTATATTGTTGAATTTTAATATTCTGAGGACAGATAATATATCAACCAGAGATGCTTTCAATTTAACTGGGTTTTTTTGGTAACAGTCTGAATAACCTTTGTTTGGAAACAGACACACAAGTTCATTTCAACTGCACATAAACCTTTAAAATCAGCAAATAAGAAAAAAAAAGTGAGATTGAAGCTGAAGTACCAGTTCAATCCAATTACAGACTGATAACAGAACAAAATTATTTTAATTTTGTTCTACAGAAACCCACAAAATAATGAATGCTTTAACACAATGCCTTGACAGTTTCATTTCAGTATTTTAATATGAATTCGTAAGGATAACTTAATCTCAAATCCCAGTAACTGGGATGGGATCTGAACACCTAAATGCTTTTGACTCCTTTTTAAGTGAACAGGATTGGATTTATCAGATGTAGCTTCAATACTCTATGGAAGATATAGCATTCACTATTAATACTAGAGAGAGCTTTATTAATACTGCATGTAAATTCACTGAGAACTTTCACAGTGCTTCACATAAAAACAATGAAAACCCATGAGATTCTGAATTTGAGAAGGAGAAACGAGGGATACATGGAGATGGTACATTCTATAAAACAATGTAGGAAAGACGAGTGAGTGGCTCAGGACAGATCAAATTAGAATTTAGCACCTTGTAGTAGAATACAGTTGAGGACTGTTCAATGGGATCTAACCTGGATGACTAGGAAGCCTGAGTACAATGCAGACTCAGGTGTGAGAAGACAGCAGCACGGTTATGTCCATAGCCACACTGAAAACAATTGTGAAAGTGAGCACATTCATCACGTGGATCGTGACAACTTCCAGAGGTTACCATTAAACTACTAAATGCTGAATGTGCTGTGCTTAGTCAAAGCATGGGCCATACAATCAGGATTAAACAATGCACACATACCCTACCCAACATGCTTGTTTCTAATGATCTCTCCTCCCTCTATCTCGATCTGCTCGTAGAGCCACTTGCGGTCGCAGCGACATTCCGTGCCGCACTTGTTGGAGCCGCACTTGGGGCAGGCGTAGAAGCAGCCCAGGCAATCCTCATCCAGGCAGTCACACAGGTCCATCCCGCTGTACAGCAGCAGGCCCTGGCTGTCATACACTTTACTCTTGGCTGGTATAACTTGCCTGCAACATGAAAAACAACTGTTATTTACCATGTTAAAATCTATGTATTATTTTGATGCCAAGTTGCTAGTATTTGTAGAGGGAAGTTTGCTTTCTTCAGGTGTTCACTTGAACACTGTTAAGGTCAAAGGTATACATACCTTACAGTATTTGACAACATTTCTCAGTCCTAATTGTGTCTCCACTCTGTGCCCAAACTAAGCAGAAGAAACAGAGGGAGAGGAAAGGATGTGTAGCTGGTGAGCAGCACATTTAGTGTCTGTTTCCATCTGGTACAGTTACACTCAGGTGGAGAGCAGGGGCAAGGCATTAATGGGATATTTCTTGCATATTTTGACAAATAGAAAATGTCCTTTTTTTTTTAATCAGTCACATTAGAAGGTTGTAACTTGTTATCTAGTATTGTCCAATTTGGACATTAACTTTGTTTTTCAAAAGTAAGGTAAGGTCCTCACTCGCACACTTTTGTTACCAAGTGTAACTACTGAGTTTACTGAAAGATGGGAACTCCAACATTTTAAGTGTAGCCTACTTGATCTTACTGTATTCAAATTTATCTTATTATCAGAATTTTAGTTTATGCATGTATTAATAGCTATATCTATGGTCTATGTAGTATTGTTGTGCCTCACAAACACCTTTTGGTGTTTGCCTGAAATATGGACTGTAAGCTCACATTTTATCTTTCTTTTATTTATCTCAGGATCGAGAGTCGACTTCAAAGCCCTAAAGCCAAGAACTCACTCCATACACACACCAACACCCACACAGATGATGTTATAGGCTGACCATCAAGGATATTTTGTTTTCAAATGATAGGTAATGTAAATACAAGCAACAAGTTACCTGTCTGAATTGAATGCTGAGATTTTTGTTTGCAGCCTTCTTTTTTCTCTTTTACTGGTCTCTAGGGTGAATTCAGTCTGTCGTCCTGGATTAGCAAACTGGAGAGACTTTAAAGCCTTAGCTGCACGCCCCTGAAGAATGAGAAAATGTCACTTAATTATAAATACAAATCTTAATTCTTAAGAAATAAGAACCTAGATGAATTCTTGACCAGGAAAAATAACTTAAGACTTAAAATCTTTATGCTGGAGAACTATACCAGTCTCTGAACACAGCAACACAAGTTTTATAGTAGCAGTTTTAATCAATGTTTTCAAATTACCCTTCTATCAGCTTCCTTATCATACTGACATGCAACTGAAAAATACAGCTGGGGAGCTGCTCCTAGACTGCAACTCCTCTTTGCTCAGGGTGCACAAGGACAAGCTCTTGCTTTGGCTGCCCACACCACAGATTCCCTGTGCACAGCCTGAAAAATGCACCCAGCCTGGTACCAGCCACATTCCAAGCTCAGCACTTGAAGAACTATCCTCCCACATCAGTTCATCACTGCCCCTGACCTTCACAGCTCAGACACCACAACAAGTACACTTAATTCACCTCCATATGGGTTCATTTTGTAATGAACTGCAAGAGAAAATGCCTTTTTTTCCTTTTTGTTTTTAACTGAAGAGACATCTTTAGAAGCAATTTTTGCAGTGTTCAGTTTCAAGCACAGGAGCTTGTTGTTTGCAAGGCCTGAATAACAGCTTAAAATACCAGCAGCAGTTTGGTATTTACATGAACTTATGAGTTGTAAGCCACCCTAGTAGACGTAATTTTTCAAAACTTAAAGGCCATATTATTTAGTTAGAGAAGAAGATTTTTAAGATCCTCCAAATAAAGGTTTAAATACAGTATACTCCTGCACATCTAAAAGACTACAACCTTTCTTGTTTCTATGAGAGAAAAAGTTAATTTCTTTATGCAGTGGTTATATGAACTCTAATAGCTTGCACCATGTAGAGGGGATGGGAAAGCTGATCCATATACATACATCTGAATCCAGTTTTCTTCTTTGTCGCTCTTCGGGTTCCACATCCATATTTCCATTTATTATCTGCATACATTTGGGACAAAGCTTCCAACCAGGAACAAACTGTCTTCCAAACTTGGCACTTAGGAAAGTTGCATCGTCTAAGTCAATTGCTCGCAGATTTTTCTTTGATAGTTTTCTGTGTATGTTAAATGGATCACAACAGGATTTCTGCAAGTCTTCAAACCTTTCAATGTAGATTTTTGCATGGTGGAAGCAGATTGTGTTGTTTTCTGACAGGGTTATTCCAGTCCTAAACTGAAGCAGCAGGAGGTCAGATGAAGATATATCTTGTTTAGTCTTGAAGCCAGTGTGACGGGTGTAATAGGTCTTATGACATTCATTGGTAGCTTGAAGCTGAACTCCAACTGAACAAGGATCCATTTTACTTTATCAGAACAACTTATTTATTTTGCCTAAAATGCAATTCTTTGAAGCCTTTAGGAGTTTCTGTGAAGATCACCCTAGAGAAAGCATTAAAATCAAACAGATTTACACTGCAAACTTTTATACATAAGCCTGACACACTGGATTTAAGTAATTTAAAAAACATGTAAAGAAATTATAGTGTTCTAGTCTAGATAAAACTGAAAAGATACTAGATTTATTCTGGAATTAAACCATGCATCTTTTATTCCTTTCAGAGGCTTTTTTTTTTTTTTTGGCTAAAGTAAGTACTCCAAATGTTTAGTAGCATTACTTTCTTAAATCTGGGAGCAAGGTATGAGGTGGATGAGTTGTTCACAGAGCAGCCTGACCTGGTCTTTGGCTTTCCTGTGGACCCCCTCTCTTGGGACAATCCCTGCTCGCCAAGACCGAGATTGCCCACAAAAAGGGACTACTGATAGCTAAACAATTCACCCCTCCTGTTTCCAAGGAGTTTCTAAGAGGGGAAAAAAGGCTGCAGAAGTTAGGCTGCACTGGCTGGCTGATGTCAGTCAGCAATTCCCACCCAGCAGCACTTTCCTGTATGTTTTTTCCATGTGTATCAGGCACAAGTCAGCACCCTGGATCAGCCTGAGCCTTTTCAAGAACGAGTCTGGGCTATGCACAAAGATTGGTGGTTCCAGATGTGTGCAGTTTTGTGGCCATGTGGCCTTTTTGTGCAGCCCTCTATTGGCCAGTTATTATCTAGTTATACACTTATTCAATTACCAAATTATATTCCCAAATACCAAGTGAGCCACTGCAGACTGGTCTCACATCCTGGCCAAAGTTTGTTGCTAGTCCAGTGCTGGCCCCAACACATGAGAGCCCGAGCCCATCTTGCACTATTTTCCACTGCAACATAAAAACCAAACTTCTACCAAAACAAAGGAATCACTTGTTCTCAAATCCTCCAAGAACCTTAATTACAATCACTGTAGCCTAACTGGGATGTTTATGTCCACCTACACCCTATTCTGCAAAAACCCCAGAAAAATGAAAAAGCAGTGTACTGGTTGTGTCTGGGATAGAGTTAAATTCTTCACAGGAGTTGGTATGGTGCTGTGTTTTGGATCTGTAACCAAAACAGTGTTGATAACTCACTGATGTTTTAGCAGGGCCTCCACAGCATCACAGCCTTTTCTGCCTCTCACCTTGCCAGAGTGGGGCTGGGGGTGCACAGGGAGTCGGGAAGGAAAGGAGCCAGGACAGCTGATCCCAAGTGACCCAGAGGATATTCCAGAGCGTATGGCCTTGTGCTTGGCAGTGAAGTGGAGGCTGGTGGGGAGGGGTCACTGTTCTGGGAATGGCTGAGCACTGGTCAGTTGGTGCTGAGCAATAGTTTTTACGTGCACTGCTTAGTTTTCTTCTTGGTTTTTACTTTCTGCTCTCTCCTGGTTTAAATTTTTCTTACAATACTAAAAAAAAAAAATCTTTTCATTATTAAGCTGTTTTGATCTCAGCCCCCAACTTTCTCACTTTTATCCTTCTGATCCTCCCCACAGTGACAGGGGGTTAGTGAATGGCTGTGTGGTGCTTGGTTGGCAGCTGGGGTTAAACCACAACACACATTTATTTTTTTCTAACCACTGAAAGGGGTAATACAGCCTTTTAATCAATAAAAGTATCTACCACAATAAAAGTATTCTACTTTCAATAAAATAAAATCAAATAGCATCATACATAATTTAATGACATAAAATATGCAAGTTTAGCCAATACACAGAAATATGAACACAGCTGTGCAAGAGCTTAAAAGAGAAGAGTAAGTCAACAGGACTTCTAGAATTAATCTCAAAAGCTACTGGTTGGAGTATTTTTGAAGCAGAAATGCTCTTCACTGCAATACTTCAGTTTTTCTGAAGCAGATGGTTTATATCTGAAGAAATTACACATTTCCATATATTAAACTATGCACAGGAATTGAAAAGCCTTGCACAGGACAAGATATTTTCTGGTGATTTAACTGATGCAAATATAAATGATCTGCAAGGTTCTACTTGGGCCACTAAACTTGGTTCTGTTTTTTGGCAAGTGATATGAAAATACAAAGACCTAAGTATTCTAATACTTAACACCTGATTTCTCAGGTCAAAACCTAAATCCTGTATTTTTAGGGCTAGACCTAGTCCACTCCTAAGCTGTTAGGCCATCTGAACTCTTCTTCACTCAAGCTTCTGTAGGCTATGTTAACTCCTGAAGTTTTCAGCTTTTCAGATCTGCACTGAGTAAGACACATAAGAAGGGTAGGTGTCAATGAAATTTAAAAAATTCTTATTTTCAGTGGCTGCTGAGAACATTGACTGTGGTAAATTTTACTACGCAAAAGTTCCAGTGCCTTTGCCTATTTATGCACTTTTACTGCAGTACTGACTTTAAGTGATTTTAAAATCTTTTTTAAAAGACCACCTATCACACTTTACCATCTTAGTGAATCAGCTCTAACAGCAATTAATGTTTTTTTTAATTAGCTGCACGAAGTTTGTGTTTCAAACCAGGGTAACTGGAACTGTTAACGATCAAAGCTCTCTGCAGCCGAGTTAACATTTTAACAGCAATTTAGGCAACACCAAGTAACTTTACCCAAAGAAGTCTGTTACAGGCTCTGCACCAGGCCTGCCTCAAGTGCTAACGTGCATTTTTGAGTGATCCCTGCTGTGGAAGGTGGGCTTTGTGTGTGTGGCTGAAACACGCTAGGTCAACACACAAGTGATGGTCTGACTTTGCAAAATATGCCCATGGATTGTAAGTCAGAACTCTTGGAAGATGTTCTTATTGAGAAACCCAATTTGTTTCCTAAAGAAAAAAAAGCCCCAAACCCAAATAGTTATTACAATGCTATCAGGTATCTGTTTTGCTGACTATGCTATGTGAGACTCCCTATTTTAAACTGCAAAAGTGCACAGCAGGTCTGCCACTCGGTTTTTCAAATTACTACTGCTGACGGAACTTGGGTATCTCATCCACTTAATTCGCAGGGATTCCGCGTTTCTTCTGTTCTCCCTTGGGAGGACCACAGGCCTGCTTTTCCTGTGAATTCTCTTTGGTGGGAAGAGGAAAGCGCTTGAAAGCCCAAACCCCGAGGCCTGTATGCGCACCTGTGCAATGGTTATTCAGTGCTCACCGTACCAGACGCCACAGCCCGGAGATCGATGAGGAGCAGCACAGCGGAGCCCAGAGCGAGGCACCGGGAAGGAGGAAACCGCCTCACACGCGCAGCGCTGGCCTAAAACTGTCCCAGGGAGAGAAAGGCCCGGCCCTTCCGCTGCCCGAGGCGCGCCCTCAGGGCAGCCCCGATACCTCCCCGCGGGCTCTGTCCCGCTGTGCCGGTACCTCCCCGCGGTGTCTGTCCCGCCGTCCCTCTCCGTGGGCTCTGTCCTGCCGTGCCGGTCGCTGTCCGTGCCCTCAGTGCCTTCGCGCTGCACCGCGTGCGGCCGCCATGAACGGCCCCTCACCACAGAGCCGCGGGGCGGCGCTTCCGGCCGGCGGCCTGCGACAGCGACACCTGGCGGCGCGGCGGAGCGGCCGCGGCCCGTGGTGCACGGCGGGCCCCGGCGCTTCCCGGTTCTTCCCGGTGTTTCCCGGCGCTTCCTGGAACGGGCG